>JAKYLM010000074.1:110000-654931 GCA_023634145.1 Thymallus thymallus
GTGTAATATTTAGTATATATTCAGAACTACAGTGTATGTAGTGTCTTTGTGTTGAGGAGAGAGAGGCATTGTGGGAAGAGGTGTTATGGTATATGTCTACTTCAGGGAGAAGGGAGAAATTCTGAACTGTATAGTTGGGTGTAGAATGGTGCATCCATTGTAATGGAGGATTTAGTAGTGTTCTGTATGCTGTGTGCTTGGTCAATGTGTGTGTGTGTGTGTGTGTGTGTGTGTGTGTGTGTGTGTGTGTGTGTGTGTGTGTGTGTGTGTGTGTGTGTGTGTGTGTGTGTGTGTGTATTTGGCAGCATCGTTGAGATTCCTGGATGAGGCTGCAGCCTGCCTAGGGGCCTGTAGGGCTGCAGATTGTGAGAGGAGAGGCTGAGTCATCCGGTCTGCCTCTCCTTTCTCCTGCTGCTGCTGCTAGTCCTGTATACTGCAGTGCAGTGCAGTGCAGGGGAGAACAGATCCATCTGGGAGATGAGAGGGGATGGAGAGAGGGGAAGAGCGTAGTAGGGAGGGGAGGGAAGAGAGCTGAAGGGAGGGAGGGGAAAGATAGCGCAAAAGAGATAAGGAGAGAGAGGGAGAGACTGGGGAGGGAGAGAAATACGGGACAAAGGGAGAAATAGAGATGGTGTGAAAGGCAGGACTCATGCCAAGATACTGGAGGGAGGGGAACAAAGCAGAGAACAGTAGCTGGGGGGGATCAAGTCCCAAACCACACCTGATGTACCTACACACACAGCACAATCTCTATAGTCATCTTTCACTCACTGGATTATCACTGCAGCGATGTCCTAATAGGCTAACACACACACACACTGCCTAATAGTCTTATACTAGAACTTCCTCATGAAGAAATCTGTATTGCTCCTGAAGCCATCTTCAATATACCTTCATCAATGAGAACGTTAAGCAACGACTCACACGTTCTCACCCATCAATCTTGGTCTATTTCCTGGTAGATTGTATTTTTTTTGTAGCTCTTAGGAAGATATAGTTTTTTTGCACCTCTGGTAAAAGTCCATTACTCCGTAATGGATGGGTGGAGTAAATGCCATTACAGCAGTTGTATTGATTTGGGGAAAAGACTATCATCGTGAGAGATGGTGGTGAGTAGCTATGAATCTCTAATGCTGTTTTTACTTCCTATACTCTTGGGCGAAAGCAGCCGAAGACCCAAGGATCCATGGATATCATTCTGTTTGGAGTGGAAAATGGTAGATTGTGTGTGTGTTCGTGTTCGTTCCTTGGTGTGTGTGAGGGTAGTCCAGGACAATTTAAATGTAGTTCTGCAGTGCATCATCACTGGACCCTCTCAGCATCCCACTACCTGAAGATATTCCTTACCTCTCCATTTCATCTGCACTCTGTTCTTCTAACAAAGTACCTCTATTACTCTGTCTTTTTACCTGCCAACTTCCTTCCCTCAGGATGTACAGTGTTTTTACATAGATAGATAGATAGATAGATAGATAGATAGATAGATAGATAGATAGATAGATAGATAGATAGATAGATAGATAGATAGATAGATACTTTAGAGTACCATTGATTGGAGTGCATTTGCTCAAAGTACTTTGATTTGTTGACGAGCACGCAGATGAGCTTCCCTGAGACGCTTCTGACAGTTTGCGCAGAAATTCTTCGGTTGTGCAAACCCACAGTTTCACCAGCTGTCCAGGTGGCTGGATTCAGATGATCCCGCAGGTAAAGAAGCCGGATGTGGAGGTCCTGGGCTGGCGTGGTGAGGCCGGTTGGACGTACTGCCAAATTCTCCAAAACAACATTGGAGGTGACCTTCTATTGTCCCCAGCACAAGGTGCACATGTGTAATGATCATGCTGTTTAAAACCCCCTAGAATCCATCTAGTAACATAAAGAAAATCCCCATCACAATCCGTCAGTTTAAGCTAGAGATATCGTTTTTTGTATGGGCTGCATCTCAATCCACTGCATCCGCCTATGTCGCCCTTCTGCATCTGCGGTGGAAAGTGGCAGAGCTACTGCGCTGTTTGTCAGACCAGGAGAACCCTGAAAATCGTTCTTCTCACGGAAACGTCTGTAGCATTCCGAATGTTTAAAAAAAATATTTTTATACATAAAGGAGTCCTAAAATTCTAAATCAAATAGCTAAATGATCCATGCTATTACCTTCTATTAAACAATTCCATATGTCAGCTTAGATCCTCGATCAGCACTCATACTCTGAAACGCCTTGTGAATACAGGCCCAGTCCATTAGGGTATTGAGTGAATTGAGCTTGTCAAATACAGAGAACAGGGGTCCTCGGAGCAGGTAGTCCACTGGGCTGACTCTGGATCAGTATTATAGAGGTTAACATCCACAGATCCACTCTCGATTAGCCTATTCCCTTAGCCCTGGGTTAGATGGGTTAGAACGCCCCGTAGCTAGGCTACTAATGCCTAGGGAGAGACAATGAATGGTGACATGGACACTGATTAGGCTACAGCTAATTCCGCTAATTACGTTCTAAAGTTCTTTCCGTGTTTCTGAATGACTGAACATTGAAAGGGAATCTTGAGAGGCAGTGCATTGAGGAGGGGTTTGAACCTCTATCGTTGCCAGGGTAATTAATTGAGGATCTTTTTAAACTATCCTCTCTCATCATAATGATAGTAGGCTGAAAGTGGAACAGGAGGGAATAGCTCTATGAGCTAACAGCACAGTCACGGCTGGTCATTACTCATTCATTCCTATCTCAGCTTTGTATTTCCCTGTCTTGGAGAGTGATGATGCCTGGAGAATAAACTAGGCAGTTTGATTGGAGGAAGATATAGCAGCTCTCTCTTTCTCCTCTGTCTCTCTCTCCCTCTCTCCCCCTACCCCCATAGCATCAGTATTCAGGCCATGAAAGATGTTTTATTCAGGAGTTAGATATTACATATTCTGGGCATCACCTACTGCGGCTGGGAAACACAGGAAGGCAGGCTGGGGCTGAGAGGACGGACTGGGAGGGGAAAGCTCCAGAAGCCTCCAGAAGGAAGACAGGTGAGGTGAGGGGAGGGAATCCTTAACACACAATGTTCTAAAATATAAACTTTGTTATGGTATTTAGTGTTTATGGTAGGCTGTTTCATGTTCAGCATTGGCCTGGTCCAAGATGGAGGCAGTATCAGGGACGTCACAAATAGGATGGATGTAATGCTCTTTCGCTGTGTGTTTAAACATGTGGAGCGTCCAGGTCACACAGCTTTATTACCAGAATCCTATTAGAGATAGGATTCCCCCCACCTCACACACACACACACACACACACACACAGTGTCTCAGTTCCTAAGGGAGACCAGACCACACACATGAATTATGGATGATGATTATAGATTGCTGTAGGTTCATACCGTTCCTTCACAAAGTATTCATACACCTGTACTTATTCCACATTTTGTTCCAACTGAATTTAAAATGGATTAAATAGTTGTTGTTTCTCCCCCACCTCCACACAATGCCCCAGAACGACAATATGAAAACATGTTTTAAAAACATTTTTGCACATTTGTTGAAAATGAAATAAAGAAATATCATACGTATTCACAGCCCTAAATCAATACATGTTAGAATCACTTTTGGCAGCGATTACAGTTGTAAGTCTCTAAGAGCTTTGCACACCTGGATTGTACAATATTTTATTATTTTCTAAATTCTTCAAGCTCTGTCAAATTGGTTGTTGATCATTGCTAGACAGCCATTTTCAGGTCTTACCGTAGATTTTTCAAGCAGATTTAAGTCAAAACTGTGTAACTAGGCAACTCAGGAACATTCATTGTCTTCTTGTTAAGCAACTAGATTTGGCCTTGTGTTTTAGGTTCTTGTTCTGATAAAGGGTGCATTTTGGTAGTGACTGGGTGTACTGATACACCATCCAAAGTGTAACTAATAACTTCACCATGCTCAAAGGAATATTCAATTTCTGTTTTTTTTTATGTTTACCCATCTACCAATAGGTGCCCTTCTTTACGAGGCATTGTCAAACCTCCCTGGTCTTTGTGGTTGAATCTGTGTTTGGAATTTACTGTTCGACTGCTAACAGATGAGGTAGTCATTCAAAAACCATGTTAAACACTATTATTACACACAGAGTCCATGCAACTTATTTAATAAATTTTCATTTTTTATTAATTTGTAAACATTTTGAAAGCATAATTCCACTTTATGGGGTATTTTGTGTTGGCCAGTGACACAAGAAAAACATTTAATCTATTTTAAATATAGGATGTAACACATCAAAATGTTGAATAAGTCAAGGGGTGTGAATACTTTCTGAAGGCACTGTATATGCTATACGCAATTTAACAAGTTTGCTACATCAGGAAAATATATGGAGCTTTTGTAGGGGTTGATACATTTGTTTTTGTTTTACAAAGTGTAAATTGTAAACTTCAGAAGCCTTTTTCAACCTCAAATACACTAAATATTTAACATTTACTGCATTGCTGGAAAGTTCTCCTGCAACTGGGTGATCAAATTCAGATCTGTAACTATGATTGGTACTGTGTTCAACCTACTGCTGTCTCTGTCTGTGTCATTTATGGACGTGAGCGTAATGCCCTTGGCAAGTGTCAGGGTTTTATCAGTGATCTACAGTGATCTAATTTCTCCTCTGATATGTCAGGGGTCCGGTATTGGACAAGAGGTCATGAACCCATGGAGTATTGATAGTTAAAATATTTAATTTCAAGCACCTTTATTGCAGCGTAAACCCATCGTCAATGAGTAAATGTGAAGGGTGTTGTGGCGGTTAACATTGTTGGATCCTTGCTTGTGAGTCATTGCAACTTAGTAAGAAAGGGGGAGAAGAGAGAAAGAATGGAAGAGTAGGAAATAAGAGGGGCCTATGGGCTAGAGGAGAGGAGAGGAACAGAGGAGAGGAACAGAGGAGAGGAACAGAGGAGAGGAACAGAGGAGAGGAACAGAAGAGAGGAACAGAAGAGAGGAACAGAAGAGAGGAACAGAAGAGAGGAACAGAAGAGAGGAACAGAAGAGAGGAACAGAAGAGAGGAACAGAAGAGAGGAACAGAAGAGAGGAGGTCCTCAGCAACTGTGTGTGTCAGGGGAGATCAGCAGCAGGTTAATGAATGGTGACCACAGTTACAGGGACAGGGGACCAACTCTGTGGCACTGTGTGTATGTGTGCAGGCTTTCATATAAGGTGTGTGTGTGTGTGTGTGTGTGTGTGTGTGTGTGTGTGTGTGTGTGTGTGTGTGTGTGTGTGTGTGTGTGTGTGTGTGTGTGTGTGTGTGTGTGTGTGTGTGTGTGTGTGTGTGTGTGTGTGTGTGTGTGTGTGTGTGTGTGTCGGCGAGCATCCGTTAATTCCCATGGACCAATCAGGTCTACCGATGACTCATAGACGCCACAGTGGAGCGTGTCATTACTGCACCAGCTGGCCTTAGCACTATCGAGCGCTACGCCGCACAAATCCCCCCCTTGAGAAACCAGAGAGGTTTGTGTGTGTGGTGTGTAGGTGAATGCAGTATTGGAGTGTGAGTGTGGAATGTCATTACTGTAAGCATGTGTGTGTTTTGTGTCTACGCCTGATTCCTTTATGGTCTTGGGGAAGATAAATCAATCAAATGTATTTATAAAGCCCTTTTTACATCAGCAGTTGTCACGAAGTGTTTCTACAGAAACCCAGCCTTAAAACCCCAAAGATCAAGCAATGCAGATGTAAAAGAACGGGGCTAGGAAGAACTCCCATGAAAGGCAGGAACCTAGGAAGAAACCTAGAGCGGAACCAGGCTCTGAGGGGTGGCCAGTCCTCTTCTGGCTGTGCCACATCTCAATTGCATACTACTCACGTCCTCGTCTTCTTCTCAAAACCCATTGGAGGAGAAGGTTAGAGGGGCGGGACCTCTGGATTTCTCATCCAATGGGTTTTGAGAAGGGGAGAGAGAGGAGAAAATGTGAGGAGTATGCAATTAAGATCTTCCCTTGGTCTCCCAGGAGGGGTGTGCCACAGCCTGAAATGGCTGTGTTGTATGGCGTCCATATTAGGAAGTCGTCCGTTGTCAAACTAAAGTATGAATGAAATCTGTGGAGTGGTTGAAAAATGAGTTTTAATGACTTCAACCTAAGTGTATGTAAACTTCAGACTTCAACTGTATATACACACACACACTTCCACTGTGTGCTTACGCATGTGGCGCATCCAGGTCACATAGCTTTATTACCAGAATAGGATTCTCCCACCTCACACACACAAACACACGCACATGTTTGTTTTACTATCCTTGAGGGGACTAAACAATTGATTCCCATTCAAAATTATATTTTCCTTAACCTTAACTCCTAAACAGTCCCACTCACTACAGAGCTGAGGCATAATAAATCAGCAGACAAATCAAACAGCAGTGACTTCAAATCACACTGCTGTTGCCGGTGGCTCAAAGCTGCCATACTATTACCATCATGGGCCTAATCTCTGGAACGTGACACGTATTCGAATGTTGAACGACTGAGCTGCATGTGCCTATTCTGATACCTGTTTGAATATGTTTCAAATGCACTCTTTCTTGCTTCCTTCCTTGCTTCCTTTCGTCCTTGAAGTACGTCACAGATCTGACATGACTTAATAGGTGAAAGCCATGTAGCTAGCGCAAATCTGTCGCTCATTATAAATGTTCAATCAATGAATGAAAGAAAGCAAATTGTTGTCTGTTGGTGATTTTTGGCACACTATTGAAATTGTCATTGCAATTTAGCAACTGCATTATCTTATGTTATGGCAAGCCAGATGAGATCTATTCACATTAGTCGTCCATTAGTCGTATTTGCTAATCTGTACTAGTTATTCTACAGTTTAAATCCTGTCTTCCTAAATTAGCTCCATGGTTTGAATTGTGTACACACATAAAGACTTCATTAACCAAAATGCACCTGCAGAAACAAACACACTCTCTAATGTTGTGCTTCCTCGTGGCTGATGTGACAAACACCCCAATGAACGAGGGATTAGACTTCGATTAAACGAGAAAAGAAAGGATTTTGGTATTTTTAATGACTGTCTGAGTCACTTAGTGTTTGTTTCACATCCGTCAGCATGTTAGAAATGGTCATCACACACAGGGGTGTGTGTGTGTGTGTGTGTGTGGTTAATGCCTGTGCTGTTTTCCACTCACTGAATCGTGTGTGTGGACTGTGGAGAACACTTGGGAAAAATAAATTAAAGATTGAGAGAGAAATATAGAAAAAAAGAGTGAGAGAAAAGGGGGAAGAGGTCAGAGACTTGAGTTGGTTGGCATGGCAACGCTAAGAGGAGGCAGTTGAATGTGTGTTCCCGGCAGCCTTGGGAGTGTGTGTCTGCCCTAGTATGCCACAGAAACACCATATGATATGTTAATATATGAAATCCTCAAAGGGGCTTTCTCTAGTCATTCCTATGGATTTCCGACTCCTTGGGCATGCTTCCAAATCCCATCAGCCCTGTATTATTATGAGCCGTCCTGCCCCCAGCAGCTTTGTGTTTTTTCTTTTATCTGTGGGACAATGTTGAGACCTGATGATGGGTGATATTGAGAATACAGAGTGTAATGGATGTCCTGTGGAGAAATAAGCATGGAATTGATTATCATGCTGTGTTGATGCTAATGATATCATGTGTATTATCATCATGTGTTGATGCTATTGATATCATGTGTGGTATCATCATGTGTTGATGCTATTGATATCATGTGTAGTATCATCATGTGTTGATGCTATTGATATCATGTGTGGTATCATCATGTGTTGATGCTATTGATATCATGTGTGGTATCATCATGTGTTGATGCTATTGATATCATGTGTGGTATCATCATGTGTTGATGCTATTGATATCATGTGTGGTATCATCATGTGTGGAGCACTGAGAGGATTCAGCTATGAATAGACCACTGGACTGCTAATGTAATGTAATGTAATGTAATGTAATGCAGTGGAGGCTGCTTCGGGGAGGACGGCTCATACTAATGGCTGGAATGGAGTCAATGGAATGGCATCAAATGCGTCGTTTCCATGTGGTTGATACCATCCCATTGACTCCATTCCAACCATTATTATGAGCCGTCCTCCCGTCAGCAGCCTCCAATGATGTAATGTAGCCTCTATCTCAGCCCTACAGTATAGGGTGTGTCTTAATAGTCTACAGTGGCTTCCTCTCTTTGTCTCTCCTTCAGTTGCATGTGGGGAGGAAGCCACTGACTATTGAGATGCAGCCTTTGTCTCTCCTACTCTGAATTCAGTTAGCTTGATGACAGTCTGAGCCCTGAGCTCTGGGTATTTCATTACAATCCTGGATCTCCTTTCCCTCCCAGTCACGACCTTATCAACAGAGAGGAAATTCAATGAAATATACCCTATATTGACAGACGTGAGTCTTCAAGGGGGCTTTGTAATTACTCACCGCGGGTTGAGTCATACCATTATGCAAATCTGGGTTGTTCATTTTTTCGTATTATTTTTTTATCTGGGCTCGGCCGGTGCTGTCTGATTGACGGTCTGCGGGAGCGTTTGCTCAGGTCTTTGAGGATGAGGAATGGGTTTCTGCTGCAGTATTGATTTAGGTGTCCACAGCCGACTGCTTGTCTTTCCCAGCTCCCAGGCAAGCCATGAATAACACTACTGCCCTTGATGGTTTGTCGCTGAAGTGAGACGTGGAGGGAACCACTCACATTTATCTTTATCAGACTGAAATGTAGTGAATGTTCCTTTGAGCTCAACTCCATTTATTTCCGTCTTGTTTTATGAGATTCATCGGGAAGGTACAGTTTTTCAGGTAACGTAGGCTTACGTTATAAACACCTTTTTATTTATACATTTAATATTAGAAATGACTGTATCAATGTGCAGAGTAGAAGTGGTATTGGATATCACTAAGCTAATGTGCAGTGTGCATACTGTGCAGTAAGAAAGTAGCTAAGGATAAATACTATATAATGTACAGTGAGATGTAAGAAAACAAAATGGCCACCGTCAGAAACCATTGACCATGGGTGTATTCATTAGTGCAAACAGTTGTTTTGTAACGAAAACGAGAGTTTCTATTGGACGCAGTTAGGTAGGTCCCTCCCTGTTTAATTCTCTTTGGTTCCTGGTGAATACACCCCATGACTCTGTGAAACCTGACAGCTGCCGCATGTTGCAGTGATTCTGAAGCTCCTAGCCAGGTGACCCAAGGTCCTTTGACTGGGCCCCAGTCCTCCTGACCAACCCACCACCCCACCCTCATGGACATGCTGTCATAGCATCTGTCACATACCTCTCGTTCTCTCGTTTTCCATTGCTTCTCCTCTCTCCTCGCACGCTTTTCTCTCCCCCCTTCTCTCCTTTCTCCCCTCTTTCTATATCTCTCTCTCTCGCTCCCTGGTTGATGACATCGCCTAGCCCTTCCTGCTCCTCTTCTTCTCTTTTGAATATTTTATCTTCTTCACTTTCATCCCTGCTCCCCCTCTCTCCATACCTACAGACCCTGAGCTGGTTTATCACCAGCCCCCTGAGAGAGACCCTGAAAAGAAATGGCATACAGTCACTCTCTTCCTCTGTTCCTCTCCTTCTCTGTTCCTCTCCTCCTCTTTTCCTCTCCTCCTTTTCTCTGCTTTCAGAGTCTAATAAAACCTCTATACTTCCTTGTATTACCTCCTGGAGCTGTACATTATCGCACCATACTGTACATACAGTCCACCACATAGCACCGCCCTATATGAAGCTGTCAGTAACAGTCAGGTTCTTGTCACTATATTTCGCCTGCCGCTACTCTTCCCTCAAGCGACGTTAGTGACTGCAGCTAAGTGGCTTTCGGCTTTACATATTCTCTCCCGGATTTACATATTTGAAACGTGGTGTAGGGTTCATGTCTCATTAAACCACCACAGAGCAGTTTCACCTTCTACTGTAGCAGATTACAGGTGCTTTAGTAAAGATGGTGATTGAAAGTGGTGCCGTTGACCTGGGGCTTTGCACTCGTTTGACTTTGCGTGTTCAAGCAGTTCATCCTGTCAGTTTGTAATGACTGTGTAGTCTGGGTGAGCGCTTCTAATAGCCTGGAATCCAAACTGATATGTTCTGTTTGTTGTTACTAGGTGAAACAGAACATATCAGTTGAGATTCTAGGCTGTGGTTCTAATGGCCCACCATTGATGCCGTGGATCTTTGTGACTGTGTTAGGGTAATGTAGAGGATTTCTCCCTTGGCATAGACATCAGTAGTCCAGACCATACCGATACAGATAAGACTGGTGATGGATTCACAGCCCAGTGAGGTCATTACTGCCTCCACAACCCCTTGAGACTGAGAGGCTGGATGGTGTGTGTATATGTTTGAGACTGCACACACACACACACACACACTCGAAAGACTCCTAGACGGAGCTCTTTCACCTGAGAGAGAAATTGCTCCAGAACCATGTATTATCTTGATAATTTAATGTTTGATCAGGGCCAGGTTCCAGATGTTAGCAAATATGACTTTATAACCCTCTGGAAATATCACAGTCTCTTTAGATTCCCCAGTGTCTACAGTACAATCCTCTATTCTTACGTGGCCAGCATCAGTTTGATGTTTTACAATCCTATTCAGTCAATACAATGTCAATACAATTTAGTTGTACCGAATCTGTTTTAGTCTGCCTTGTGTCTGTCTGTTTGTAATGAGAGAATGAAGAGGGCTGCAAGGGCAAAGATATTGTAGCCTTGATTTTGTTTGTATAGTAATTAATCACCTGTATAAAAACAATGTTTTGCTGTCTGTCATTAGATGAATCATGAGATTTGTTTAAAGGCTGTTATTTTGACATGATGCTTAGAATGTACTTTTTCTTCCTGTTGGAGCTCAGGCAGAATCTATTTAGACGGGGCAATCTGGAGAGCTTTGACTGTGAGCTAGTCAGTTATAGGAGAGGCATTTCACATATTTTTAGGATAAATGGGCCTCTCGTGGATCCAAGGATTAGGACAAGCACACACGCTTCAGTAAAGACAACGTAAGCTGTAAGAAATGTATGTGTCAAAATAATTTGTTTTGAATGCCAAGTTATATCAAAACAGACAGAGAGCATTTACTGTTCATACAAACATATCACTGAGATATTAACAAAATGGTGACCGAATTAGGTTAAATATTCTGAGAGTGTTGAGACAAATGTATAGAAAAGCATTTTTCCCAGCAGAGCGCTGATGCCAATGATCTTATGATATTAATACCAACAAGATGGTGGATGCTAGTGTCTACACTCTGTCCAGTACACCATGCCTGAAGCCCCCGAGTCGTAAGCAGAATCACCACTGACAAGCTGTAAGCCACTGTGTTAACACGTTAATAACATCCTCACAACACGCTTACAACATTATAATAACGCTAGACAACCCCTCAAGGACAATCCATCTCCCTGTGTGGTGTCATGTCATAGGAATTCAAGGCCATCTACAGTCAAGTCCCTCTCATTATTCCATGTCATTATCCTTCTGATTCCTTTTCCCCTTTGAAATGGAGATTCCGGCTCAAGCTCAGGCTCGTGATGCATTGTTGGCACGACAACGATGCTGGAAAGGGGAAGGGGTGAGTCACTGGTCGTCGTAGCAGCAGCAGAAGTCTGGATGATGGAGCCTCTGCACTCTGAGTCGTGACAAATTTCTCGTTTTTTGTCTCTCTCTCCTCTCTCTCTCCACCTCTCCACCCTCACGATGAGAGGCTTTCTAACCAGGATGAAAGCCTTGGCTCCTCCTCACTACATTTGGCGGCAGAAGAATAGTCGTCGCCCAGAGCCGTTCATTTACATAACTCCCAAGGGCCCTTCTGGGGCTGAGACGCCTTCTGCCATATAACTGACCATGAGAGAGGGAGGGAATAGGAGGAGAGAGGGGAGTGGGAGAGAGATGGAGGAGACACCGAGATAGAAGTGCTGCCTATAACTTCGCTGACAATGAGAGGGATGGAGAGAGCGAATGATGGAAGAGAGACAGCGTGATAGAGGGGGAGAGACGCCTACTGCCATGTAGCTGTCGAGAGAGGAAGGTGGAGGATGTGATGGAGAGAAAATGACAGAGAGAGAGAGGTAGTGGGTGTAGAGACAGAGAGAAATAGAGAACGGGAGGGAGTAGATTGTTTGGTTATTCACACGTTTAGCTAACGTTTCCCGTAGAACAGGAACACACCCTTAGCTAACGTTTCCCCTAGAACAGGAACACACCTTTAGCTAACGTTTCCCCTAGAACAGGAACACACCCTTAGCTAATGTTTCCCCTAGAACAGGAACACACCTTTAGCTAATGTTTCCCCTAGAACAGGAACACACCTTTAGCTAATGTTTCCCCTAGAACAGGAACACACCCTTAGCTAACGTTTCCCCTAGAACAGGAACACACCCTTAGCTAACGTTTCCCCTAGAACAGTGACTGAATGGGAGAAGACGTGTTCTAATGAGATGTGTGGCTGTGGACGCTCTAACTGCTAGGCTACCTGCCGCCCATAACTTACCGAGTGTCATGGGTTATGTGCTGCGCCACAAATCTCATGCATGCAGGATTATTATTATCTCTCTCTCTCTCTCTCTCTCTCTCTCTCTCACTGATAGGGGGATGAGGATGGAAGTAGTTGTTCTTCTGGATTCCCCCTCTAGATTACACACCACACACACACACACAGTAAAATCAAACAGTTTAGCAGATGTTCTAGCGGGTGCAGTGATATGCTTGTGTTACCAGCTCTTAACAGTGCAGCAAAAATGGTAAACAAGTTCAAAAATAATAATCAAAAGCAGGAAGTCCCTAATATAATAATAAGGAATCCACCTCAGTCTCATGAAGAACCTTAACGTGCGTGCACATAACATAGACATTCTCAGTCTGTGTACAGTCATCACGCACGTACATTTGCACACTTCTTGCACAATCTCTTGTTCTCCGAAAAAAAACACACAAACAGCGCCAGCTGGTGCTCTTCCCCTCCCCCTTCTCTCCAGCAGAACATGGATGGGGAGGAATGAGCACATATCTCCCCATCTAGGGCTCCGACTCATCCTCCCACTGTTACATACCAGCAATGCAAAGGCTTACAGATCAGATTAGAGCAGCCAGGGGCCCTATAGACAACAAACAAACACAGGTGACGCAGCACAGCCTGCCAAGGCCTGCGGTCCGGACATGGGTTCGGACATGAGGGTTGTCCTCCTCTGTGGGGATGCTCCATTCAACATTATGTATGGAGTCTCTCTCACTCAGATCTATAGAAAGACTGATACTGGGAGGCATTGCTTTACTGAGGGGTAAATAGAGGTTTGTTTTGGGATTAGGGATTTTGACTCTAGCAGCTAAAGACTTGTTTTTGTAGACTGACTTAAATAACACCCTATTCCCTATATAGTGTACTACTTTTAACCTGAACCCTATGTTCCCTGGTCACAAGTACTAGACAATATATTGAATATGGTGTCATTTAAGATGCTGCCTTAGATGAGTTCATCCATTGGGTGGGATTGGAGGCTGCTGATCCGTTGTCTCTGTGGTCTTGTCCACGTCCCAGGCTTTAAATGCTGCTGTTTTGTCTCTGTGGTCTTGTCCACGTCCCAGGCTTTAAATGCTGCTGTTTTGTCTCTGTGGTCTTGTCCACGTCCCAGGCTTTAAATGCTGCTGTTTTGTCTCTGTGGTCTTGTCCACGTCCCAGGCTTTAAATGCTGCTGTTTTGTCTCTGTGGTCTTGTCCACGTCCCAGGCTTTAAATGCTGCTGTTTTGTCTCTGCTGCTATTGGCAGGCTTTGTTGTCCAGTGGAATCTGTAAAGCGGAGTGGGCCGACCACCACCAGTCTAAACTTAGCACTTCAGGATTTTGAGGATCACCACAATCATGATTTTCCTGAGCGAGAGCGTCTGTGGTCGAAACGAAGGAAAGACAGTAGGAGTATAGATTAGTTTTTCCGCTGCATTGAAACTGCATTAATATCTGAATTTAGATGGAGCTCTTGTTTAAATTGTAAATGCTTGTCTCGTTCTCTCGACTCAGCACATATCTGTGTTAGACTGGAGTCAAGAGAAGAATCTACTAAGGGTGCATCCCAACTGGCACCCTATTCCCTTTTATAGTGCACTACGTTTTACGAGAGCCCATAGGGAATAGGGTGCCATTTGGGACGCAGCCTAAATGAATGTACTTTGGTTTCTGCTGAGTCACAATACAGTCCAGTCCAGCAGAGAGGAGAGCTGCATCGTAGCGTGAGAGGAGAGCTGCCTGCTCTCCCCACAAGTGTTGATGAGGACGCACAGACCCCCAAGGACCTTGGGAGGGAGAAGGAGAGAGATGGAGAAGGGGAGAGATGGAGAAGGAGAGAGATGGAGAAGGAGAGAGATGGAGAGGGAGGGAGAGAGAGAGGTGAGGAAGGAGTAGGAGAAAGAGAGAGGTGAGGAAGGAGAGAGGGAGGAGGAGGGAGAGGGGAAGGGAGGGAGAGAGGGAGGAGGAGGGAGAGGGGAAGGAGGCAGAGGGGAAGGGAGGGAGAGCGAGAGAAAGCACTTCTGGGTATTGTTACGCAAGTGTTTTCCTAACCACAACACTTGGCAAAGTCACATACCCCTCTCTCACACCGTCTCCCCACTCCACCCTCCCTCTCAACCGTCTGGACAGAGAGCAAGAGACGGAGGGAGAGAGATGGAGGAAGAAAGGGAAATATTTTGAAATGTATGCAGCTCGACAGTGGAATGAGAGAGTAGTCGGATGATGACACAACGGGAGAACCCCTGCCTCCTCTATTCTCCCCCCCAGCAAGGAAGGAGGTATTGAATCTGAGAGGAAGTGTCGGTTAGGTCTGAGTCCGGCCCAGCTGCTGGCCGGGACACTCCAGTCTGTTTATAACCTCCTAATCTGGCCTGTTGTGGTTTTTAATCCCTGCCCACTGACGGACGTATTTAAAGCAGGGGCCTCAATGTGCCCAGGCCGAATTAGAACCAGGGAGGAAAGGATCCACTGGGATGGAGGGAGGAAGGAAAGAGAGGGGAGAGGGAGGAGAGGAGGGAGGGAGGGTGGAGCAGCAGCAGTGGCCTCTCCACGTGTGGCTCACATGGGGCTCCATGTGACGCTGCCGGCCCTGATGCTACCTAGCGCTAAAGCTAATGTTATATAGCACAGTAACACCCACTAAGGATGCGTAGCGTGTTATTTTGGAACACTGCTGAGAGGACCGAGAGGACCGAGAGGACCGATGGATGGATGGCTAGGGGGAGATTGGGTCTGGGCTCCAGTGGGGGCTATCTTTGAGGATAGTCATTGATCCACGTCACCCTGCCCAGAGATTTACACCAAGGGGGAGAGAGAGAGAGGAAAGGGAGGAGACAAGGTTATTTCAGGCAGAGCTGCTTCCAGAATACAAGCCAAAGTAATTATACCACATATTCCAGTTAGATAATAGAACAAACACACACAAACCATATCCTACATTCAGTGATATAACTACACATCTTCATACTGTCCATGCATGTGGAATGTATATGGTTAGGTTAATGTCTAACGGTTAAGGTTAACATTTGGAGTAGGGAATCTGATCCTAGATCTGTGGGTAGTGTTGGATTCTAGCTTGAAATACACTTGTTCATGTTACCATACCAGAACTTAGTGATTACTTTACATGTATATGTTGTGGGTCAAAGAAGGGTGAATAGGAACTAGGTTTGTGGAAAGTTACTGAGTGATAAAAGGGGAACTGCAGAAAGTTCATATTAAAATATATTAATTTAGGATATGAATGTTCCTGCAGAGGGAACAAGGAGGGAGGGAACAAGGAGGGAGGGAACAGCAGTCTAGTTTAAGTCCTTGATAAGGCAAGCCAGTGGCTGCAGAACCAAGACCATGAGGGATGTGGAACTAAACTCCAGACAAGGTCAACAGTTGAAGAGAGAAGATACTGCTGGAAGGGGGGGCCACATCTGATTAACAGTTGGTTAGTGTCTAATGGTTAAGGTTAGAATTGAGAGTAGGGAATCTGATCCTAGATCTGTGGTTAAGGGTAGCTTCCACCACTTCTGTTGGATTGACTGGTATTGGATTTCATCCAGGAGGTTTGCCTCTCTTCACACCTATTGATAGACTTCTGGGCTGGACACTGGGCCTGAAGGAAAGCCTTGAGCTTAACACTCACATAATGGTCAATGGTGGCCAGGCCAGCAGCCTTTCTAGTAATCTGACTGGCTGGATGTGTATTTATAGAAGAGGAAGTGCTAGAGGGCTACAGAAGGGAGACAGTCTCATTGGACGCACACTCCCTCTCTCTATTTCTCTCTTTCTCTCTGTCTCTTCTGATCACACAGTGGAACAATGGAGTTCGATCCACCCTGAATGGGTTGTTTTGGTTTCTATGGGTGTTAATAAAAATCGTAATCTTATATTTAATTTATATATAGCGCTTTTCGTTACATGAAGGATCTCAAAGATGTTTTTAAAACAAAACAAAGGATCTTCTGGGTCTATTGTATCTATCGTTATAGTTTTAAATTAGAGTGCAGCATTTCTTGGAGAAAGACACAACGCTACAACGCTGTTAGATTAACATCTGTCCCTCAGCTTTGTTCAAGAAAATACTTTTGTCAAACAACTAAATGGGATTTTGTTGTTGGAATGTTGTTTCACCTTGAAAAGAAAGAGGGGGTGATGATGCCTGAAGGAAAGGTTAGCTCCCTCCCTCCCTCACTCACTCCGTCACCCATTGGAGCGGGTGACAGTTATAAAGGTCACAGGAGTGGGCATGTAATGTCACCGCTCTGTGGGCTAATTACTATTGA
The DNA here is from genome assembly GCA_023634145.1 of Thymallus thymallus. Classification (NCBI taxonomy): domain Eukaryota; kingdom Metazoa; phylum Chordata; class Actinopteri; order Salmoniformes; family Salmonidae; genus Thymallus; species Thymallus thymallus. The sequence continues at coordinate 126,745 of JAKYLM010000074.1, forward strand.
TTCCTCTTGTAGGCTGTTTTGAGCCTCCGAGGCATTTATATTTTTCGTGGGGCAAATGTAGACTAATGGTGCTTTCTGGTGCTGAAATTGAGGTAAATACTCTTTTTAATTGTTTAGGTTATAAGCACTTTTTGTATATAACCATCATTCATATAATAATTTTTTTCAAGTTAAGAAAAGCAGTAATTCATATGAACGAGTCATAATAAGAATTATAATTAACCATTCCTTAACTGCAAAGAACCCAAAGCCCAGAATGTAGCTTCAACTAAAAATCCCTGCTAGAAAAATAGCCTCCCTACCTTTCACCACCCGAGCACACAATCAAATCAAATGGACTGTTGAAGAGAAAGTGGTATTATATATTGATATGGGTTTGTCCCTGAGCTTCCAGTGATTACATTACTGTGGGAGCTCACTCATGTGTTACAGTACAGTGCAGCCGTCCAAGTTGTACAGCAGTGAGTGACTATGAGAACAATACAATAAATCCCCAACAGCATAGTAGGGCCTACACACTACCCAGTACAATATTAATTAACTGCAATCTGGAATAAAATCCATTTAATTACTGTAGGCCAATCAGTCAAGTGAAGGAAAGTCCTCCTTTTCTCCATCTGCAGCTGATGTTAAGGAATTAGACCAATGTAAATAAATACCCAGCAGCACTCACTCTCAAGTGGCTTCCACCGAGCCTGTGTTGTCAGATCAGTACAGGTGACGGAGAGGAAGCCACTTTACATTACCGAGATGCACCCCTAGGGGCTGCTTTCCCGGACACACATTAAGCCTTGATTTAAAAGCATGTTCAATGGAAACTCTCATTTGGAAATATTGTAGCTTTTTAGTCTAGGACAAGGCTTAATCTGTGTTTGAGAATCTGGACACTAATATAATTCAGAATCAGATGGCACTGCCCTGGTCAGAAGGTATACAAGGTCATACCAGTCTGTTTGACCCACAGTGATGATGTAACGACGGGGGAGGATTTATCAGGTGACATTTGAGCCGAGGTGTCCTCCATTGAACCAACCGTACTTGACTTGGCAGAGTTTCTATAAATATCGGGGTGAATCCTAACTTCCTCTTTCACTTAGTCATGCATCGAGATCAATGGGCGGCTAAATGAAAGATTTTAAGACTCACCCCCCAGGTGACTATTATGAATATTGTGTGTCTTGCGCTCTGTTGAGAACAATAATGCCCAGAGATTCCTGTGAAAGCTATTCTATGTCATGCTGCTATGCCCTGGCGTCCCGTGAGTCAATGGTATGTACTTGTGCCTATTCTGTGTGCTCACTGTGTGAAATCCTATCCACAACACTGCAGTCACTAGTAACGTCACTGCTTGCATCTCCACGTTACTGCTTCAAGGCCACTATTCGCAGAACTGACAGCATTAAGTCATTGATTCTCGTGTTCATTTCAAGAGTGAGTCTTGTCATGGAGACAGAACTGAGCGATTTCCCCTTAGATAGGCCAGCTGCAATGTCAAAATTGGCTATATCGTAACATTTTATGACTTTGTGGCTGTGCTAGCTAATGACACTAACCTGTGCTTTATGCTTCCCAAAGACACATTGTCTTCATGTATAGAGAGAGTTAGAGCAAGTGGGTTAGAGCAAACCAGGGTTACATTGGACTATATCTCTATGGGGTTTTTAGAATGCTGGTTTCCAAGAGGTGAGCTGGTTGGATGTAACAATCCCATTACATGGAGCGCTGATTTTCTTTACTGGAAAACTATCCCTTCAAGCACAGCTCTGGGAGTAGTATCTCCTCAGATTAGCCACAGGGGTCAAATAGGGTCATCTGCTTCAACAAGCTCCACTTCCTCTAATTCTCTTTTCCTCTATCCCTTTATTTTCTCTGTTCTCCATCTCTGGATCTCTTTTTGTACCGCTAACACTACCTGTTTTTGTTTTGGTTCTCTCTCTCTCCCTCTTTCTCCTATCTCTCTCTCTCTTTCACCCCCTCTCTCTTTAAATCACTGTCTCTGTTCTCAGGGGCACTCCAGTCGTCCCCTATCCTCTCCAAGTGCCATTTTGGGTCAGGGCCACTTGCACATCATCCTCCATTTTGGCTCTGTCCTGCAGCAGACACTAAATTCTTCAGTGTAGATCAGGAAACAGCCGTAGTGAAGGGGACACAAGCAGACAGTGTACACAGTTTCTCCAGTCCACTGACATAGAAGCATTCCACTCATCCTCATTCATGTCTCTGTATCTCCTTAGAGTAGCAATGGGTCCCCATTTGATTCTGCTTGATTTAGTCGCTTTTCATCTAATTAGGTTCTAACGGTCAGACTTCCTGCTTTGCCAGGCAGAGCCCCTATTGTGGCAGTCACTGTTAGCTAAAGCTATGTTCCATTTCATGCGTCTCCTCTCCCCTGCATCTTATTCATAAACACTAAATGTGTTGGGTTTGGACACACACACACACACACACACACACACACACCATCGTTGTATGCATATCTCTATAAAGCATTTGTCAATGTGCGCTCCCAATGCTTAATTGATATTTCAATTCTATGGAGGGGAACATTTAATTATCTTCCTGCTTTGTGTGTGTGTGTGTGTGTGTGTGTGTGTGTGTGTGTGTGTGTGTGTGTGTGTGTGTGTGTGTGTCTGTCCCCGCCCCTAGCAGGGAAAGTGATGAAGGCTGCAATGTGGATTATTGGGTAGTCACAGCACTGGGGTGGCAGACAATCCATACACACACACACACCATATCTGTATCCCATCTTGTGATACCTCTCAATACAGCAGATTATGTAGATAAGGAGGAATGCATTAAGATATAGAGTTACTTCATCTATTTATAGTCCTGTGGAGAAATGCAAGTGGCTTCTCTCTCGCTCTCTCTCTCACACACTTTATATTTCTCTCACTTTCTCTTATTTTTTCTCTCACTTTATCTCGCTCTCTCTCACATGATCTTTCTCTATCTCTCTATCTGAAAAACTAAACTCATATAGGGTCGGCTAATGTTGTTGTGACCATTGGTGATGTAAATCTTGTTGTAGGATTGTCCTTGTATTAATGAAACATGAGATTGGTACAAGATGTCTGTCTGTCTGCCTCGCACGCAGGCGCACACACAAAAACCTCTATGCCCTATAATGGAGGGCTTAATGTTATGATGCCCTCCCTGTCTGTGCCCTACTCTAAGCCTGTGATATGACCCTGCAGCATATTATCACATATCATTGACCTCCTTCTTAGGACTCAAAGCGTCACTGGGCTGGCATCACTGTCAGCATCACTGTCCTCTATCCAGAGAGGATGATGACACAACCACAGTGCGAAAGAGTCAGAGGCTCTCTCTCACTAGCTCTCTCTTTCTTTCTTTCTTTCTCTCTTTCTCCCTCTCTCTCTCTCTCTCTCTCTCTCTCTCCTGGGTTTGGCCTTTGATCATCATGGATATGTGTCTGGTATACCAGGAAGGAGCAGCGGGAGAGGAAGAGGGAGTGGGGGAGGGAGTGAAGAAGAGAGGAAGGGAGATGGGGGATAGATTTGGGAGCAGGAGACACATAGCCAACAAGCCAAACCAGGCAGGTGCCTGTCTCCATGGCAACAACCGGCAACCGTCTCACGGAGGATTGAAAGAATTCTGAGTGAAACTGATGACAGGAGAAGGTCTTTGCTTACTTACTCTCTTTATGTGTGTTCTGCAGAGCAGGATGAATTTAGTGTTTCATCATGAATAGGATTAAAAAAGGATTTGTTTCAAAAGATTTTTATAGCCACTGCCTACAATGAATGAGTTCCTTACCTTCTACAAGTCATATCACCATCTCTCTACAAGTCATATCGCCGTCTCTCTCTACAAGTCATATCACCATCTCTCTACAAGTCATATCACCATCTCTCTACAAGTCATATCACCATCTTTCTACAAGTCATATCACCATCTTTCTACAAGTCATATCACCGTCTCTCTCTACAAGTCATATCACCGTCTCTCTCTACAAGTCATATCACCATCTTTCTACAAGTCATATCACCGTCTCTCTCTACAAGTCATATGACCGTCTCTCTCTACAAGTCATATCACCATCTTTCTACAAGTCATATCACCGTCTCTTTCTACAAGTCATATCACCGTCTCTCTCTACAAGTCATATCACCGTCTCTCTACAAGTCATATCACCGTCTCTCTCTACAAGTCATATCACCGTCTCTTTCTACAAGTCATATCACCGTCTCTCTCTACAAGTCATATCACCGTCTCTCTCTACAAGTCATATCACCATCTTTTTCTACAAGTCATATCACCATCTCTCTACAAGTCATATCACCGTCTCTTTCTACAAGTCATATCACCGTCTCTCTCTACAAGTCATATCACCGTCTCTCTCTACAAGTCATATCACCGTCTCTTTCTACAAGTCATATCACCGTCTCTTTCTACAAGTCATATCACCGTCTCTTTCTACAAGTCATATCACCGTCTCTTTCTACAAGTCATATCACCGTCTCTCTCTAGTAATCTTTCTATCTTGTTAGTCATTTCCCAGTCTCACAGGAGCACTGCAAATTCCCATTCTCCCTAAACAGCCTTGTTCACAGCAATTCATCCTTCAGTCACGACTGCGAAAAAAAAAGTCCAACAACACGAGCACTGTTGCCTCTACCAGAAAAAATAAATAACGTCCTTTCACAGTCTGAATACCAATGTTGTTATTTCTTTGAAAAATACACTTTCTGCTCTATTTTGACGTCTCCTTAATTTCCTGTCATTCTACCCTCTGAGCGACTCGTCTGGCCTGGATGTGTCAGATTGTAGTCCTCCTGGGCACCAGGTTACATCACAGGCTGTGGCTGGGGTGACTGAGTTTATAAATACGACAGCTCCTCTCACGAGATGGCCTTTTTCCTGTGTGTGCGCGCGTGTGGAACTGTAAACTGACAAGGTCAATCTGAAATGTCTCTCTTTGTAATGTCATTGCCTTAATTAGAATACAAAAAGGGGTCTTGACCTTAGTGTTAGTGTACACTGATGACAGAGCAGACATGAGATAGTAACAACATGGAAGACACTGGCTCATATAAACACAACTCGATGGATGGATGGATGGATGGATGGATGGATGGATGGATGGATGGATGGATGGATGGATGGATGGATGGATGGATGGATGATGGATAGATATGCATGGTTAACTATACTATACAGGTCGATGGCAGAGAAAGATACTTAAATAGCTAAATGCGCGTATGATATAAGTGAGGGTAATAATAGTTCACTTAATATACAGTCTGGTTAAATGTACAGGTAAATTAATATTTGCATTGTTACATTAACTGTACAGGTAAATGACAGGAAGAGATACTTAAATAGCTAAATGTGTGTATGATATAATTTAGGGTAATAATACTAATTCCCTTAAAATACAGGATTTAATTACAGATAAATGCACATATTGCACATTCGATATACTGAAAGCAATTAAAAAAGATACTACTGACAGGATACTAATATGCAGTCCTGAATGAATGACTACGTAAATTCAATCCAAGAATTACTTAGAATATTGCACGTGATATGATATAACAACTGTACATGAATATGTATATACAGTCCTGAATGAATGAGTGCTGAATGAATAAGTCCTGAGTGAATGAGTGATTACAGACCAGAGAGTTACTCACGGATGGATGGATGCCTAATTGTTAAATTAGGTCCTAACACCCCAACAGTTCCAGGTCAATGTTACCGAAGGCACGGCACCCCGGTGAGGCATTAAATAGTCTAATAGCCGCCGGCAGGAAGGACCTCCTGTAGCGCTCTCTGGCACACCGTGGTGGGATCAGTCTGTGACTGAAGGTGCTCCTCTGCATCATAACCATGGTATGCAGAGGGTGGGTGACGTGTCCATGATGGCCAGCAGTTTGGCCAGGATCCGTCTCTCCGCCACCTCCTCTAGAGTGTCAAGGTTAATCCCTAGAACAGAGCTAGCCTTCCTGATCAGTTTATTTACCCGAGAAGCATTACCGGCCTTTATGTTGGCGCCCCAGCACACCACTGCAAAAAAGATGGCACTGGCCACCATAGACTGGTAGAAAGCATGCAGTAGTTTACTGCACACGTTGAAGGACCTGAGCCTCCTCAGAAAGTAGAGTCTGACCTTTTTGTACAGGAAGGTTTTACCAGCCCATTCCAGCCTGCGGTCCGAAATAACAGAAGAGAAAAGAACTAGCTAGGACAGATTTCCTTTAAAATAGTTAAATGTCTGGAATTTATTCACTGCATGTTTTGAGCGGCTGGCTGATAACAAAGGCAACTGAAATTGAAACTAATATCCTTTTTCCAGCACTTGAATAATAATTCAATTTGTTGTGAATTGCACACCCTTTGTGATTTTTTTCCATTTCAGTGTCCAACGTTGAAGCTGAATTTCTCTGACATTACCGTTGACCTATCGTTTTTCTTGAGGTGCAAAAAGCTTTTAAATGTTATTAACCTTTACATATTTGTGTGTCTTCTTGCAGAGGGTGAGCGAGAAGGTTGGGGGAGCAGAGGGGACTAAACATGATGATGACTTCACTGAAATGGAAAAGGCAAGAATTCTCTCTCTCTCTGTCTCTATATCTCTGTAAGAATCCTCTCTCTCTCTCTTTCTCTCTCTATCTATCGCTCTATGAATCCTCTCTTTCTTCTTCAATATTACAAACAAGGCTGTGATGAAGGAGCCCATTCTCCCAAGCCTTGTTCAGTTGTTAGAAACTATATCTGCACAGCTCCATTTTCTATCCAATCGAAGGAGTTAGTCCCGTAGTCATATTGTTTTACATTGTGTTGCACATTTACTTGTTTTCTATAATAGAGAGATGTTTTTCTCAGTTTAAATGCCTTGGGAAAATTACTAAGAAATTGCTTCTAGAAAGAGGGAAAATTAAGTGTGCGTGCGTAAGGATTGGGGAGAGACCATGTCAAAGCCATTCATCCTTCATTCTGTAGTGTAGTATCTTATTCTAGACAGCTGGGAGGCTGAGCCATGTATTTAGATATAGGGCTGTGTAGTGTATAGCAGAGCCATGTATTTAAATATAGGGCTGTGTAGTGTATAGCAGAGCCATGTATTTAGATATAGGGCTGTGTAGTGTATAGCAGAGCCATGTATTTAGATATAGGCCTGTGTAGTGTATAGCAGAGCCATGTATTTAGATATAGGCCTGTGTAGTGTATAGCAGAGCCATGTATTTAGATATAGGGCTGTGTAGTGTATAGCAGAGCCATGTATTTAGATATAGGGCTGTGTAGTGTATAGCAGAGCCATGTATTTAGATATAGGGCTGTGTAGTGTATAGCAGAGCCATGTATTTAGATGTATGGCTGAGTGGTGTATAGCAGGGCTATCTATTTAAATATAGGGCTCTGGTGTTTAGTAGTGTGAGGTCTGTGTTGAAGAAGGCAGAGTGCTGGCATATCTGACCAGAATCAAGTGGGAATACAAAAGCAATCCTCCCCAGCTGTCAGCTTTGCATGTTGTCTCTCCCTCCAGCACCAGACTACAGAGTAAAGCCCTTCCGTGTTATATCCAGGCATAATGTCTCTCCCTCCAGCACCACACTACAGAGTAAAGCCCTTCCATGTTATATCCAGGCATGTTGTCTCTCCCTCCAGCACCAGACTACAGAGAAAAGCCCTTCCATGTTATATCCAGGCATGATGTCTCTGCCTCCAGCACCACAGTGTAAATACAGTGTAAATCTCTCTCTCTCTCTGTGTGTGTTATAGAAGGTGGACACCACCAGCAGGGCAGTGTTGGACATTATGACCAAGACCACTGAGTATCTGCAGCCCAACCCAGGTGAGAGACACTTACCATGGCTGGTCTCAGATGCCATATATACTGCACTACTTTTGACCAGAGCCCTATGGACCCTGGTGAAAAGAAATGCACTATATAGGGAATAGGGTGCCATTTGGGACACAGACATATAATTTCCTATGGACCAACATCCACCCAACCAAAACATTACATTATAATACATTTTACTCAATCAATCCTTTTTATACATTTTAATTTAACCAATTATACACATGCCAATACACCATAATCAAGCGCATGTTTAAAAAGGGAACTTATACGGCGAGTATTGATTGGTTGATTTGATTTATTGATTCATTAATTAATTAATTAATTAATTGTTTGTGTGTACAGCCTCCAGAGCCAAGATGACCATGATCAACTCCATGTCTAAGATGCGTGGCCAGGAGAAGGGTCTGGGCTATATCCAGACTGAGACCATCCTGGGAGAGTCCATGCAGAAGTTTGGCAGGGAGCTCGGGGAAGAGTCCAACTTTGGTAAATCACTATGGCCGTGTCAGAATACCCGTACTTGAATTCTAAGTAGTAGGCTTTTGGGTATGTGAAAATACACAATTTTATAGCATGTGACATTTCTAAAATGTTGTATGGTTTAAATGCCAGGATGTTATATTCATTTAGTCTTTTCATCTAGTAGAATTTGCTGCACGCTATTGAAGAGAATCGTATTTTTACACGAGCTGTTTGAGAACAGCTCATAATCAGAATAGGTGACTCGCTCTACAAAAATGAACTAATGGCGGGGAACAAGCACGATTGCGCATTAGATGACTCCTTCTCATTATGGATGAGTAGTATGTTGATATTTGTTGCTTACTACATACTTGTTGAATTATTATTAGTGCCCAGTATGTCGTTTTAGTAAGTAGTAGGCAAGACACATTTATAATGGTTCTGATCGCTAGCTTGCCCACAAAATAGTTTGTGCTGTCTTGACAAACAGACCTTGGACCGGGCTAGCTTAGCGCTCATAAACAACATTGACGTGAGAACTCGTCAATTTTTCTGAACGAGATGGAGGAGTACATGTTGTTGTATTATGCCCTTGTGTGTTTCAGGCCTGGCTCTGATCGATGCTGGGGAGTCCATGCGTGAGCTTGGGGAGGTGAAGGACGCTCTAGACATGGAGGTCAAGCAGAATTTCCTGGACCCGCTGCAGACCCTCCACGACAAAGACCTCAAGGAGATTGCGGTGAGACCGGATTTATTCATTTTATTTTATATTTCATGCAACATTGAGATCCAGGTCTCTTTTATGAGTGAGGACTGCATATAAAAAAAAACTACATACAAAATACAATGATAACGCAATGATAACGCAATGATAATACGGACAGTGCACTCGCATGACATCACAAGACCGACATAATAATACAACTGTGAAACAGAGATAACACAATGACAGCATAGCACGCTAGACACAACCCCATAATAATAACACAGCACGCTAGACACAACCCCATAATAATAACATAGCACGCTAGACACAACCCCATAATAATAACATAGCACGCTAGACACAACCCCATAATAATAACATAGCACGCTAGACACAACCCCATAATAATAACATAGCATGCTAGACACAACCCCATAATAATAACATAGCACGCTAGACACAACCCCATAATAATAACATAGCACGCTAGACACAACCCCATAATAATAACATAGCACGCTAGACACAACCCCATAATAATAACACAGCACGCTAGACACAACCCCATAATAATAACACAGCACGCTAGACACAACCCCATAATAATAACACAGCACGCTAGACACAACCCCATAATAATAACATAGCACGCTAGACACAACCCCATAATAATAACATAGCACGCTAGACACAACCCCATAATAATAACATAGCACGCTAGACACAACCCCATAATAATAACATAGCACGCTAGACACAACCCCATAATAATAACACAGCACGCTAGACACAACCCCATAATAATAGCATAGCACGCTAGACACAACCCCATAATAATAACATAGCACGCTAGACACAACCCCATAATAATAACATAGCACGCTAGACACAACCCCATAATAATAACACAGCACGCTAGACACAACCCCATAATAATAACATAGCACGCTAGACACAACCCCATAATAATAACATAGCACGCTAGACACAACCGAAAGCAGACCAGGGAAACGTTAAATTTAAAATTAAACGGTAATGCCAACGTTGCATCTTTATATGCACATAAATAAGTGGAGTAACGATCCCTTCATCTAGACATTGGGATATCTCCGTCACTGTTTACTGCCCTGGAGGGAGAGGCAGCATATTTACTCTACTTTCTCGTTGGAGTTGCCCAATGCAATTACATCCGTCTCCCTGCCAGACCACAGAATCAATACTCAGCTGATTGAGTTCAGACGCTCGGAGAGCTTCATTTTGACTTTTTTGTTCTAAGGGCAGAGGGAAAATCAACTCTGGCAAACTAAACGTTTATAATTAACTGGGAATAATCATATGCCTGAAGGAGTCTGATACGGGTAAGCATTGGGGAAGGCACCACCTAGCTTTCTTCTGATTATGTGTAGGGGAGCTCCTGCCATGTTGCTGGCATATGCCTGTCCGATCCTAGGTTAGCGGCTGTTTCAGGACTGGGCCAAGAGTTAACTCACTGAGCAGAGCTGTACCAGCACAGATAGCCTAGCGGTTGGGCCAGTAACCGAAAGTTCGCTGGTTCGAATACCCGAGCAGACAAGGTAAAAAACCTGTCGATGTGTCCTTGAGCAAGGCACTTAGCCCTAATTTGCTCCGGGGGCTGACCCTGTAGGTAGGCCGGCATTGTAAATAAGAATTTGTTCTTAACTGACTTGCCTCGTTAAATAAAGGTTAAAAAAATAAATAGTGTGAAAAGGGTGTCTAACCATTTGGAGCGATCCCTATCTAACCCGTCACTCTTGTCATCCTTTCTTCCCTCTTTCTTTCCTTCCATCCCTTTCCCTTCCTCTCCTCGCAGCATCACCTGAAGAAACTGGAAGGCCGCCGTCTGGACTTCGACTACAAGAAGAAGCGTCAGGGCAAGGTGACGGACGACGAGATCAAACAGGCTCTGGAGAAGTTTGACGATACCAAGGAGATTGCTGAGCTCAGCATGTTCAACCTGTTGGAGAGTGATGTAAGGAATCTGTTTCTACCATTCCTCGTGTGTGTGTGTGTGTGTGTGTGTGTGTGTGTGTGTGTGTGTGTGTGTGTGTGTGTGTGTGTGTGTGTGTGTGTGTGTGTGTGTGTGTGTGTGTGTGTGTGTGTGAAAAGCACCATGTGTTTCTTCCTATACTGTAGGTTCAGTGTGAAGTGGTGAACTAGTTAGTAAATGTACTGTATACCTGTGGGTCTAAGCACTAAATACCTATATTCCTAGTAGTTTCAGTAGCAATAGTAGTATGAGCAGTAGTAGTAGCAGTAGTATCAGTAGCAATAGTAGTAGCAGTAGTAGTAGTACCAGTAGTAGTAGCAGCAGTAGAAACAGTAGTAGTAGTAGTAGTAGTACTAGTAGTAGCAGCAGTAGAAACAGTAGTAGTAGTAGTAGTAGTACTAGTAGTAGCAGCAGTAGAAACAGTAGTAGTAGTAGTAGTACTAGTAGTAGCAGCAGTAGAAACAGTAGTAGTAGTAGTAGTAGTACTAGTAGTAGCAGCAGTAGTAGTAGTATGTCTTTACACTTGCGTCTTCTGTCCACCACTGAGCACATGTACAAGTTTAATGTTAAATAGTTTTAGATTTTCTCAGTGAACTGTCTGTCTATTATCTAGTCTCTGTCCTCTTCTCTCCCTCCCTGTCTCTAGTCCAAATCACTTCCCCCTCAGGCCAGCTGCAACCATGGCAACGGAGGGGGTCGTGATCCAAAGCTCTTGTTCTACTTCTGTCAGTGGAAGATCATCAACACCTGCATGTAACCTTGTGTTGTGTGAACTGGAGGTTTATTATCAAGGCAGCATCAGGGAACCTAGAGCCTCAGATATCAGATTAACAAAACTTCTATAGATGGATAAATAATTGTAAAAACAGTTGAGCTCTACATTCTATAATAGCTCCTCCGCCCATCTATCCATCCATCCAGTCTTTCTTGGCCTTGTGTTATTATATCATAGTATATGTACGTTAGCCAGAAAAGGTGGTTGTGTTCTGTGTTTACCTTGCAGTATCATACTGTAGTTTCTGTAACTTAGCCAGACCAGTGAGTCCGGATGTATACTGTGGGACTTCGGCCACGGCGCCCATACGTAACAGTCGTCCCGTTGGGCTTTTTTTGTTTGCATCAGCAGATTGAACAGGTGAGCCAGCTAGCCGCACTGGTCCAAGCCCAGGTGGAGTACCATCGGCAGAGTGCCGAGATCCTCACCCAGCTGCAGTCCAAGATGGAGGACCGGTCAGTATTTATAATAATTATATATATATATATATATATATATATATATATATATATATATATATATATATATATATATATATATATATATATATATATATATATATATATATTGTTATAATCTGTGTGTCTGTCTCCATGACTGGTCAGAACCGGATGGAAGTACAGAGTAGGGAGTATTTTTGCGAAATTACAAAATTTTACCCAAAGTTCCCAGGTTTTTTATTTTTAAATCCTGGTTGTAGAAAAACCTGGTGATTTTGGGAAGGTTTTACGGAATTTTTGCAACCCTAGTAGAGAGTAGGGGGACTATGCCAATCGTCTTCGGATCAAGAATTGAAACCGCCTGATTATTCCTTTCCTGAATTCTCTGAATTCGCCAGAAGTGAGATGGAATTGATCCCAATAACCCTTGACCCCAACCCTTAAGTACAGAAATCGAATGAATAGATTCTATTCATTCTTTCAATGAGTGACACAGTGGGGGGGGTTGGGGATCAATACCCTCTTTACTATATGGGCTTGTTTCTGCAATGTATTATCCATAGGATAAGGGATTCCTCCAACAAGCCCAAGAAAGAGTTCATGCCTAAGCCGCGTCAGTCCCTGGACCTCTCTAGTGAGAACCACAATGGAGCCATCCAAGGATCCAGGTCCCCAGGTGAGACTCTCCACTCCTACCATTGAACCAGACATCTCTCTCCCCTCTCTGTCTCTCTCTCTACATCACTAGGTGTTATGAAATGTAATGTCATGTAGTATTTTAAACTGTATGTAACTGTCGTATGTTGCTGGACTCCAGGAAGAGTAGCTGCTGCCTTGGCAACAGCTAATGGGGATCCATAATAAATACAAATACAATCCATCTCTCTCTCTCTCTCCCCATCGTTTATCTATCTCTCCATCCATCCACCTATCAGGCAAGTGAAAATAAAGACCTGTCTTCTCTTTCTTCTTTCGTTCTTTTATTTCCATCCAGCAACAAGGTCTCCAGGTGAGCTAAGTCATCTGTCTGTTCGTCTGTCCATCCATCCCTGGCTGGCTGGCTAATCATCTTCATCTTTCCATCTCTTAATTTCTCGATCTCTTCATCTCTCCATAGCGTCATTTCTCCAACGCTCCATCTCTCCATAGCGTCATTTCTCCAACGCTCCATCTCTCCATAGCGTCATTTCTCCAACGCTCCATCTCTCCATAGCGTCATTTCTCCAACGCTCCATCTCTCCATCCATCCACTTCCCAAATGCTATAAATCACACTTCCTCTATTGCACTTCCATCCATCCCTTTATCAAACTAAATCAATTGCAGTTAAACATAAATACCTCTATGCTTCTCTTTCTCCCACATTTGCTCTCTTTCTCTCTTTCTCTCTTTCTTTCTCTCTTTATTTCTTTCTTTTTTTCTCTCTCTCTCTCTCTTTCTTCCTCTTGGCAGCAAGGTCTCCAGGTGAGCTTAGAGTGAATCCTGAAAGAGATACGACAGAATATCTCTACTGTATCACTCTGTGTCTGTGTCTTTATGAACTGTCTGTCTGTACCCTTTTTTCTTTATGTCTGTCTCGCCCTCTTTCTTGGAATGTCTTTCTGGTTTCCTGATTTCGCTCCGTTCTCTCTCTCTGTTTGTATTCCAAGTTTTTACTGTCAGTATTCCGGTCTTTATTTCTTTCTGTCTGTGCGTTTTGTCTTTTTCGATATGTTTATCAATCAATCGACAACACAAACCAACATGTTTACGTCTTTCTCTCCTCTGATTTGCCTTCTCTCCCTTTGTGTCTTGTCTTGCTGTCTGTTGCACGGTATACCAAAACTTTAACTTTGATACTTTTTCGATACTAGAACATGAAAAACGGTTCGGTACTAGAATTTCTGTTATTTTCGGTACTTTTGTCAAATGTGTCTCACAAATTTATCGTCGCAGCCGAACACTTATTCTAGCGCGAAACATGACATCATTACTGGTTAAAGAGAGACCTCACATTTTATAAAAGAAGCTACTTCTATGCTTTTTGTTGTTGAATGGAAGGGGAACAGATGATGTCATCTGTAGCCCCATGACATCAGCCAAAACAAGCTCAATAACTCAAAGCATGCAGACACTCCTATTAAATATCCATTCCCCTGTGTTGTTGATTGGCCAAGACTAGGATCTTGATTTACCTAGCTTATCAATTGAGATTTACCATTCAAATAAATTATTACCATTATGTTATGTATGTAGTTAGATTGATTAAAAACAAAAACAAATTGATTGTATAATTGATTAATTCATGCATACATGGCTGTCTCTGAAAAATGTTGACTTAAAAATTTTTAAATGTAGTGATATTGAACTCAAAAGATGCCCAACGATTGAACAGAGCAGTAGCTGAGTTTATCTGTCTGGATCAAGTTCCATTCTGTGACTTTGACTAATATGCCTTATTTTTTTGCCGTGGTATCGTTTTGGCATTGAGTATCGTGATGGCATTGAGTATCGTGATGGCATTGAGTATCGTGATGGCATTGAGTATCGTGATGGCATTGAGTATCGTGATGGTATTGAGTATCGTGATGGTATTGAGTATCGTGATGGTATTGAGTAATAAACCTGGTATCGAAGTCAAAATTCTGGTATCGTGACAACACTACTGTCTGTTCAATATGTCTATCAGTCGATCACCGGAATACACATTAATTTCTCTCTTCTCTGCCTTGTCTCCCTCTCTTTCTTCTTCGTCCGTCTTCCCTCCATCCCCCCTTTCAGCAAGATCTCCAGGTAAGCTCTTTACTCCAGAGATAATCTTATATCTTTCTTTTACTATGGGAATAATCCTAACTTCTATTTAAATTGAATTTTCACTTAGTTGAATTAACTTCATTTTCACTCATCCATTGATGTCAATTGGAGTCAAAGTGAAAATTAGACCTTGTGGAAGTTAGGATTCACCCCCATCTTTCTATCTATACCAAACACCTCCATCCACACACTATATAACTCTGCTTTCTCTTCTCTCTATCTATCCCTTTCCATCGGTACACCGCTCCATCTCTCTCTTTCTCACTCTCGCTCTGTTCATCTCTCTCTCTCTCTCCAGCTCCCCTGGACCAGCCATCCTGCAGGGCGCTGTACGACTTCGACCCAGAGAACGAGGGCGAGCTGGGCTTCAAGGAGGGGGACATCATCACCCTCACCAACAAGATCGACGACAACTGGTACGAGGGCATGATCCACGGCAGCTCTGGATTCTTCCCCGTCAACTACGTGGATATCCTGGTACCCCTGCCCTAAGGTCGTTGCCTCGGCAACGGCGAATCAGCAGCAGCAGTTTTTCCCAGGCGACCAATCCTAAACCTTACATCCCCAGCTCCCGCCACCCCCAAACATTCCCAGAAACCCACCCGTTTACTCCAATAAAAAGGAGATCTAACTACGACGAAGATATGACGACGAAATCGGCAGTGGCGAGATCAACAACAGCATGGTGTCACGCCAACGAGTGCTAACGAAACAGACTTTAGAAAAAAATATATGGAAATATAAGCAATGATGCCGTTTTGAATGCCATCGTGGACATTTACCATCAAACCAATGCTAAACATGCTATGGTTGTTTTTTCTTTTGTTTCCAAAAAGAGTGTTCCTCGGTTATGTCCTCAGAAGTTTTTTTTCCTTCAGGAACTTCTACAGTTCCTCAATCCTTGTCTTTCCTGGCTTCGTCTAGGTTTACATTGGCTGTGTGTCTTTCAAAATGGCCGTTACTATCCTGTAGTACTTTGTGGAAACTTCTAGACTAGCATCATTTTCTCATCGTCACATATTGTAGGCTACTATTACTGGGCGGTTATCTGGTCCGTTAGATCACATTTAGGTCACGTTTCACACTTTGTTAGACACTGTAGGTCAGGCATGTTTTAGTGTTTTATCTTATCAGATTTACTTCTAAGTACGTTCAAGCTAAATATATGTTGGATTATTCCTGTTTGAAAATGGTAGCCTTCTGTTTGCATGCATGGATAGTTTTCTAGAGAGACCATGTCCATTTCATGCTAAACAACAGATTTATGTTTCCGACGGATCCCTTCGCGTTTGTCTCGTAATGGTTGAGGGCTTGGTCAAAGAGGTGGTTGGTCAAGCAAACTTTCAACCCTCTCAATCACTCCGCTAAGGAGAGGATATCTTTGATGTGTCTTTTCATACAGATCTAAACTGAGTGAGGTATGTAAGGATTCAAAGTGTGATTTAATCAAACACCAAAGTTACACCAAACTGTCCACCTAAGCAGGAGTGTAGGCCTACAGCAGAGCTGAGTGGTGTCAATGGCAGATCTACTCGATTTTCTATCCGAGGGTTTAGTTAGTTTGCGATCTACATTGTTTCGTTGGCATTCTATATCACACAAGTCCTCTGTGATTTAGGTATGTCTCATGATTACATCTACTGTGTTTGAGCCAATGGTTATCAATTGGTGATGAATATTTACGGAAACAAAAGACTAAATTGTGTATTTAATTTGTTTTCTAAGTGGCGTATAAGCAAAAACTGGAACCGTTTCAATAATATGAAATAACGTTTAAAAAATCTTCTCAATGTGTATTTTACCAATGACGTGGAAATATTTGTGGAAAAAATGGTTGCTGTAATGTACTATAACTTGTAGGAATTTACCGCTTATCGGAGTTAGCCGTATTTTTCTTCAACCGTTGGCAAAGTTGTTTTCACTGTATGACAATGTCCGTTAGTCAGATAGTCTTCAATATAGTGTAGTTGTCCATGAGTCATGGAATCCGATAGGACTAGCTTTTAGCTGACAATGCTCAGACAAATACTGTATTATGAAGACAATGGAATACACAAGCAATGCTGTCTCAATCAGAAAAGGGAACATTTAATAAAAAGGGAACAAGGTGGCATAATTAATTCAAGGATACTAACATACAATAAGCAGATGCAAATTCCACAACCCCTTTATATCTTACACGTTGTCTAAATGTTGTCTAGGCAACTTCTCTCTGTCAGGAGTCTAGGTCTGAAATAACCCATTCATATGTTGCTCTTACTGGTCCATACTATATGTCTGTTTTCTGAAGGGTCAGGGGATCCTTAGTCCCTATCCCTTGTTGATTGTCCTTCCCTAGTTATATCCCAGGAATGAATGGCAGCACATGTAACAATTAAGCAATAAGGCACCTCAGGGGTTTGTGGTATATGGCCAATATACCACGGCTAAGGGCTGTTCTAATGCACAACGCATCGCTGAGTGCCTGGACACAGCCCTTAGCCGTGGTATATTGGCCATATACCACAAACCCCTGAGGTGCCTTATTGCTATTATAACCTGGTTACTAAAGTAATTAGAGCAGTAAAAACAAATGTTTTGTCATACCCATGGTATTCGGTCTCATATACCACGGCTGTCAGCCAATCAGCATTCAGGGCTGGGACCACCCAGTTTATAATACACAATATAAGGTACCAAAGCAACATATACTGTTGCATATAATAATAATAATAATAATCTTTTGTTGGGTACAAATGTATATTAATACACCCTGAGACGCCCTCTGAGAGTGGGGTCACGGCTGGGAGGGCCGGGTTCTACTAAAACAATTGGATAATACTGTTCACTCCCAAGCTCTGGCCTCTGGATCTGTCAAGGTTTTCGCCAGCATTTTGAGGACTTCATTCTCAGTGGTTTTCCCTTCAGCAAATCCAATGTGAAACTGTGTGTGTGTAACAGACAGGGCAGGGCAATAAGTGTTTCATCCATTTTATCACTGTTGTGTGACTGGGTGGGTGGGTGTGGTTTGGTTGGGCCGACGTTGGTATGTGTTTTGTGCACGGGGAAGGGGTTGTATGCGACACAGGTGGTTTGGCCTACTGTAGTTTGTATCTAATGAAGTGTACATTTCAATTTTTTCAGTCAGTATTATTTTTCTTTCATTGAAATCCTCCTGGATGTATCTCTGATGAAGGACCGAAGCAGTATAGTGCAATGATACTATTGTTGAAGCTGAACCAACCGAAAACTCATCTATAGCGTTAATAATTTCAAGGGAAGCACAACTTGAAACGGTCTCGTTTGTTGGCAGAATAAGCAGATTCAGCTGTGCGTTCAAGTTTTTTTTAAAGGCTATATATTTCCTTCATTTTCTTTTCTCTATCTTTTTTTAAACAATTATCGTGTGTATCTTTGCCCTCAATGAGGACGGTACAGCTTTTCAGTGATTTGTTTTCACCTTGTGTGTGTCTATAGTAGCGCATCTACGGTATCGTATTTTATTTTTGTAACTGATAAAGTATATGCATATATATACACACAATTATATAGAACTATTGTGATGGGAGGGATTCTTTGTGCTGCACACAATTGTTGTCTTTGGATTCTTTGTTTGTTTTGGTTTCATCCCTTACACCGGATTACAAGACAATATGCTTGATGTTAAAAATGACAATAAAAATCTCAATGTAATTTATTCAAATAAACAATAAGGTTAGTGTGTTGTTGGTTGTTTTCTCTCTGTTAGAAGGGAGGAGAAGGGCAGAGAATTTGGAAGTTGGTCTTTAAGGAACGTCTCTTTCTAATTGACTCTTCTCGTGCCCTTTCTCCTCACCGCCTCTTCAAAACCCAATGCGCGATAAACGCTGAAGGATATTCTCCAATGCGTTTTGGAGAAGGCTGCGAGGAGAGCGGATCAATGTAAGAAAGACCTAGCGGAAGCGCAATAACAATTGCAACCTCCACTAGTGCCACCGGGTGGTGTGGTTACGGCCCAGTCCTGAGGAAAGTGTCGTGAAGAGGATGGAGCTGTGGCCAAGGTTAACAAAGCCTCACACATACTTTAACAGCTGATTACCGCTAGATGGTGCAGATAACCATCAAAATGATGCATAGATTTCTCTTAGGGGTGTTATCGTGTGTGCGTAAAAAGTGAGTGGCGACTTGGTGGAGTAAAGCTGTTACAGTATAGGCAAGGATGGGCAAAAATATACAATTACAAAATACCATAAAGAGCAATATATCAAAATAAACAACAAAATACTTGTATTTCGAAATGTATTTAAAATATGTTGTATTTTAAAATACAGAACTAGATTTGCAAGTAGGTGGGCCGAACAGCAACAACATTCTCAGTAACGGTTACAGAACATTTTTACTTGCTATAACTGTGATGTGTTGTTTGACTGCCTTAATTGAATGCACTGACTGTAAGTGACTCTGGATAAGAGTGTCTGCTAAATGACCAAAATGTATATGTGAAAATTAACATGGAAATGAACAACAAAGCACACTGGGTATTATTTTTAATCTTGTTTCGGGGTCATGTCTAGATGGGATACAGTTTAACCTAATTCTCCTAACCTGCCAGTTAATTCTCCTAAACTGTTGCATAAGTTTTCCTAAACCTGCTACGAAAAGTTAATTTTGACAAAAGCTCTATCCCTTCTAGACAAAACCTTGTTTTGGGGGTGGAGACATAATAAAAGTCCTTTTTGTACACATTTATATTTAATGAATTTATGAGGACGCTCTTATCACACCATAGTGCCATCAGACTTCTAATACCAACGCAGGGTGAAAGGGGCCACAAAATGGTGAACCACTATAAAAAAAATGTATAGAAAATGATTTTGTTACAAAATACATTGGAGTGTAATTCAGCCCAGTATAATACAAAAGACTAAAATTGGTTTTAGAAGTGGGGGTGACATTCTTTATTTTTTATTTTTATCCAGTCTGATAAACTCTCTAAAACAGGTTTGGAGCCTTTACACACTAAATATATTGCAAAATAAAAAATACAGTGGTTTGATTCATTATGAAAGTTGTCATATTCAAGTTCAAACCATGAAATATTAGAACGTGTACATAAGGTTTGAACAATACATCTACTCTGATCCTCACCAACACTGGAACTGTGCCCGGTTCCAGGGTTAACCTGCTATGAGTGTGGTATGGGTTCCACAATTATTCAAATAGGCTACATGTCCCAAATTATCGCACAACGTTAGCCTAATTTGATCCACTAATGCTAATGACCTTACAGGGACTTGAGAGAGGAAAGGAAGGCCAACAGAATGGAATGATGCCAAATGTAAGCTACAAATTGAAGAAAACTAACACTAGTGACAGATATAGATGTATGCGGTATTACGGATGGTGGCTCCTGATAGTGGCCAATCTTTAACTTGATACCAATTGTAAAATAAAACAGAGAAAATCCTGGGTATATAATTGAAACATTCAACATTCTAAAGCGCATACATCAACTCGTCAGGTTCAGTCCTGCAGAAGCCTATAGCTTGGGTCTCCGAAATGTCATCCACTCAAATTATGAGGGCACACAATAAAAATCCTGAGTAACAGCACAGCTATTCATAGCCTACTTCACTGTGGAAAAGGGGCCGCAATACATGTCATGTTGATATGATTTTCAGTTCGTATGACTGGTTTTACATTAGTCTCCAGGGATCATTAAAAAAAAAATTGCGATGTGTATTTGCAATCCCCTTTTCCAACTTGATGTCTCATTTACCAGCTTATCCGTTTATACATTACAGTGCATGGAGAGCGCTGTTATTTCTATAGAGATAAATAAAGTAGAAGCTTTTCCCACTTGTAACTGGCAGGTTCGCCCCCGAACCTTATTCATGGTTTCCTCGCGTCTAAAGGTGGTGGAATTAAGGCCTAGATTCAATCAGATCAAGCGTTAACTGACGATAGCAGAAACGCACATAGTTCAAGGTCAAAATACGCACAGAGAGAAAAGGGCATTAAAAGGGAATTCCATTCCATTTACACACACTTAAATCACATTGAAGACTTTGTGACCTCCTATTAATAATAGTATATTAATGTTACCTTTCCCTAGAAAAGAATTACCACCCTCAACTTTTGTTAGTAGGGCTGGCTGGAGGATAATGGGTATTTTGCTAACACCTTTGGTGGTAATTGACATTGACACCTTCAGACAGAGTGAATCTATACTGTATTTACATTATTCCCTGCATCATCCCCCCCTCATCTCCTTCTTAAAGCACATTGGAGCAGAAGATTGCAGGCAGAAGCGAGGGTTCCTCTTCAGTCTGGCCTCTTCTGGCCCTAAGGTTGACTGCTGCTTTAGTAAAGGAGATTTTATCTCAACGAGAACAACCTGTAGGAATACAACTTTAAATACAATACATTTAATAGGTTTTTGCTGCTCGCAAACTCCTAACAAACCACACCAGTGTCAGCTCTTAATCACCTAATCACATTCAGCTATGCCTGGGGAATGAAGGGTATTATGGGACATGTAGTATTTACAACGGTGGCCACCTTGGAGAGTTGCACCACAAAATGTCACATGATCCATCTCTAGAGGAATAAAAGTACAGTAGATTTTAGCATTGATGTACCTGTATAAAAAAGGTTAAATAGAGATACAATTTTTTTTTAAACGTTGGGAAGAGTTGTCTTCTGGAGGTACAGTATCAGGCCTCAGGTTGTCTTCTGGAGATACAGTATCAGGCCTCAGGTTGTCTTCTGGAGGTACAGTATCAGGCCTCAGGTTGTCTTCTGGAGTTATAGTATCAGGCCTCAGGTTGTCTTCTGGAGGTACAGTATCAGGCCTCAGGTTGTCTTCTGGAGTTATAGTATCAGGCCTCAGGTTGTCTTCTGGAGGTACAGTATCAGGCCTCAGGTTGTCTTCTGGAGTTATAGTATCAGGCCTCAGGTTGTCTTCTGGAGGTACAGTATCATGCCTCAGGTTGTCTTCTGGAGGTACAGTATCAGGCCTCAGGTTGTCTTCTGGAGGTACAGTATCAGGCCTCAGGTTGTCTTCTGGAGGTACAGTATCAGGCCTCAGGTTGTCTTCTGGAGGTACAGTAAAGTGGGGAATGATCAGAGGCTTGGTCAATAACGCCACATTAAACACACATAGAACTTCTATATATATTTTTACACTAACGTGTAGGCTACTCCTGTTTTCTGTTGAAGAGAGTTTAAGCCACAGCCAATCACAGCCAAGGTCAGTGACAGGGGAGCAACACTTGAGCTTGTTTGATCTAGAGTGTATTGGCTTATGTGTTTGGGGTTTTATAGCAACCAGATGATTGACAGTTGTCGTTGTAGTGTGTGGTATAGCTATGGTCCCCACCCACAGTCTGTCATCAGTCCGTCAGGCTCTCCCTCTTCTCCTTTCATCTTGAAGTTTCCAGCTCTCCATGTCGCTCAAGCAAATACACTCAATCTCCAGCCCCAAACACACACCCATACACATACATGTACGTGTAGCTACCCATACACACATGCACTTGTGCGCACACACACACACCACACTCCCTTGACACAGACCCATCCAGACAGTAGGCCTACCCCTACAGCACTGAGTCACCTTGGCTCTAGTCTTTCAGTGTCACTGAAGCATACCATCACACACGCACGCACACCTCTCAGTGTGTGCTGACCCTCTGCCAGGTGTTCTGTCTGTCTGTCACAGAACTGATCACAGCAAATATAGACACAGCCTGGTACTGTAGTACCTCACTGTTTGACCTGATCTGCAAACACTGATGCACAGTGGGAAACGGCATAACCAACACTGATGTCCTATTGGAGCAGGGGCTTACCCAAGCAGGAATGTCAACATGTAGCCTGTCATATGTTTGTCTAGAGGTTTGCTTGGATAAAGGTGGAGGATTTGTTAGGGATGTATATGGACTATGTTTGTACACTCGTCTACCGTTTAGATATTAATACATCTACTGCTCAACTGTTGTTGTTTTTTTACCCCAATTTTCAGTCTTGGCTCATTGCTGCAACTCCCCAACGGGCTCCGGAGAGGCAAAGGTGGAGTCATGCGTCCTCCGAAACATGACCTGCCTAACTGCGCTCCTTAACACCCGCCAGCTTAACCCGGTAGCCAAGCGCACCAATGTGTCGGAGGAACGTTCAACTGGCATCCGGGGTCAGGCTGCAGGCACCCGGCCCGCCACAAGGAGTCGCTAGAGCGCGATGAGCCAAATAAAGCTCCACCGACCAAACCCTCCCGTAACCCGGACGACGCTGGGCCAATTGTGAGCTGTCCTAGCCTCCTGTGATAGGCCTAGTTTTCCCTGGCTCACACACCTCCCCCAAGTCCTCACAACGAGCTTTCCCACACATACATTTCTCACATAAACACACAGACTCCACAAGCACGCACACACACACACCCCCTCTCACTCTCCCAGGTAGTGATGACGCTAGCGCCACCACCCCACCACCATCCCAGCTGTGAGCTGGCCACAGGAGGAGATGTGAAGGGGGGGGCACAGACAGACAGGCAATCGAGTAAAAAGCATTCCACAGGCCCACTAGTCCTCTATGTGGGTGGCCCCTCTACTGGACCAATCGCGGTAGAGACAGCTCAGCTACCTGTGCAAGAGGCCCGGCTCTTCTGCAGTAGTCTTTAATTTTTTAAAATAATTGTTTTATTTAACCTTTATTTAACTAGGCAAGTTAGTTAAGAACAAATTCTTATTTACAATGACGGCCGACACCGGCCAAACTCTTCACACCACTTCATTGTCTCTATACATGCAGCTCTTCAGTGGATGTTGCGTTTATATTTTTGTTCAGAATAAATCATAGAAATTATAGTTTACCGACTCTACTCTTGCATCCAGAAAATAGGTGTTTGGATTTAAATTGAATTCATAAAAACAGCTTGTTTTGCAAAAGAAACTACAGATGAGGAAGCTGCCTGGCACTTTGATTGTTTATATAATAATGTATCTGGCTTTCTGCATTAAAGGCCTACTCTTAATTTGGAAAACAATTTTTTTTTTTTATAATTTGAATGATTAAAAAACAGCTGTAAAATAACAGAGTGGGCCTTTAAGAAACAAGAGGATGCAGTGGTTGACACGGCAACGGCGCTATAACATTTAATCATATTTGGCATCTGAATCACACACAGTGGTGATCTGCATGAGTGACAGCCTGCTTTTCACACTGTGAAACCCCAGAGCACAGTAGACCACAAGACTGCTGTCCAAACCACCTACAGACATGTCCAACATTTTTCTACATGCTGAATAATGCCCACCCATCAGCCACACACATGCACATGTATATGTGCACAACCCATACACACGCAAGCACACAAACCAGTCTGAGTCAAAGGCCATTCTCTTGTTCTAGCGATGTAAAATGGGGGGGGAGGCAAGACAGGAGAGTTAGCCATAGAAATGGGAAGTAAGTGTAAGAGAGAGAGAGAGAGAGAGAGAGAGAGAGAGAGAGAGAGAGAGAGAGAGAGAGAGAGAGAGAGAGAGAGAGAGAGGTACAGACTCAGTGAGCATAGCCTTGCTATTGAAAGAGGCCACCGTAGGCAGACTTGGCACTCAAGAGATGACAGGCTCACTGCCTACAAAATGAGGTGGAAACTGAATTGCACTTCCTAACCTCCTGCCAAATGTATGACTATATTAGAGACACATATTTCCGTCAGATTACACAGATCCACAAAGAATTTGAAAACAAAACCAATTTTGATCAACCCCCATATCTACTGGGTGAAATACCACAGTGTTCCATCACAGCAGCAATATGTGTGACCAGTTGCCACAAGAAAAGGGCAACCAGTGAAGAACAAACACCATTGTAAAGACAACCCATATTTATGTTAATTTATTTTCTTTAACTATTTGCACATTGTTACAACACTGTATACATACATAATATGACGTTTGAAATGTCTATATTCCTTTGGAACTTTTGAGAGTGTAATATTTACTGTTAATTTTATATTGTTTATTATCTATTTCACTTGCTTTGGCAATGTAAACATATATTTCCCATGCTAATAAAGCCCCTGAATTGAATTGAGAGAGCAAGAGAGAGATAGAGAGAGAAAGAGAGAGAGAAAGACTAACCAAGAAAGAGAGAAAAAGACTGTCAGTAAGGGAGTGTGACAGTTTGTGTCGTTACATGTTTTCCTCAGGGTAAAGATACATAGTTTCTCTATTCAGCGTGGAAGGCCTGGCTCTCAACACCAGACAGGCCAGGCATATACCCTGTCTGTCTGTCAGCTACCGCTCACACAGCCAGTGAGTGGAGATGACAAATGAGGCGGTAAGACGGGTCAGACGGCTACAGGGAAGAGAGAGGAAGGGAGGGAGGGAGGGAGAGAGAGAGAGACAGTGGGTGTTATAGGAGGCCATAGCAGCTGGTTCTCATGAGAGTTGGGGGGTATGTGTGTGTCTTCGCACGTGTGCATGCTCCGTGGCTGTGTGTTCACACGTGTGTTCCGTGTCTGTATGTGTGTGTTCTAACCACACCATGGGAGTGCAGCATGCAGGGTGTCTGACACCATGCTACGTCTGGGAGCCCTTCAAGACAGTGGACGTTCCCTGGATGGTGTTTCCGGACCGGGATTCAGATCCCAACATGTGTCCTGTCTCCCTGTGATGCCGTCAGTCAGGCTTACACAGGAATCTCTCGGGTGGAGGGGGAGTGGGACAGAAAGGAAGGATGGGGGTAGGGAGGAGGAAAGAGGGTCACTGAGGTGCTGTCCTACAGCTTTGACCCTAAACCCAAGAAAACACAAAGACCTCATACTATACTGTGGTTTTAATATGAATACAAATATACAGTACATCCATACCAATTAGATTTCCATTGGCAGACAGCATTTCCATAGATGTAGACTTGGTCCCCTTATTTGGACAAATCTGGTCTGTAAAAAGGTGATGTAAACAGAGCTTTATAAATACATTTGATTTATTTAAAAACAATAAAAGCTACAAATGTCCAAGTTCACACAAGTTAGATGTCTACTTGGTGGAAGGGCTGGACAAACACAGTATCAAACAGAGCTCTCATGGTGCTGGGTTAAGGGCCGCCGCACAACATGCAAAGTAGCTCAGTGGGAGAGCATTTGGAGTGCAAATACACAACGCAATTCAAATACAGTCAGTAGCAAACACCCATAAAGTGGCCGCAAACGCCCGGAGAATCAGGTTATCATACCATTATGACGTG
Organism: Thymallus thymallus; assembly: GCA_023634145.1. Taxonomy (NCBI): domain Eukaryota; kingdom Metazoa; phylum Chordata; class Actinopteri; order Salmoniformes; family Salmonidae; genus Thymallus; species Thymallus thymallus. Next base: position 152,964 of record JAKYLM010000074.1, read on the forward strand.
TATAAGCCATCCTTTTATATAGAGTCAGTTCTAACATGCTAAGTAGCCACACCTGTGGTCAATCAAGCTAATTAACCAATCAGCTGAGCGGTGTGGTGGAAGAACAATTCAGGGCTGCGTTCAGCAGGACACAACGTTGAGGAACGTTCACACAGAAATATATACTGTAGAATGGACATGCCATCTTACATTGACATTATACTGTTAGAACATAATGATCACTCATCTTATGTCTTTGAAGGTTTGAAAATGTCAACATTTCAGTTTTGCAAACATAACCATCATGTTCATATTTGTAAACATATTACTACTTAATTTCCCTCTGGTCTTTCTGTTTGTATGTATCTACCTCCACAAAGGTCGACAGATCACTTCCCATGGACGGTTTGGACCACAAAGTCACGAAAACGATGGGTCCGGAAGCCGTGCGTTGTTATGATTCTTAACGGTCAGATAGCTAGCCACAATGACAAGAAGCTGCCATGTGGGGAATCGTAGGTGGATCGTTTCAGCTAGTTTGGTCTTGTTCTTGATACCATGTCTTGTTTTGAGGTGTTTTGACTGATTTCATGTCAATGCTAATATGGCTAAAATTCGCTAGCTAGCTAACCAACAACTGTAACAATGTATTTGAGACAACAAATGCTCATTGTGCAAATATATGTATGTTTTCAAACATTTGCAGACTAAATATAGTTTACAAGTTACCAACAATCTAAGCCAAGCATGTTTTGCCCCATAGTTGTGCAAGAGTCGGTATATAAGGCCCATGGCTTGAATAACGAGTCTAGACCAGATTTCAACGGTACAGTAGCACAGTCAGTCAGTGACTCAACTAAGTCTTCTGCTGATGTCAAATACCTTGACATTGGCCTAATTTGTCAAGCTACAGTGAGATGAGATGTAATTGGCAGTTTGAAGTGAATCAAATCCTATTTATTAGCCTTTCTGATTAGAATCTGTTCTTTTTCCTGCATTCTGAACAGCCAAAAAGCACATGGAATCAGATATTTCAAGCCACATTTTAAAACCACCTTCGTATTTGCCCTCAAATAGTTTTGACTGTTATTCAGCATATTGTGTTGCTTGCTAGCTACTCCGTTGACAGTTTGACAAGAACATGTGGCAGCTAACTAGCTTGTTAATTGTTTACAAACAAATTAGTGAACGTGCTAGAAAGCTAAGCAGCTACCTAGATAGCTAGTTGACTGCTGTGGCTAGCCGAAAAGGACATGTTTTGAAAGTTGGATCATGTTATCCTTTGAGGCTTTAAAAGGTGTTCTTACCCTATGATTTTGAACATTCAACTGGGAAAAGTCCATGGCAGGCATTGTTGTCACCTTAGCTTGCTACATAACTTCCATAGTGAAAGGAAACACAAGTACCACCACCAATCAGCCTACACCACTGCACACACACCCATCGTTACTATGACAACTAGCGCAGCGTTTTCAGCAAATGACTGCTGTCTGGACACACAAATCCGATCTGGTCAATTGTAACTTGCTGTTTGGACAGTCAGTACTCCAAAACAGATTTGAAAAGCAAAAATGATTTGGGCATTAAGGCCTGCTGTGTGAACAAGGCTTTAGTGTTTCGGGGCTGAGCCCAGAAATGAGTTTCAGTGAGAAAGTACAGGGACGTTTCCCCTCAGAGCTAGCTAGTAGAACCAGTCCTCTGCTGGGTCCCATTCTACAGTAATCCCACAGGGAGTCACACCCATAGAGAAGCATTGTGCTGTGGTGAATGATCCCTCTACGCATGACCGATCCGTCGGATTGAACACACACACACACACACACACACACACACACACACACACACACACACACACACTCAGAGTATCAGCCACACACATACACACGGTTTCCCCCGGCCCTTCATGTCCAACACAACCATAGGAACCAGAGAAAGGAAAGGTTACTTTAGTTGTCAGGTTATTCAAATACAGCAGGTCGAGAATCTGAGTACTTACCTCAAGCCCCCAACCAACCAATACACCACAAAACCTTAGCAGGCGGAGCCACATGTAAAGCTGGAGGTGAGTCCTTCCTGGGTCAGAGGTCAACATTGTGACAAGTGGAGTAGTGACCCATAATGACACGTTGACAGACAAGACGGGAACTCCTCAATTGTTCATTTTGTGTCAGAACAGTGACGGTTATGTTTGTAACATCTTCCACCTTACCTGAGTCCTGAAGACCAGAATCAGCTCTCTGAACTAATGCCTAGGCTTTAGCTCAGCGGGCTAACACAGTGTTATGGTGTGCAGAAGACCCATGTTTGAAACCCAGTTGTTCACAGTTGCACTCCTGTGGTTTGCATATATGTCAATAGTTTTATTATATAAGTTGATGTAAAGACACTATCAAAGGAAACCGCAATCTAAATAGTCCATAAACTCCCCCAAAACACCACACAAAGAACTGGAAGGTAACAAATGGAGTAGCCAGACATAAACTCAACTAGGTATCAACAGTAAAAAGAAAATACACCTGCACCTGCAAGCAAAGAGTAATGAGTTGGTGCCTGTTGAGAGAGATTATCGACATTGTTGGGTCACTTCCTACTGTGTGTGTGTGTTTCCTCCACAATGGGCTCACCTTTTCACCCCTGGTGCGGATATCCTTGCCAGACACAAGCCCAAGGCACCTCCAACCATTTAGGAAGGCCCCATAGTAGTCGCCTTACGAAGTGCCTGAGAAATCTGTAATTATGTTGTGTATATATGATGTCAATGTAACATATATCTAGGAAACAATATACCTTCAATCTGTGTGTTTTAAATGGGTTAATTCATGTTTGGAAAGAGTCGCATCATATATACCCAAATCATGGTGTACTTAGCCGCGTTACGCCTCTAACATTGATCTTTAGGGCAAACTACCCACAATGAGAATAAAATGTAGCATACGAGTGGCTGAATGCCTCCACACAAGATGTGGCTTGTGTTGGCTCTTTGCCTTAAGTACAGGTAATCCACAAGTGTCAGTGATTGAGGAGGTTCAAATCCCACAGCAACAGATGTGCAGGTGGCACTGGAAAGAAACTTCATACCAGGAGCTTTTTTTCCCTTCAATGCATACCATTCGGCATGCAGAGCTACAGACCAGAGCGAGCTCTCGCTGCCAAACCGAGCTGCAGAGGAATTTGAGACTTACAAGCTGCTAATGCATAACACACAACTTTGAAGACACAGGCACGCACGCACACATACACAGGTTATGTTGTTGCCACTGTAGACTGTTTTGCAGTGCATGCTGTTTGAATCGTCATGGTGAACTCCCAGCCAAGTCACAGAGATCAGCCAGGTCACCGGTGATACAAGTCAGTATTCAACGTCCATCCATGTCTGAGGACGTCGGGAGATGACGTGGAAGCTGGCCTCAAGGGGCAACAGTGAGCGCTGATACCTTGAAGGAGGTTTCGGTTTTGCGTTGTAGATGGGGATGGTGGATGGGCATCTGCCTCTGATTCCAAAGGTTGTTTTAAGCCTATCCCAAACCTTCAGCCTTACCTTAACCATTCAGAGTTAATGCCTAACCTTAAGATTTCGGAACTAGTGCCTAAACTTAATCCTAACCTTAAAAATGGTGAGTTAATGCCTAAACTTAACCTTAAACACTTTGAAATTTGACGTTTGCAACAACTTCGAAATTTGACGTTTGAGAAACATGGCTGAATGTCTAATTCTGACATGAGACTGTGAGAGCTAGTTGCAGAGATAGCTGCATCAGTCCTGTTGATAGTTTGATGATGTATCTAGATTCTATACATATTGACTCATGTCTTCCCCCCCAAAAAATATGTTCTACTGTCACAGACACCAGATAGGTGCAGTGAAACATGCAACAATGGGATTTGATGCCTGACCTTAGATCAGATTATAATCATGTTTATTACCACAATACATGGCTTTATGTAACCTAAGGCTACCTTAGAGTCCGTTCTGAGATCAGTATAAAGATGCAGTAGATATCATACTCCAATGGTTGATCTCGAGGAACTCAAACCTCAAAAGCAATTTTGAGGTTTTTGACAGTGTCTCTTGTCAAGTGTGTTGCTATCAAAACACAAGTCTTGCTGCGAGGAAGCATCTGAAGTCACCTTAAGGATTCTCAGACCATGAGAAACAAGATTCTCTGGTCTGAAACCAAGATGGAACTCTTTGGCCTGAATGCCAGGCGTCACGCCTGGAGGAAACCTGGCATCATCCCTACGATGAAGCATGGTGGTGGCAGCATCATGCAGTGGGGATGTTTTTCAGCGGCTGTGGCTGGGAGAGGAGTCAGGATCGAGGGAAAGATGAACTGAGCAAAGTACAGAGAGATCCTTAATGAAAATCTGCTCCAGAGCGCTCAGGACCTCAGACTGGGGCAGGAAAACAACCCTGAGCACACAGCCCAGACAACGCATGAGTGGCTTCAGGACAAGTCTCTGAATGTCCTTGAGTGGCCCAGCCAGAGCCTGGACTTGAACCAGATTGAACATGTCTGGAGAGACCTGAAAATAGCTGTGCAGCGACACTCCCCATCCAACCTAACAGCACTTGAAAGGATCTGCAGAGAAGAATGGGAGAAACTCCCCAAATACAGGTGTGCCAAGCTTGTAACGTCATACCCAAGAAGACTTGAGGCTGTAATCACTGCCAAAGGTGCCTCAACAAAGTACTGAGTAAAGGGTCTGAATACTTATGTAAATGTTATATTTCAGTGTTTTATTTTTAATACATTTGTAAAAAAGTTCTAAGAACCTGTTTTTGCTTTCTCATTATGGGGTATTGCGTGTTGATTGATGCGGAAAAAAAACAATTGAATACATTTTAGAATAAGGCTGTAACTTAACAAAATATAGAAAAAGTCAAGGGGTCTGAATACTTTACGAATACACTGTATAGTAGAAAGAGAACTGAAAACTGACAGCTTTTGAATATTGAGTTAAACATTAAAGACATTTTCTTCCATAGACCAGTAATTTCATTTGAGGCTCACTAGGGCTTACTTGAAAAATTTGATATCAATCTCAATATGACTTCCCTAGTGAAATAAAATAAAATATCATACATTAAATAGCATTATATAATATTGAACCCATCAATATACAGGTTATGAATGTCTATCATCACAGAAGCCTTGCCTCGATGCTGACACGGGGCCCAGAAGAGGCTATTGTGAGATGCCCCGGGTAACTCCTCCGGGCGCTAGGGATTACCTGGAGATGACAGCTATGTGGAGTCTTACAGGAACCTAGGGCATATTCACGTCTGTGGCGATGACACCTCATGGTGTATGTAACCTAAGGCTACCTTAGAGTCCGTTCTGAGTATAAAGATGCAGTAGATATCATACTCCAATGGTTGATCTCGAGGAACTCAAACCTAAAAAAATATAGTAAATATTTTGACAGTGTCTCTAGATCAAGCTTGCATTTCCTGTGGTGCAGGAAAATAATTCTCAGCAACAAAAAGGTGATCAAATTAGGATCCTACATCTGCATTGCCTACTTGTAATGTGAATAAACACGGAGGTTTGTTATCACTGCTATTGACAATTTTAAGAAGATGATTATGAATGTTTTTGTGTAGCTCAGATGGTAGAGCATGGTGCTTGCAATGCCAGGGTTGTGGGTTCGATTCCCACGGGGGACCAGTATGAAAAAAAAAAAGTATGAACATGTATGCACTAACTAACTGTATGTCTGCTAAAATGACAAAAAATATATAAAAAATAAAATGTTTACTGTGACAGAAAGTTTGCATTATTTTGCATAAAAACACCTGTTGATTAAAAGTTTACATATCATTGAATGAGTGTTATATTTCTCATAGCACCTATCTGTTTTCTAAGCAGTACTTACCAGTGGGGCTTATTAAACAAACATGTTGTGATATCAAATAATTGAACAACTTCAACATCGGATCATCATGACAGACGTGTGAATACAGAGCCAGAGTCCTTTCCTCAGTCTGTAAGGCTTTCAAGACATGTCAAGGTTTGACAGCTGTGAAAACACAGCACTGTGCTCACAGATCTAAATGGAAACCTGATGAATACCTGTATCTTCCTGCTTAGGAATTGTGGGGATTTGAGTAGCGGTTGAAAAGCTTGTCAGGAACTGACATACAAAGACACAACCGGAGAGTTGCAACACTTTTGACCAAAGAACCAATTACGGGTTGAATTAGTAGATAATACCGTCGTAATAACATTTTTTACATATGTTAAGTTGTGGTGATAAGAGATGATGTCATATCACCAAGCAGCGGAAGTATTTTTTTTGTAACATCTTATTAAACATTAAGCATATCATTTGAGGTGTTTGAAGGACCCATGTATTGCCTGAAGTGCTAACCCAATGGGCAAAAACTGGTTGAATCAACGTTGTTTCCACGGAATTGTACTTCTATGAAAAATAAGGCAGAGACTCAATTTCAAGGGAAGCCACTCTTCCTCTCCTTCCTCCCCCTCTCCTCCCCTCCCTCTATCCCCTCTGTCTGCTCTGCCCTGTCAGAAATCCAGACGATGTAGAGAGATCCGTCCTAATGAACTAGAACAAAATAAGGAGTGCGTTACAGCTTCTCCGGGGCTAATGCTGAAACATGGGCTTCCATTCAGGTGCAGGTAAGGGGGGAAATTCTGAAACATGGGCCTCCATTCAGGTGCAGGTAAGGGGGAAAATGCTGAAACATGGGCCTCCATTCAGGTGCAGATAAGGGGGAAAATGCTGATGTGAGGCTGGGGAGCCCGAGCCAGTCGCTGTAGTTGTAGCAGGCTGAGGCATTAACAAGGTGTTGACACACATGGATCCAAACAGAGGTGTCAGTGATGCACGGACTGACATATGCAATCAGGCATGGCCTTAATTGTGGGCTACGCCATGAGATAGTTAAAGAGAGCTGGATATATATATATCCAGCTTTTAGAGAGAGAGAGAGAGAGAGAGAGAGAGAGAGAGAGAAGCAAGAAGGAATGTATATATTTGTGTTATTTGTGTATTAGGATGGTGACAGAGTGCAAGCAGGGCTTTAAAAACTCCAGCTATGCAGAAATGTAATCACTCTAAAATCACACCTGTCATGGGAGAGCAATATTAAATAAAAGTCTTCATATTAGGTGAGACTGTCATAGTGACAATAGCATCTATCTCTGGCTGTATTGTCTGTCCCAGGGATACTCACCCAGTGAATTAACGGCGGTGGCGGGCCTTGGGCTGCACGCAGCTTCAGTTATGTAAACCGACCCAGGCTGGGAGCCAGTCAACCGTCCACTGGACTTTGCATCAAGACCAGGCTCCATCCAGCTGCAATGCAAACAAGACTGAGGCCCTACTGCTCCTGGGTGTACTGGTTGTGTCAGCACGCAAACACACACAGGGTGAAAAACAGACACGTGTGGGAACACACACACTATATGCAGAGTCCTCATACATAATCAGATCGAATACACACACAAACACACATATGCACAGAGAAGACGGATACAAATAGTTACCTCGTTAAAAAGTAGAACTAGCACAATATTTTTTACAATTACGACATCTAAACAAACAAAATGACACATGGAATAAGTGGAATGAAATGCCTAGTCAGGAATAAGTGTAATATTTCAATTGAAACTTTTTTTAAATCAAATATTTTAGTGCCTATAGGTACTCAAATGTTTTATCAAAATAAAAAAAAGTTTAGATTTAAATATTAGGCTAATTCCTGACTAGGAAATGTATTCAAATGATGTATTACCTTTTAATGAAGTAACATCAGAACTGGTGTCTGCTAGTGTATAGTCAGTTATCTTGTTTTTTATTGTGCATAATATGTTGCGACCCTAATCAAAAACTATTTAATAACTCCAAATAACAAAGACGTAACTATAGGTTGTTGTAACGTTTAAACTTAAAACACGTTTTACATTTTTTTGCAGTGCACATTGATCATCGGTGCGGTTGGATGCAGCATTGCTGTAGGGTGCACTCAAAATGTCTTGTAGTTGAATAGCCAGCCTAGGCTTTTTCTCAAATGTTGCTGCAATTTGCCTACATGTTTCTCCGTTCTATGGTGTTTTGTTGCAGGTTTTGTTTTTTTGGTTATTCATTGCCAAGCTTTAAAAAAGTCGGACTGCAACATTTTAGTAGCCTAGCTAGGATTGTGGCATGCGTCTGTACACTTTCCCTTCGCTGCGCGCTGTAGTGCATCCGGAATGGGTGGAGGCTGCAAACAATGTACCAGGAAAGCTGTCATTTTCAACCTAATAGCAATATTTTTTGGACTACCAAGAAATGTATTGGTGAATTATATTAATCATGCATTGAACTGCATCCATCTATTCTGCCAACAATGCCTTAGTGTATGTCATGGAAGTTTGAGTCAAATACAACCTCATTTGGTTTTGAAGCATAAACTGGATTATTTATTAATTTTTGACTGATTTGACTGTTTGTTTCATATCTGCAAAGTAGGTTTTAAAACGCTGTCAGTGCTACTTTATGCTGTGGCATATCTTTCAGAAAATTCACCTCAGTGATCACATGAGAGCTCTCTCCTCCACCTCTCCACTCTCTCTTCCAACCTCAGGGACCCTAACCACCATGGAGACCAGACTGAAGAGGTCTTCATCCCGTCCCTGACCATAGTCATTGTTCCCAACCATTACCTTGCCAAACACCAACCCCAAATAACCCACCTGTACACGGACAGCAAATGGTTAAAGCAAAGCGCTGACATTCAAATAGCTTGATTTGCTTCTCTTTGTTTGCAGAGAGCCGTTTCTCCCCGTCAGCCGGAGTGCTCGAAAAGAGACTGCGCCGTGCGCTCTTCATTTGCGTTGGCTGGTTGCCGCGACACATCTGCACAGATTCATTCCACGACCAGACCGTGGTGATAATGCCTATCTTGGTGGCAGTGATGCGCAGATGGCGGGCGCGGACGGATGGCGGCCACGGCCTCTCGGAGTTACACCAATGCGTAGCTACAGGCCTCTTTGCTCTGGGGTCGTTTATGTGTCCACTCATGCTGAACTTAAGCACTCTTCAAATTTGACTTGAGGAATAGGTTTGAAACTAAAGTGTGTTTTTAAAATAAGTATTTGCATAGAAATAGATGGTGAATAGGCTAGCCAGTCAATATAATGTTACTAAAACAGTAAAACCATCAAATAAAGCTTTTGAAATTCATAACATATGGCTGTGTCAGTTATATCTAGTTTGTTCAAGCAAGCCTACAGATGTAGGATCTTAATTTGATCATTTTTTTGTTGCTGAGAATTTTCCTGCATAGCAAGAAGAAAAACAAACTTGTAGTGTATTTAAGGTTTAAAAAGGCTTCTACATTTTGTTATTTACACTTTAGAATTTCAGACTTGATTTGCTTTAACAAAAAACTGTATCAACAAAAAATCAATTTATTATAATCCACATAACAATTCACATTTCCTGTTAATTCAGGATAATTTCCCCTCTGTAGCAAACTGGCTGAAATTAAGATCCTTCATCTGTATGCCACCTTGAAAAACAAGTTACTATCATGACAGACAAAGAACACAACAAAAACTATTTCTAAATACATTTAACTTCTGGAACAATAACTTCAAGGCAGACCTAAAACCATGTGGTCTAGTTTTGATATTGTCAATTGAGAATCCCTCCTGCCCACTAATTCCTGCCCCTATCATGTAGTTGAATCATTAAAACATAAGTAGCCTAGGTTTCAGCTTTCAGATGTAATAGAAAGTGATGATGCTACTACGTTCTGTCGTAATTCCCAATCATAAACAATGAGATAAAACAAGATTTTAATAACATATGAAAAAAAACTGGGGCTATTGTACGTGAGGGACAAGTGATTAGGCATTCATGAACTATGGCAAATATGAACGTGTGCTCATCCCCCACAGTGAATGTCTGTTAAATTAGTTGTGCCTATTGTTCATGACAGTGGAGCATGAGGTACAGGCTTATGTGAAAAAAGGTGAGGTCCAATGCAGATACTGTTTAATGAGTTCACCTGTCATCAGAATATGTAGGATTAACAATAGGAAAACATACCATTAACCATGTACAATAACAAAACAGTGTCAGTGATTACGTAGGCATCTAGCACTATCTATACTAGCACATAGATCAAACACATCCATTAGGTAGAAAAACATAAATCTCTTTATACTAAACACAAAACTATTGAAAGTTAGTGCTGGGCAAACCCATGCTATCAGCCATCTTTGAATTTATTTTCCAAATGTTAAAGGTCCATTACAATTCAAAATAGGCCCTTACTCATAGAGTACAGAGTTAATTTGCATAATTAAAAACACAAGATCTTTCCAAAATTTGCCTCATACCACCAAACAATTCTCCCTATCTATGAATGGCTATGACTGACACACGCAAACAGCCGGACAGGCACTGAGTGGATTGTGTATTTGCATGTCACGATCTCCTCTAACTCAGGAGCTGGGTATCCAGACAGGGGTGTTAGCTGGCTTTGCATGCACTATAAACACACACACACATTTTACATACAGCTTCAATGGAGGACCATGGGGCCAGTGTGTGGCATCTCACAACTTGCCTTATATTATGAATACATGTGCAGTGCTTTTTATAATCTAACTCATGTTTCTATCATTGCAGACAATGTTCATGACACCAGCTGGCATATTTTTTACCCAGAAAGCCTCACCCACATACAGTGCAATCAACAAAAGTAATCAGACCCCTTTGCTTTTTCCACATTTTGTTACGTTACAGCCTTATTCTAAAATGGATGAAATCACCCCCCCCCCCCCCCCCCCCCTTTAATCTACACACAATAACCCATAATGGCAAAGGGAAAACAGGTTTTTAGAAATGTTGGCAAATTTATAAAAAATAAAAACAGAAATACCTTATTTACATAAGTATTCAGACCCTTTAACATGAGACTCGAAATTGAGTTCAGGTGCATCCTGTTTCCATTGATCATCCTTGAGATGTTTCTACAACTTGATTGGAGTCCACCTGTGGTAAATTCAATTGATTGGACATGATTTGGAAAGGCAAACACCTGTCTATTTAAGGTTCCACAGTTGACAGTGCATGTCAGAGCAAAAACCAGGCCATGAGGTTGAAGGAATTGCCCGTAAAGCTCAGAGGCAGGATTTAAGGTCCCCAAGAACACAGTGGCCTACATCATTCTTAAATGGACAAAGTTTTTAACCACCAAGACTCTTCCTAGAGCTGGCCTCCCAGCCAAATTAAGCAATCGGGGGAGAAGGGCTTTGGTCAGGGAGGTGACCAAGAACCCGATGGTCACTCTGACAGAGCTCCAGAGTTCCTCTGATGGGAGAACTTCCAGTAGGACAACTATCTCTGCAGCACTCCACCAATCAGGCCTTTATGGTAGAGTGGCCAGACAGAAGCCACTCCTCAGTAAAAGGCACATGACAGCCCGCTTGGAGTTTGCCAAAAGGCACCTAAAGGACTCTCAGACCATGAGAAACAAGATTCTCTGGTCTGAAACCAAGATTGAACTCTTTGGCCTGAATGCCAAGCATTACATCTGGAGGAAACCTGGCACCATCCCTACGATGAAGCATGGTGGTGGCAGGATCAAGTGAAAGATGAACTAAGCGAAGTACAGAGAGATCCTTGATGAAAATCTGCTCCAGAGCGCTCAGGACCTCAGACTGGGGCGAAGGTTCACCTTCCAACAGGAAAACAACCCTAAGCACACAGCCCAGACAACGCAAGAGTGTTTTCAGGAAAAGTTTCTGAATGTCCTTGAGTGGCCAGCCAGAGCCCGGACTTGAACCGGATCGAACATCTCTGGAGAGACCTGATAGCTGTGCAGCGACGCTCCCCATCCAACCTAACAGCGCTTGAGAGGATCTGCAGAGAAGAATGGGAGAAACTCCTCAAATACAGGTGTGCCAAGCTTGTAACGTCATACCCAAGAACACTCAAGGCTGTAATCGATGCCAAAGGTGCCTCATCAAAGTACTGAGTAAAGTGTCTGAATACTTATGTAAATGTGATATCAGTTTATTTTTTATATACATTTGCAAAAACACACCTGTTTTTGCTTCGTTGTTATGGGGTATTGTGTAGATGAGGGGGGAAAAATTTTCAATTTTAGAATAAGGCTGTAACTTAACAATATGTGGAAAAAGTCAAGGGGTCTTAATACTTTCCAAATGCACTGTATGGTAGATAGATAAACACATGTTGTTGAAACTGACACAGCTTTTGAATATTGAGTTAAACAATAAAACCCTTTTCTTCCATAGACCAGTAATATCACTTAAGGCTCACTAGGGCTTACTTGAAAAATGTGATATCAATCTCAATATGACTTCCTTAGTGAAATAAAAATACAAATATCATATATTAAATAGCATTATATAATATTGAACCCATCAATACACAGGTTATGAATGTCTGTCATCACAGAAGCCTTGCCTCGATGCTGACACGGGGCCAAGAAGCGGCCATTGTGAGATGCCCCGGATAACTCCTCTGGGCACTAGGGATTACCTGGAGATGACAGCTATGTGGAGTCTTACGGGAACCCGGGGCGTATTCACCTCTGTGGTGATGACACCTCATGGTGTAAGGCCCTTAGCTCCAGAGCCTACAGACCAGGGGACCCACAGCCCCAGCCCACCCCAGGAGGCAGGGCCTTTCATCAGGCTGTTGTCTCGGGGAAGCCTCCCTCCCTCCACCTCTCTGGGTCTGACACCAGCACTTTGTGTAACTCTGTTAGTGTTGAGTGCTGGGAGAGCGCAGCAGGGGTTTTCCAATTCTGTTTGCTTAAAAGATTGATTTAGTTAACCCTAGCACTCTGGAGTAGACTGGGACTCATAGTCACATACAATAAGGGCTGTTGAGAGGAGTGAGTGAGGTACTGTTGTTGGCACTGGTCAAATGGCAAAATGTTTTGTCATCAAGTTGATAGCAAGCGTATCTAATAGCACGTGTATTTCAGTGAAGTAAAATGACAATCAATATTACTGTCATAACACATAGTCATATTGTACAAGCGCACAAAGACTTGTAAACACTACCATACAAACAAACGACGAATAGTGAAATTATCTTCAGATAATGGTACACTGCAATATAATCAGGACAATGAATTAACAACATTATAGATTTATGTTTGTCCCTCACTCTCAGGTTGTGTTCAGCAGTGTGCTCCCTGCCTTGCTTTGTTTTGCATGCATAAAATCACAGGGCAGGTTCTGTCTGGACAACATTTACATCTCTTAACACAGCTGGGCCCGGCTAACCACTGGGTCAAAACAAACAAGGATACTCAGAAGAACAACAATCCCCAGGTTAAATTACCACTAAAGAGGCCTTTTAGTGTTAAGCATCAAAACAACAAGGGTCCATTTTGGAACTTTTAAAATCAACTTGAGGTCTAATTTTAGAGCTGTGTTTGAATGCTTGGAGGAAAAGACAGTTTAGTTTTTTATTCATTGACCACAGGGTTTGAAAAGGTACCTGAATAGATCAGTACAATACTGAGATGATCCAATTTATTTATTTACTGAAATCCAGTTCAATTGGAATTAACTACAAACAGAGAATAAACTTTTTATGAATTGTTTTGAAATGTCAATAATTTACTATCTTACAATACACGTTACTGAAATGTCAGTGCTACTCTACATCCAAGATTTACACAATAAAACAAATATTTCTAAATATACACTTAAAAAATAACTGCCAGTGGCATTACATACATTTAAAACACATGAACAATAAACTCTAATCCATTTTGCTGAGGTGAGTCAGTCCCTGGGTGGGGGTGTGGCCCAGGTGCACTGCAGAGGAGGTAGTCAGGACCTTAGGTAACTCACTGTCACTCTCACACACACAACTGGAAGAACGTGTTTACAGTCACTCTTATCTCTACCTTACGAGACTATCCTGGATCTATAGAAAACTGGGACCTCCGAACCATCTATTTGTGAAACTGCTGATTTTGGGACTCGAGGACTGAGTTTTTGAGGACTGTGAGTTTTGAAGAATGAATGTTGCAATCTGTCAAACATACAACATTCCTTTCTAGAAACTATTCTATTGCTCTTCTCTCTCAGAGACTGCTACTGTTCCTGTCCATCACATACTGCAGTCGAGTTACTCAATGACAACTTTTGGACAACCTTAGAACGACATAGACCATTAACTTTGTTAGTCTGTTCATTTACGCACTACACTCAACCATGCCGGTGGTCAAAGTGGAGAAAGACTCCCCGTCCGAGATCTCCCTGCCTGCTCCTAACCCCCCTCATACGACCACGACAGTGTCGGACGAACCGTCAAGGGGCCGCCGCAGGAAGAGACCCCTCCAGCGAGGGAAGCCCCCCTACAGCTACATCGCCCTCATCTCCATGGCAATAGCCAACTCACCCAACCAGAAGCTGACCCTGGGCGGCATCTACAAGTTCATCACAGAGCGGTTCCCCTTCTACCGAGACAACTCCAAGAAGTGGCAGAACTCCATCCGTCACAACCTGACCCTCAATGACTGCTTCATCAAGATCCCTAGGGAGCCAGGGAGGCCCGGGAAGGGTAACTACTGGGCCCTGGACCCCAACGCAGAGGACATGTTCGAGAGCGGCAGCTTTCTCCGGCGCAGGAAAAGGTTCAAGCGCTGCGACTTTACAACCTACACGTCGTATGTACATGAGTCCCCCGTCTTCTCGCCTGTCCAGATCGCCCGCTCGGCCTACGCCAGCTCCGTCTACGGCTCCAATATGGCGGTGAGTCCCCCGTACGGCCAGCATGGTCAACTACCCTCCGCCTACTACCCATCGTCCTCGCCCCCCGGGTTCGGTCCTCACGGCCAGTCCCACTCCCGCATGTTCAGCATCAACACCATCATAGGTCACCCGTCCGGGGGACAGGGGCCTGAGATGATGCAGCAGCCCAGCCGGAGCTTCAGTCCAGACGGAGGCCCCGCTGGGGGTCCCAGCCACTGTAATGTTGGAGCCCCAGGCTTCCAGGCCCAGTCATGTGGAGGGGCCATGCTGTCCCGCTCCTCGGCCCATGTGGGGTTCCCCTACTCGGGGCCCAACGGACACTATCACCCACACCACCACCCACCTCAGGGCTCCTACAGCCAGGGACACAGCCAGGGGTATGGAGGGTCAGGGCGTCTCCACTCCCACTCCTCACCTCACATGGCTGGAGATTCTGTGGAGCCTTATGGGAGAGTGTCCCCGGGACAGTTGGCCCAGTATAATGGTGCAGGTACCACCATCACCAGCACTGGAGCCTACCTAAGACACCCCACATATTCAGGGAACATGGACAGGTTCGTGTCTGCCATTTGAGGAACTGTCTTCAAAGAATTATGCATTGGGTTGGTTTTTGGAAAGAACAGTTCCAATGGACTTTTCCGTTTCAGCTGTCGGCAATGCGGGAGACACTGGTGTTACCCTGACGACATGACTGAAAGAGAAAAGACATAAAATTAACAGGATTTTTCCGTCATGTTTTGGTGTGTAATTGTGACATGAATCAATGTGCATGTTTTGAGATATAAAATGTAATTAATTCAGTAACTGTGACAAATATGATATGGACTGCAATGTAACGTATCAAGTGCAATGATCAGGACACTACCTTGTTAAATGTACATGTTTGAATCCATATCATGATACACCATAATGTGTATACAGTTGAGATTTTAATTTAACCGTTAAAGTTGGTGTCACTTTGTAGCTTCATCGAGTGCATCTCAGAAGCATGAATGAGGTTTTGTTTTCTTTACTCTGGTGAAAATCTGCAGTTGCAAAAACTGAGTTGAATGTGTGCAGGGTCTTTTTTAATGTAATTGTCTAAATGTATTTGTAATCGAATTGAAACTGTTTGTGTAAATTATTGTGTTATATTTTTTCGAAAAAGATTGCTTAAGAACCATTTTGTGCCTATTTTTTTTAAAGGAATCATAGTATAGTTGATTTGCATACATTTAAACAAAACAATATAATTACTACAAAGGTAAAAATGAATGTTTTAGGTTACATTTATAATTTCATATAATATACTGAAGTGCAAATTATGAGAAAAAGAGTTTCAATGGTAAATCAAAACTCTTGATTTGGATCCACTTGGTACTTTAAAAATTGTTGTAATTAAAGTGCAACAATTGGAAATGGTCATGCAAGGAGCTATGGGAATGTTTCAAGATTCACGTTTTTATTATTCATATGCACAGGTCTGGATACACAAAATGAAGCTCTTACTTGCAAGTTCCTTCTGGACAATGCAACAACAATAGGAAATAAGACAAGATAAGAAACAAACAAAGTAAATGACTCAGTAGAATATAATAAACCTTTTAGCAGAAGTATAGTATTAGAATGTGTCACTGGAAAAAGTCCATCATTCTGTAAATGTACAGCTTAAGGTCTGTAATAGAAATACATACATCTTAGAGAAGAGCAAAAAGTAAAGAGCTCTTCAATGCATTCACTTCATGCTTCATGAAATGAACAAAAAGGCTGCTTCCTTCATTCCTTGCCAGAAACAGACACTTAAGATATTTCAGACTGCATCTTTTGTGCAGCCCATTCCTCCCCTCCATCATTTCAGCTCAGTTGAACGTGAAGTGTGTCTGGAGCCATAGAATTGTCAGTCACTGTGAACGGCAGGCACAAGTATCATGCCCAGACATCAGTGTACAGCTGTAGGATCTTAATTTGATAACCCTGTTGTACAGTAGTTGAGGTTTAAAAATACTTCTGAAGTTTGTAATATCCGCTTCGAAATTTGACTTGCTAAATAAAATGTTTTATCAACCCCTACAAAAATATAAATTAATTACAATCCACATTATAATTCACATTTCCTGTTGCTGCAGGATTATTCTCCTGCTCTAGCAACCTGGCTCAAATTAGGATCCTACATCTGTAGCACACACTCAGACAGAAAGCCTGGCCTAATCTTCACTAAAGAACCAGCAATCATCAAATGAACTCACTTGGAACCTGATATTTTAACAAAGTACACTGCGTGTTCAGTGGTATCAGGTAAAACGTGTGTGGCTCAGACAGTCTATTGTCTAAATATACTTTACTCAGGACAAAAAGACTTAAAAGGGAGGAAGAGAAGGAAAAAGCTGTTTTATGCCGTTGTGATGAGGTTGTTTCAGATCAACTGTTTACCTGAATAACGGGGACACCGTTTCATACCCCTTGACTTATTCCACATTTTATTGTGTTAGAGCCTGAATTCAAAATACCCCATAATGACAATGTTTTTAGACATTTATTGAAAATGAAACACAGAAATATCTCATTTACATAGGTATTCACACCTCTGAGTCAATACATGATAGATTCACCTTTGGCAGCGATTACAGTTTTGAGTCTTTCTGGGTAAGTCTAAGAGCTTTGCACACCTGGATTGTACAATATTTAAACATTCTATAAAAAATTATTCAGTTCCTTTCTTTGCCATATTTCTTGCAGTTTTACTTTAGGGGCTTTTTGCAAAGAGGATGCATGTTTTGGAGTTGTTTTATTCTGTACAGGCATCCTTTTCATTTAGGTTAGTATTGTGGAATAAAAAAATAATAATTTAAACATTACTGCACAGAATTCATGCAACTTATTTGACTTGTTAAGTAAATATTTACTCCTGAACTTATTTAAGCATGCTATAAAAGGTATTGAATACTTACTGACAAGACATTTCAGCTTGTCATTTTAAATTAAATTTTGTAAACATTTCTAAAAACATAATTCAGACTAACAACAAAATTTGGAAAAAGTCAAGGGGTGTGAATACATTCTGAAGGCTCTGTATATGTAGTTGTTGATAGACAATGTCTATGACTTACAAGAAAACGTCATGATATGCAGACAATACAAATCCTAATCTCCTACTGATAATCAAGTATAAAGTCATCACAAATCCACCTGGATAGACAGTGGGATACGTTCCTTGGAGCAGACGTCAACTCACGCCGCAGGTATTTGTTCCAGCTAATTGAGAACAGTGTCGGACAGCATGTGGTTTGGAGAGACTGTGTATTTAGAGAGAAAATTAGAGTCGTATTGAAAAGCAGCCAAGCAGAAACAACGAGGTGCACGGAAGACAGAAAATGATTTGCATTACATTTCATCCATATTCACGTCCTGTCAGGTGCCGAGTGTGCACACAACCTCGTGATAAATTACAGCATTTTTTTGGCCTCTCAAGAAAGAACATCCATTTCAATGAGGGGACCACCGTGCATCATCAAGAACATGGCCTACTTATCAAATATGATTTTACTTGTCGAAAGATTTATGAAACCGTTGTAATATATCAAAGGTTTTGCCAACCACCAACTAGGCTATAACGGCATGCTCTGTCAACACTTAACAAAGAGGCCTCTGTAGCTGTCAGTGGGCTGACAGACCAATTAATACAATTAAAAAGATACCTTTGGACATGTTCATTTTTTTTTTACACCCAAACTGAATTCCACTTTAAATCATTGAACAAATAAGTCTTCTAAAGCTAAAAAATAATCCAGTAATGTATAAGAGAGTAAAATATTTATGTAAAGCCATACTTATCCATTATAAACTGTGCATAATAAATAAAATGTGTGACTGTACTTTTGTGGAAAACCCAAATACATTTCAAACCAATCCCATTTTGTTTGAGTTTGGATCATTAGTGGAGAGAGGTTGGAATCATTTCATTGAGTGTTCCAAGTCTATCAAACCAGAGCGATCTGTAATATTAAGATAACTAAATTTGATACTGTTTGGAATTGCAGAAGTGTTCAGCTGTTATTGTAATGCTGTAAACATTTACAATACTGTTAAATAAATTCCTTCAAAACTACTCAGTGTTACCAGATTCTTTTATTTATTCAAATAGGTTTGAGAAAAAAAACAGAAGTATTTAAAACTGTACAGTGTATAATATGACATTAACCAAGATATTCAACTAGAGTCTTGAGTTCCTTGCAGTTCTTGACGACGTCAGGAACAGAAGACAAAGTCTGTAGAGAAAGAAGGTAAAGGCATCTCAAGTCTAATACCAAACTATCAATACACACCAAGTAACACCGATATGAATATGACCATTTCTATTAAAAGGACTCAGCAAAATGACGTTGCCACGAACAGCACTGCAGATATTGAGATGAGCAAGATGCAAGACTTCGCTCTCACACAGTATTTGCGGATGTGCACGGATTCGCATTACATTTTTACAATTTGGTAGCCACAAGATAAAGTACCTATCTATCTATCTACCTATCTACAACCAAAACAGCAGAGAAATGGATCCTTGCGCTCCAGTGCTCTTAGTTATTGAGGGAATGTACCCACTATGCTGTTAACTTTCTGCATCTACGTCATATCGTTGAATCTACCTTTACATTTCAACCAGAAAAATGTATATCCCTGGTCTCTCACCTTTCTGACTGTCTCAATCATATCGTCAAGGACTCGAAGTTCCTTCTCCACTTTCTTCTGGTTGGTGTCGTGGATCATTTGCTGCAGAGACACAGGAAGATATTGACGACGGTGACTTGTGCATTGGACACCACTTACATATGAAGGTTGGGACTGGTGCACTGCACATATCCAGTGCTTTCCTTAAAGATGGAATCCTTAGTTGCAACATCCATTTTTGGACTTGTAAATTAATTACACACACCCATTGATTACCCATTCTACCTCCTAACCTTACTGCATTTTTGCACTACATTTTGCACTCTGTATATAGATTTTCTATTGTGTTTTTTTTTTTTGACTGTTTGTTTAATGTGTAACTCTGTGTTGTTTTTGTCGCACTGCTTTGCTTTGTCTTGGCCAGGTCGCAGTTGCAAATGAGAACTTGTTCTCAACTGACCTACCTGGTTAAATAAAGGTGAAATAAAGAAAAAAAAAAAAAAAATTATAACTTATAAATGTCTCGAGTTAAGTTCAACTGTCAGAACCCAAAATATAAGCTTGTTTTCCTCCAATGTAAATGTAAATCAGTGTATAGCCTCAAAACATGGTTAAAACTATAATGTTGATATCACTGTATAGCCTCAAAACATGGTTAAAACTATAATGTTGATATCACTGTATAGCCTCAAAACATGGTTAAAACTATAATGTTGATATCACTGTATAGCCTCAAAACATGGTTAAAACTATACTGTTGATATCACTGTATAGCCTCAAAACATGGTTAAAACTATAATGTTGATATCACTGTATAGCCTCAAAACGTGGTTAAAACTATACTGTTGATATCACTGTATAGCCTCAAAACATGGTTAAAACTATAATGTTGATATCACTGTATAGCCTCAAAACATGGTTAAAACTATATTGTTGATATCACTGTATAGCCTCAAAACATGGCGGGGTGCCACTTTGTTATCGCTTCAATTAAGGATTCTGACTTTAAGCATTCTAGTAATAGATCATATAGACACTTACATGTCTCTTGGCTCTCTCCAGAAGCTTTGCTCTTCCTTCCTCAGATTCCAACAGAGTCCTCTTCAGTCTTTCCACCTGTGGAGTAGACAGTGTTTAAGGTCCTACTGCGTGTCGAAGATAAGTAGTGTTGGGAGGGAGAGGATTGCTTGGCCTTTTCAAGGCTGCAGGGTTGGTGCGAATGGATGTGTGTGAGATGTAATGGTGGTTGATGTAAAATAACCCAGGGCTGGGTCATGTAGGGCGCTGTGGAGCATTCAGATCAACATATATTGTGCAGAACAGCCAGTGTCTAGGTCTGGGGACAGCAGGGACATGGACACCGTAGGATAGCCCTAGTAATAGGCAACCTATGGTCTGGATTGTACCTCTTTCAGTAGGCAGATCTTATCGTCCATGAAATGCATGCTGTGCGCTGATTGGTTGCCTGTCTTTCTTAGCTCATCCCTCAGAGCCTGGGACTCCACCTGTGATTGGTGCAGAGAGCGACGCAGTTCTGCCACCTCCCTACGCAGCTCCTACAGTGCACAGATCCAGAACACAGCAGCAACGTTACATAGGCTACATGGAAGCACATCATGGAGTATAGATTACAATTTAAACGAGGATAAAACGTTGCCTAAGAACTGAACTTTTAGGAAGACGAAAAAGTGAATTAAGCCAAAATAGTATTTTTTGGGTAAAAAACGTTATATAGTCCCTTACTTTGTTCTCAGTTTTGTGCTTGTAAAGAAACTCCCTGGCCTCGTTCACTTCACTGCAGATCCTCTTCATCATGTCAACCTCCTGGTGAAACAGAACAAATGACCTGGGATCAGCCTCAGTCATACACAGAACTCACACGGACCACTAGTCACCAAAATACCATGTCAGTCAAGTAATCAGACATGTCTCATGTCCCGTAGCCAAGAAAGTCATAAGAAATGTCTCGATTTTGTTGTAAAATAATCTATAATACACAAGTAGAACACTGATTGGCAGCACTTTGTCAATATGCTCACAAATACAGATTTAATGCAGGTAGTTAAATGTAACCAAAACTGTTGTTTTTACATTCTAGTCATTTAGCAGACGCTCTTATCCAGAGCAACTTACAGTTAGTTAGTTCATACTTTTTTTGTACTGGTCCCCCGTGGGAAATGAACCCACAACCCTGGCGTTGCAAGCGCCATGCTCTACCATCTGAGCTACACGGGACTTGATCTGAGAGCAGTGTAGAGTTCTCACCTGGGCCTTGTGCTGTAGAGCCACATGGTCCCGGTCTAGCTGGGTCTGGAGACGGCCCAGCTGGCCCCTCAGCTCGGACACCTCAGCCCTGTGTCTGTGGGCCTGGGCCTGCTGCTCCCCCTGCAGCCCACAGCTGGTATCGCAACACAATTACTGGTTAGGTTTAGTCAGAGTTTCCCAAACTCTGTCCATCAAAGCTTAATGATTAGTTGATTATTTGAATCAGCCGAGTAGTGCTAGTATGACGGAACTTGACTTAGGGCTGTGTTTCCCAACAGCACACTGGATTCAATATGTCAACTAATCATCATGCCCTCAATGACTTCAGGTGTGTTTGTCCGGGGCTACAACAACGTGTGGTGTTGGGGTTACTGAAGGACTGGTGTTGGGAAACACAGACTTAGGGTAACCAGAAAGGTAAATAAAACAAAATAATTTAATGCTTTTAATTAAAGGAGAAATTGTAAGCTTAACATCTCAACACAAAAGAAATGAGTCACAGTGCTTACATGGTGTTCTTCAGTGCCCCCTGCTCCGTGTCCTTGCTCTGTTGTAGCTGTGTGACGGCAGAGCTGAGCTCAGAGACGGTGTTAGCCAGGTCTGCTAACAGCTCCACCACGCTACTCTGCTCCTCCTCTGGAGACACTAGGAAGGGAAGGGAGGACATTTAATGACTGGGCCCAGGACACATCAATACAGACAAACTGGGTTGTGTTCAGTAGGCACAACATTTTTTGAAACCGTGAAAGAGGGGAAGTGCTACATGAACTTGTCCAATAAGAAGAAGGATTTTAGTTCGTTGTAAAGTTTTGCTACAGTGTACCCTACTGAACAGAACCCAGATACCTCAATGAAAACAGTAACTTGGGGCTACCAGCAGTAACCTCAGGGAAACGCATGGAGATGCGATGGAGGCCTCACCTTGACACTTTTTAGGAGTGATGGGGGCAAGGCGGGTGAATGCGCTGGTCTCGCTGCCCAACCCTTCAGCTTGTGGTTCCTCTGTCATGTCTAAAGGGGGCTGTGTGTCGTTGGCCTGTGCCAGGTCAGTGGTGATGGCTGCCATGATGCTGTCCACGAAGGAGGTGGAGGGATGACGCTCAAAGTGGAGTGAGGGCTGGGACACCTCGTCTTTACCACAGGCCTCTGGCTTCTGAAATAACACCACACATCAGAACAGTCTTCTATGGACTAGTACAGGGGTTGTGTAGTGTGTGAACATCGTTGGTCTGTCGTCTCAGTGTGTGATGTAACAGGTTGTGTGATTACCTTGGTGGTCAGAGCAGTGTGGACATCGTTGGTCAGTTGTCTCAGTGTGTGATGTAACAGGGTGACGTCAGTAACAGCCTGGGCTAGTTGCTCTACCAGGTCCAACTGGTCCGACTGGGCTCTGGCCTTACTGTCCTCCAGCTCTGCCTGCAACGCCTCCCTCTCAGCCCTGACACACAAACACACACAACAGATCAGCTGAAGATAATTGTTTGTAATAACCATGTCCCATGTAATCATACAAGTCAATCCCCCCCTCCCACACACACACACTACAGCTCAACTAATTAAAAAAACTATTTAAAAAACACTATTTCCACTAACTAAATGTAATATGACTCCACAGTGAGTGATTCTAGTGCTGGGTCTTACTGGAGCTGGCTGAGGGCTCCTTTGAGGTCCTCACACTGGATGTTCCTCTCCCTGAGCCCCTGTAGGTTAGCCCGGAGGGTCCCCTCGCTCTCCACCACTTGTTCCCTGGCCATTTCATTCTCCATCTGTAGGAACTACACAGGATGAGGAGGAACAGAGCGGTTACACACAGCGCTCGACACGGCTGAGTTTAGAATCAGCACACAGGAAGCGAGAGGAAAGAAAGAGATATACTGAGTAAAAGAAAGAGCGACAGAAAAAGGTTGAGGGACCCAAAGCAAGAGGAAGCACCAAATCATCCAGTACTGCAGAGAGAGATGCAGTGGTCCGCCTACCTCGTTCATCTCCATCATGCTGTTGAGCTGGGTACGGACTTCATGGAGCTTCTGCAGCTGCAGGCTCTGTCTGTGGGAGTGGCTCTGCAGCTGGCTCAGCTGCTCCTCGCTGTGGGCCAGAGCCTGGGACAGCTCACATACACGCTGCTCTGACTGGACCAACGCACCCTCCAACCTGGACACAGGAGGGGTTAAATTAATGTTATAAAATGGGTTGTTTGGATCCTGGATGCTGATTGGTTTATATGTGGGACAACAACTCCCGGAAAGTAGCATGATGTGTTAATGTCATAATTCCACTGTCCTACAGCCCAGGCAGGAAATCCATAAACGTCATCTCCCACTAGAAAAAGCAACTACACATTTTTCCATGCTACCATTTGGTTTGCAACAGTTGGTGGTTGTATAAACTGTCTGCCTCTACGACCGTGCAACAATGTATCATTTTACAAATGCAATTTCTCCTGTGCCAATAGGTTTGAACATGAAACTAATGATTCACCTTGGAAACAGTAAACACTCAGAATTCCATTCATTAACCAGGGCAGTGCGGCCTATGTATGTTTAAAAGAAATTGCCCATTTCAAAAGGTAAAATACAGATTTAAATAGTAGTGTTAATAACCGAAATGAGGTAGCTGAGGATTTCACTTACTGGTTGGCTCGGTCTGTAGCTTGCTGAACTTCTTGCCATGACTGCTGAAACCTGAAATAACACAGTTAAGGTTATTTAAATTGACAACGTCCATAGTTGAAGCACCATAACAGCTTAGAGTGAACTTTGAACTGACTTGGTGGACTCTGCAGCCAGGGCCTGCTCTAGGAAGGCATAGGAGGCCAGGGTAGAGGAGACTGTTGCAGACAGCTCCGTGACCTTCCTCTCCAGCTGAGCCTGCTCCTCCTCTCCTTCACTCAGCTTCTGACGCAGAACACCCAACTCTGAGATAAGGAGAGGGAAGGGGAGCCAGATGGAGAAACTTATTAGAAGAACACTTGAAACACAAATGCCATCTTCAATGGTTTGTTTCAATTCCTACCTGAATTCATGATGGTGGCCTGCAGATTCAAGTCCCCAATCTCTTGTCTGGCATCTTGGAGACTCAGGCTGGTTTGGTCCAGTTCCTCTTGGATCTGTCATGTAGAAGTGAGCCACGACGCATTAGAATGAAGCCATAACATTGTGGTGAGACGAGTTGAAGATGATAAGAACAGAGAGAATATAACAGGCAGAGATATTGTGAGGTGTGGGAGATGAGAATGATGAGACCTGCTCTCTCTCCTCCACAGCCTGGTCTCTCTCTCCTAAAGCGTTGGCTGCCTTCTCATTCAGCTTCACCAGTATCGGAGTGGTCTTCTGGAGAAGACACCTGGCTGTTTTCAGCTGGGGAGAATGACATCTTACTTGTGGTACAGAATAAAACAACAACCTTTTGGACCCCTTTTCTTCTTCCCTGACAAGGCAACGTAGCCAACAGGTTAAGACGTACCTCTTGATGCAGACTGCCGTGATCGCTCATGGTTTCTCTCAAGAGCTCCGATGCAGAGTTGAGGGATTCCACGTAGGCCTTGTTCAATGTAACCTGAGTGAGGACACACACATGGGCATGGGGAAACAAATAAGCATAAGCCGGGACCCAGGTTATTGCCTCTAGCCCTGATCTCAGCCTGTGTATGTGGGGTACCTGTTCTGGGTAGGTCTTGGTCAGGGCAGCCATCAGCTCCTGATGAGAACCCACATTCTCCTCCAGCTCAGAGATACGCACGGCACAGTGAGCCCTCAGCTGCTCGGTTACACTGAAGGCTGCGACCTTGGCGGTGAAAGCCTCCTCCATCAGTCTCCTCATGTCCTCTCTCTGCTGCAGGGCGTCTCTGACCTTCTGCACCATCCTGCCCTGGGTCTCCTTGCACTTCTCATACAGAGATTTAATCTGACCATACTGTGTAGCCAGGCTCTGCTGGTCCTCTTTAAACAGGTCTCTTATATGCCTCATGCTGCTGAGAGCAGCCTCTGTGTCTCCACTCAGGGCTGTCATGGTGCTCCTGGTGTCCTGCATGCTGTGGACCAGGTTCTGGAGAGTGATCTGGTCCAGTTCCAGCTCCTTGATCCTCTCCAGGGCTGTCACATAAAGGTCTTTGTAGGTTACCGTCTGGCTGAGTTCAGTGTGGTCTGTCTGGACCAGCTTGTCCCTGAGTTCTGAGGGCCCGGGGCCCCTAGAGTGGCCCTGTCCCCTGGCTGTGCACAGCTGCTGCACCAGAGCCTCCACCATGATGAGAGTGGAGGTCAGCTTCTGCTCAAGCTCCTGTCTGGGGACCCCGCACAGGCTCCCTGGGGCCAGACTGACACACACAGATATACAGGGAGAAAAGTAAATCACACAGTTCTCATATACACACGCGCTGGAAATACTTGTGCACACTTCTCTCAGACGAACAAACACCAAAGAAATATGTTTACATCGTTCATATTACATAAATACTGAACATTTTACACAGTTCTCAATCACACGAAAACACCCAGTCAGATACTCACTTCCAGAGCAGAGAGTCTGTGCTGGTGCAGGCGTCGGACACAGAGAACTCCCTCTTCCTCTCAAACAGGCCAGAGGTGTTGGCACTGCGGTCTGCCTGCCTCACTGGACTGGTGCCTACACACATGCTGTGGTACTCTACAGCCGCGATCCCCGCTGTAGTGCCCACTACAGGAGGGACGGGAGCGGGTGTAGGGGCCAGGGCAGGGTTGCTAACAGCGTCCATCTTGCCCGATGCCAGGATGAGGAGTTGGGCCATCTGGATGAGTTGCTGCTGCAAGGGCTCCTCACAAACCAACCCTGGTAAATTATCAAAAAGACCCATCTCCACTTTGGGTTGGGATTTTACATGAGGTACATACACCTCTGGCCTTGTCTCTACAGTCTCTGTGACTGGGTCTGGAGGAGGGGGCTTGCTGGTCGATGAGGCACCCACTGCTGTGGAGTTGAACTTGGGCAGAGGCATGGGGCTCTCCAGGACAGCCGCCCAGAGTCGGTTGTCTGGGTTGGCGGGGACTACGAAGCTACCCTCAGAAGAGTTGAGGAGCACACAGCCCCTGCCGGTTTCCAGAGTGGAATCCTCCATTTGGGCGAAAGACACTTTCTGAACGCCCCCTCTTCTGGGTATGGGGGTAGCGCTAAGAACGGGGCTGAAGAGCTCCAACTGTAAAGCATCACCACCGCTGACCCACCTCGCTACAGAGGGGATCTCTGGTAGCTCAGTCAACACATCGGCAATGTTCTCAGAGGTCGCTTCGTTTGTAGTGTTGGAGGGAAGAGGAGCATTACTGCTTGAACCCAGCGCGCTGTCTCTGGCCCCACTGGACTCCTGCAATGAACCATGAGAATGGGAGCGAGAGACTATCAATGGGTTGTCTTCATCTACAGGTGTGGAGCTCCTGGCCGAGGCTCCAAACTCATTGCAATGGGATCTGTCAGATTCCAACTGAATAGATGGAGCCAGGACGCTATCTTCAGCATGGAGAGAAGAACCCTGTTTGGGGCCTTCAGGGAAAAGCTGACAGGCGACATCATCCAGGTCCTTCAATGATCTTAAGGATGCATTTCCCATTGAGGGCTCACTGAAGGCAGGGGCGTCCGCTTTTGACACGGAACCTTCACTTTCCACATGGCAATAAGGGTGCTCTGCATGATCGGAGGACTGCTCCTCTATGATGCTTGGATTGACACTATCGTTGTACGGTAGATGACTGGTCACAGTCTGATTCTCAGGTAGGAGGATAGTGTCTTTGGTGGAAACTCTGGTGGACTCTGAGACTTCAACCTCAAGCCCAGTGCAGATGAAGGATTTTAACGTCACATCTCCCTGTCCGCCAGCGGCATTTTGAACACCAGTTGACTCTTCATTGGTATGGACCATCGCTCTTGATTTCAAAGTACTACTTTGAAGACTACAACGTGTAGGTTCTCTGAAGGAAAGGTCTACACTAGTGGAGGCCATATTACAATAGAGGTGATCTGCGTGGTCATCGATGGACTGCATGTCCAAGTCGTCTACGATAACACTTTGATATATACTGTCGTTGTATGGCTGATGGTGGTTTGCAGGCTGATCCTTTGGTAGGAGTATAGTCTCATGTGCCACCCTGGAAGCCTCGTAGACTTCGACCTCCCCTCCGGTGCAGATGAAAGATTTAAAAGTTACATCTCCCTGTCCGCCATTGACAGTCTCAGTGATGTGGGCTATATCTGTGAACTGTGGAACACTAAGACTGGCGTTTGAAGACCCGTTGAAGGATAGGTCAGCTTCAGTTGTGGCCAAATCGTTTTCCAAATCACAATAGACGTGATCCACGTGGTTGTCGCAGCATTGAGTAACCATACTGTCAGAGAGACATGTGTTTTCATTATCATAGCCAGGAAGAGAAGAGTTGTTCAGTTGATTCTTGGGTAGGTTGATGGTTTCGTCTACAACCCTTGAGGGGTCTGAAACCTCAACCTCACCCCCAGCACAGATGAAGGACTTGAAGGTAATGTCTCCAAGTCCACTTCTTGTATCAACAGCTGTGTCCTCAGTGGTAGGAGCTGTATCACTGGTAGTAGTTTTATCACTGGGCTTTGGAACACTAGGAGTGCATAGTACCTCAGCTGGTGGAGGGCAATGTGTTAACGGGTCTGGGTAGATGAACACTGCATCATTCTGTAGGGAGAATGGGAGAAGTATAAGGTAAATTTAAAATTTCAAACAATAGTTCAGTGAATGGGAGCTATAGGCCCATAGCTTGGCTGGCCGTCATACCTTGGGTGTTTTAAGGATATTGCTGCCAGACCTTGATCTAGAGAGATGCGCCATTTCATTCTTGACACACCTCAATGGGGTGCGTTCTCCAGATCTTGTTGAAGGCTGGGTACATGGAGAGAAGCCAACATCGAGTTATTGATAAACAACTTAACTAGTTAATGTTAGTGACTTATCCAAAATTATGGTCGAACGTTCTGTTTGGTAACTTCATAATACATGTGTGAAATGGAAATCTTACCATGGTCTCTCCAAATGTATGCGATCTTCTCGTGGACATGACCGTTTGCGTGGCAGAGTTACTGTTAGAATACAATCAACCTGGTATTATTGATGGAGCCATATCAGACCTGTTGCTAACTAGCCGTTAAACAAAAGAGTTTGGGTGTATTCATTGGTCGGATTTCGTTGCAAAACGTCTATGGGACAAATTTCCCATATAGTTTATTTCCGTTTAAGAAACGTTTTAACAGAATCAGCGTAATGAATACACCCCTGATGTAGGTAGCCAGGGAACGTTAACTATGGAAGATATAGCGTTATTAACGTTGACCGAAATTAGCTAATAGCCTACCATTGAGCATATTATTCATTGTGTTAAAGGACAGAGCTCATGCCGAATTTGAACTTCACGGGGACGTTTGTGTAACGTTGGTTAGATAGATAAAGGTAGCGTCAAACGTTAGCTACAGGTCCCCCTTATTTGGCTAACATTAAAACGTGACCGTATTTGAAATATTCGGCTACAAAGCGCTGTATATGGAAGTCATTGAGCTATTTCATGTGGTTAATATGAACAGCTACTTAACTAAATATGTTCTATAGAAAATGTATTTGAAAGAAGTAAACAAACCTGCAGCAGGAGAAAACGTCAACCGCCTGTTCTCCATTCAAACGTGAGTAGGTTCGCTGCTATTGGTTATAAACCGTAACGTCAACTCTCCAACGCCCACACGTAAATCTATGGGTCAACTTTTACCCATTACTGCCACCTGCTGTTGTATTTGTTTAGTGCACCGTATTATTTTTAAAACGTTCCAGATGCTGCATGTTCACAAAGACTAAATTCAATGGAAGTCACAGCCCAAGCCCATAATGCATTTTAGTAATTTTATTAATGACTATTTTATTTTCATACAA
Source organism: Thymallus thymallus (assembly GCA_023634145.1). Classification (NCBI taxonomy): domain Eukaryota; kingdom Metazoa; phylum Chordata; class Actinopteri; order Salmoniformes; family Salmonidae; genus Thymallus; species Thymallus thymallus. The sequence continues at coordinate 182,514 of JAKYLM010000074.1, forward strand.
AATACTTACCATTCAAACATTCCAAGTCAAGTTGTATACAAAAACAAACTTTTAGGGAGATAACAGAAATGTCAGGTGTCTCATCTGCATCTAACCCTCATTGCATCTGTCCCACTCTATGATTGGTATTAACTTTTTAATACAGACACAGCAAACTTGAATATATTGAATATTGCATATAATCCATCACACAAAAACTACCATCCATCTTCCATCATCATTTCCCCTCGGGGATCAATAAAGTATCTATCATCATCATCAATAAACCTTCAGATAAGCAAAGCATACATACATTTCTGTTTGACTAGCTTAACTTTTCCAGCTCCTGGATCCTGACCAGTGTTTTAGGAGTGACCCTTCTCTCCCCCCCTACCCTCTAGCTCTGTGGTGCTGGAGCTCCTGCTGGCCAGCCCCACCCCCATCCTGATTATGGGTATCACGGCCACACTGCAGCGGCGGCGGAACAAGCCAATGGCCGTCCTCTCCTTCAGCAGGCTATCGCTGATAGCGTCCAGGGACATCTTCCTTCCCCTCCCTTGGCGCTGGCGGAGCAGGGCCTCCACAGTGGGGCTGGCCCCCAGGCGAGGTGTCCTCCTGCGGGGGCAGAGAGAGGAAGGAGGCCGGGGCTGGGCCCGGGGCCGGTAGGAAAGGCTGATCTGACCCAGTAAGGCCTCAGTTAGACACTTTATGTCTAGCTTCCAATCCTTAGATGGGGAGGGGGTGGTTGTCTTCCCTTCCTTCCCCTGCTTAGACCCTCCAGTCAAGGCCTTCTTTGTCTCAGGTTTTGCCTCTGGTGGCTTCACTGTTTTATAGAAGTTCTCCCTCTTTGTCCAGAGGTTTGCTGGAAGGGGCTTGTAAGGCAAGTCCTTTCGGAACAATAGAGGTAGACCTTTCTTTGGCTGTTGCTTCAGGTGACCTGTGACCTTGTGGTCAATGGCACAATTAAAGGCATTCTGCTTGACTGCTCTCTGGTGTTTGACCCAAACTTGACCAGGTATATCATGACCACAAAGCCTGGGGACTGCGACCTCAGATATGTCAGTGCGCAGACCGTACTTCTTCATGGTTTTCAGCAGCAGGTCATTGATAGGATCGTTACCCACCTGAGCTGCGTACCACAGAGCCATGTGACCGTGCTTGTCGACGTGGTTCAGGTCATAGTCCAGCGCTTGGAGGAACAGCCTAACCAAACTCAGACGCTCGTACAAGACTGCATACACCAAAGCGGTTCGGCCGTGGCGGTCACAGAGCCCCACATGGCCCCTGTGGACAAGGAGCATGCGCGCTACACAGAGGGACCAAGACTCCCCATCATGGAGGCAGCAGAGCATTAAAGGGGTCCTTCTCTCCTCATCCCTGCTGTTGACGTTAGCCCCAGCCTCAATTAGCCTTCTAGCTAGGATGAAGTCAGCCTTTAATATAGCCTGGTGGAGATTCAGTGGTCCCATTGGTTCGTAGGCAATTAGAGTCAACTGGTGAAGGCGCTGTTGTTTTCTCTCTGTTCAGTGAACTCTTTACATTCGATTTAACACACAGTTAATTAGTTGTAATTTGCTGACCCTAAAAACAGCGTCTCCTCAAACGGAAATACCCACTGTGAGTGTGACTCCGAGCCTCCAACTGTCTCTCACACACACACACTCTCACAAGAATACAAAGTAGTTATGTGAAAGAGTGATTTGCTGTTGCTATTGGAAAGGGGAGTGGTTCTAGTAGTAAATCTATGCCAGGCAATGAAAGCCTCACTCCACTCTATCCAACAATAAGAAGTTGACCAATCCCACAGACTGTTGTCACAGGATATAGTCAGAGGGCAATTAAGTTCACAATATAAATCCCTGAATTTAAAATACTTGGACATTGGATTACTAAAACTGAGAGGTTGACCAAGGTCAAGGGAAATGCTGGAAGCAATTTTGGAATCTATATCATAGCATAGTGGAGTCAATATTAAAGCTGTGTAACAATCTAACTTAGATAGTAATGGTAGTGAACACGCCTTTACTAAACAGAACTCAACCATAAAGATGCCATCTGAGAAGTGATAGTGCAGTGCTCTGAGGTGCACTCTCCCAGCCTAGAGGTGCTTGGTATAAATGCTCTATAACGTAACTTACTTAGTCAAATAAATAGTGGTATGATCATACTGTTCTATTTTTGTTTCATCTGACCAGAGGACATTTCTCCAAAAAAGTACAATCTTTGTCCCCATGTGCAGTTGCAAACTGTAGTCTGGCTTTTTTGTGGCGGTTTTGGAGCAGTGGCTTCTTCCTTGCTGAGCGGCCTTTCCTTTGCTGTTGTTCTGGGATTGATTAGCACTTTTCGCACCAAAGTACGTCAATCTCTAGGAGACAGAACGAGTCTCCTTCCTGAGCGGTATGACGACTGCGTGGTCCCATGGTGTTTATACTAGCGTACTATTTGTACAGATGAACGTGGTACCTTCAGGCGTTTGGAAATTGCTCCCAAGGATGAACCAGACTTGTGGAGGTTTACAATTTTTTTTCTGAGGTCTTGGTTGATTTCTTTTGATTTTCCCATGATGTCAGAGCAAAGAGGCACTGAGTTTGAAGGTAGGCCTTGAAATACATCCACAGGTACACCTCCAATTGACTCAAATGATGTCAATTAGCCTATCAGAAGCTTCTAAAGCCATTTTCTGGAATGTTCCAAGCTGTATAAGGCACAGTCATCTTAGTGTATGTAAACTTCTGACCCACTGGAATTGTGATATAGTGAATTATAAGTGAAATAATCTGTCTGTAAACAATTGTTGGAAGAATTACTTGTCATGCACAAAGTAGATTTCCTAACCGACTTGCCAAAACTATAGTTTGTTAACATGAAATCTGTGGAGTGGTTGAAAAATGAGTTTTAATAACTTAAACCTAAGTGTATGTAAACTTCCGACTTCAACTGTAATCTGTGGCACAACCTCTTCCTGGTCCTAATACTTATAATATGGTTATTATGCGCTAAAATATCAACGATTTCCTTGTTACTAATGACAATTCTAAAGTATAGTTTCACCAGTTCATATAACTCAAGGCATTTCAACGGTGGCACACAGAGCATGCTCCCTCAACTTGTGACATTGTGTTGTGTGACAAAACTGAACATTTTAGAGTGGCCTTTTATTGTCCCCAGCACAAGGTGCACCTGTGTAATAATAATGCCGTTTAATCAGTTTCTTGATAATCCACAGAGGATAAATTGCTCACTAACAGAGATGTAAGCAAATGTGTGCACAACATTTGAGAGAAATAAGGTTTTTGTGCATATGGAACATTACTGGGATCTTTCATTTCAGCTCATGAGACCAACACTTTCCATGTTGTGTTTATGTTTTTGTTCAGTGTCATTTCTCTCTTCACTTGGCCCTAATAGCTCTTCCGATTGATTGTTACGTACACCACCCCATTCAAGAAAATGGATTGCTCCTACAGACAGTGAGTCACGTGGCCGTGGCTTGCTATATAAAGCGGGTAGACAGGCATTCTGTTTTACTATTCGATGTAACGTTAGAATGGGTAAAAAGAGAGACCTAATGGAGTTTGAGCGTGGTATGATCGTCGGTGCCAGGCGCGCCGGGTCAAGTATATCACAAACGGCAACCCTCCTTGGCTTTTCACGCACGACAGTGTCTGTGGTTTACCGAGAATGGCGCGACAAACAAAAGACATCCAGTCAGCGGCAGTCCAGTGGGCGTAAACAGCTCGTTGATAAAAGAGGTCGAAGGAGATTGGAAAGAATCGTGCAAACTAACAGGCGGGCCACAATTAGACAAATAACGGCGCAGTACAACAGCGGTGTGCAGAACAGCATCTCTGAATGCACAACTCGTCGATCCTTGTCACGGATGGGCTATTGCAGCAGACGGCGGGCAAATGAGGAGTGGAAAAACACCGCCTGTGTAGATAAGGTAAAGGAGGCAATGGAATACAGACCGTTCCATTGACAAGATTGGCGCACATTCAACAAATCTGATCTAGCAAAGTGGATATTCGTCAAATCCGTTATTATTTATGTATTGTAACAGGCCCACAATGTGGTTACTTAAGTCCGATCTTGATATTTTCGCTGCATAACATTTAGAAGTTGTCCCTTTCTTCAGGCTTATAATTTAGAAGTGACTGCTAAATGCCAACTCCCGTTCATTTAAGCTGGTTAGCATAGCTAGTATACAGAAATCGGCGGTAGTCAGTTGGTTTTAACTAATGAAGTTGATTGGTGACGAAGACATGCATGTGTTGGGGTTGACATCCGTGTAAGCATTATACTCCGATGTTTACCTCAGCATAGTGTGAAAAACACAAACAATAGCCTAAAGTTAGATTGACCTCTAACTGGTGGCGGCAGGTAGCCTAGGGGTTCGAGCTTTGGGCCAGTTACCGAAAGGTCGCTGGTTCGAATACCAGAGCCGAGATCCATGGACTGACCCTGTAGGTAGGCAGTCATTGTAAATTGTTCTTAACTGACAAGCCTAGTTAAATAAAGGTTAAATAAAATAAAAACTAAACCGCATCTATGGTCAGCGAATGTTAGGTTACAGACATATTATTCCTCGCAACTACCACGAAGCGATCAAAATACTTATTGGAACTGGACAAAAAGCTATACGTTAAGTGTTGATACAGTGTCTTCATAATTTGACATTCCTATTCTATAGGCTACAGACAATTTCCAAATAACATGTTTGTCGCAGAATCGTGAAATAGCCAGCCTTAATGACACGTCACAAGACCGGGCAAAAGGCACGCCGTTCGACCCTCTCTGGCTTTCATGCAAACATTTAATAAAAGTATTCTACAATGAAAGTTTTACGAAATTGCTGCATGTAAACAGTCAGTTTTTAGAGAACTCGGCATACTGTATTTGAGGAATCGCCATGTTGTCATTCTGCAGTCTTTGACGCTCACCCTTAAAAAAAAAATGATTTTTGCAACTACAGTCGGTAGCGTATTTATGTAACTCCCTCCATCTTTGTAGTCAGGTCAGCCTATCCTGCAAACGAAAATGATCGGTCAAGCCATCAAATCAAATTGTATTTGTCACATGCGTCAAATACAACCTGTGTAGACCTTACTGTGAAATGCTTATAAGCCCGTAACCAACCATGCTGAGTAAGAAAATGCTAAATAAATTAAAGTAAAAAAAGTAACATAACGAGGCTATATACAGGGTAGCAGCAGTGTAAAAATAAAATAAAAAAGGTGGTCAATGCAAATAGTCCTGGTAGCTATTTGATGAACTGTTCCGCAGTCTTATGGCTTCTGGGTAGGTGTTAAGAAGCCTTTTGGACCTAGACTTGGTGTTCCATTATGTCTTGGGTGGCGGGAGTCGTGACAATTTTTAGGGCCTTCCTCTGACACCGCCTGGTATAGAGGTCCTGGATGGCAGAAAGCTTGGTCCCAGTGATGTACTGGGCCGGACTCACTACCCTCTGTAGCGCCTTGCGGTCGGTTGCTGAGCAGTTGCCATACCAGGCGGTGATGCAACCAGTCAGGATGCTCTCGATGGTACAGCAGTGTGTACTGCTGTACCATACGGCCAAAAATGGTGCAACTCGAGACAAAAAAGAAACATCTTTGACCTTTGTCTTTTCATTCAGTTCGTTGTGTTTTTAATCCTTAAATTGTTCTTTACATTTAGACATTCTTATAACTTTTTGAGGATCAGAGGACCCATGCCAAATCTTTTCAGTCTCCTGAGGGGGAATATGCATTGTCGTGCCCTCTTCATTACTGTCTTGATGTGTTTGGACCATGATAGTTGGTTGGTGATGTGGGAAGCAAGCAATTTGACGCTCTCGACCCGCTCCACTACAGCCCAGTTGATGTGGATGGAGGCGTGCTCGCCCCTCCTTTTCCTGTAGTCCACGATCAGCTCCTTTTGTCTTGCTGACGGAGGGAGAGGTTGTTGTCCTGGTACCACACTGCCAGGTCTCTGACCTCCTCCTTATACGCTGTCTCATCGTTGGACATAAGGACAGTACCGAAACAAATTATCTAATGATTGTTTCTCTTCACATTCCGCTCTCCTCGTCTCCTTCTCAAAACCCATTGGATGAGAAGGTCAGAGGTCCTTCCCCTCCCACCTTTTTATCCAATGGGGTTTGAGAAGGAGACGAAGAAATCAAGGAAATGCAATTTAGATTCTCACCTCTCTTTCAAAGCACATTGGGGGAGAGGAGAAGGTTCCTTCCCTCAGGCTACAATGCACTTTCAAGGAGAGGCAAAGAACAGGGGAAACAAGGACAGAGGAAGCAAGAATTAGACTGCTTGAAACACACACTGCTTGAAAAGTTTACAGATTACAATGATTTCATTTTTGGTTATCATCATCACCAATGATTTTGTTGACAGAACAAATTGTATTATCGTATCAACTATTAAAACGTATAGAAATGCTGTTGTTTACCTTCATTCTTCAGGAGGGATGTCATACATTGGCCCCTTTTTTTTTTTTCCTAGAAGACCCATATACACAGAGTATATACAAAACATTAGGAACACCTGCTCTTTCCATGACAGACTGACAAGGTAAATCCAGGTGAAAGCTATGATCCCTTATTGATGTCACTTGTTAAATCTACTGCAATCAGTGTAGGTGAAGGTGAAGTGACCAGCAACTAAATATTATGAAGGTGTTCCAAATGTTTGGTAAACTCAGTGTATATTTAAGGGGTGGGGTGGGTGAAACTAACCCAGTAATTATTGGCAATCCATAGACATTCAAATATGACAATAGGTTATCATTAAAACAAAATGTTATCATGGCTTTGTTAATCAGAATACGAATATGATTTTAATAAGATATTTTTCTAAAGTGCTTAGATGTTTGTTTGCTGCAAGACTATTTCTGACCTATTTCATGACATCCAAATGCAATCAGTTATGTGGAATCTCAATCACTAAAGAGGGGTTAACCGAACTAGCGCCTGGGAGGCATGTGCTTCCGCGTATGATGCGTGCTGTTACCAAACAAAACAAGTGTGAATAAAGTCAATACAATTTGCCGCACTTTTTGAATTAAGTCACTGGGTATTAACATATCACATCAAACAATTCACTGGTGACACCAAATGTTTAGAAGAGATTCAGATATCGGAGCATTTCTTCCTGTCAAGCGTATTCTGCGTGATACCATAATATGCAGTGCATGCGCGTATGCAAATTCTACAGCCCGGATAGCTTGACCGATTTCTGTTTGCAGATATAGCTTGACCGCAGTATTGTTTTACTAATTTCCGTTCTGAATATTTCCTTCAATGCTGTTCACGAAACACTGATATAATGTAACAAACTGCCATTCGCTCGATGGCTAGGCAATCAATTTCCTCCAATAAAATGTGAACGTATTTTTTTCCGGGTATATTCACAATCCTTCCTGTTGCTGTAGGGTAGGTAATGGCTTCTCTTGCAGCTCATGAACTTAAGGGCAATGGCTAGCCGGTAGCGAGCTTGCTAACAAAAAGCATTGCATGTATCATTAGTGACTGCATCAGCGGGCCAAGTGAAGGTAGAACTGTATTGTGCGGTTCTTCCTCGTGGCAGCTGGTTCAAAGAAACAACCGCGGTGCCTCGACATAAAACATCATGCAACCAAATACCTGTATTGATGTCTCCACTCGACAGACTTGTCAATGTTTCACTTTTTGTCCGTGTGCAACGTTAATTTTCTTGAACCATTTTATCAAGCTTTTGATTGGGTAACAACTGTCCCTGACTACTACGCGGAAACTCTGCTCTTTAAACGTTTAAATGGAACATTTTGTAGCTTCGAACTTAGAAGTTGCATGTATTCATCCAAACGTCAGGAAAAACGACAATGGAATAACAACCAATCCTATCATTGAGGTCCATATTTTACATTCAATTATTTGTATTTGTTTTATTCCATAAAGTTCTATTTGCCAACATGTGACCGTCCTAAACAGGTTTTCCACAACACTTTTGTATATAGCTAGGGCGGCAGGTAGGCTAGCGTGGTCCATGCTCTCCGGGATACTCGGGATGTCCCAACTCGAATGTTACCACATTTTTAAGTTGAGATTTTAAAATGGTTAAGGTTCGGTAAGGGTAAGGGTTAAGGTTTTGGGTAGGGATGTCCCAAGGATCCCAGATAGCACTAACCGTTATTGTTGGGCCAATAACCGAAAGGTTGCTAGTTCAATCCCCCAAGCCGACAAGGTTAAACAATTGTGGGTGTGCCCTTGAGCAAGTCACTTAACCCTAATTGCTCTAAGGTCGCCGTAGATCATGGCAGACCCTGGCGGAGCCCCCACTCTCCGAGGGTGTCTCAGGACATTTGTACATGTGTAAAATTTGACAAATATAAGTACTCAAATTATTATTTATTATTATTAAATATATGCATAAAATAGTTGTGTGCTTTCTCAATTTTGAGTTTGTAGTGCAGTTGTAAACAATGCATACATGGATTACAAATTGTACACAGTCTTTTTTATTTTTTTTATCCTTATAGGTACGGGAACTTGTCTTGGACAACTGCAGATCAAATGAAGGGAAAATCGAAGGCCTCACAGAAGAATTCGTCAATCTGGAATTCCTCAGTTTGATAAACGTTGGCCTAATCTCAGTCTCCAACCTTCCCAAACTTGGGAAACTCATAAAGGTAAAATTTTGCTTTATTTTTTTTTTTTACCCAAGTTTACACTTATAGTAGTGTTTTTGCTTTTGAAAAAGACCTTAAATTCTGTCTGGGGGAGGGTAGAAGGAGCCATTGACTGCGTCCCTAATGCCACCCTATTCCTTATATAGTGCTCTAACTTTGAGAGCCCTGGTCTTAAGTAGTGCATTATGTAACGAATAGGGTTCCATGGGACATCATCATTGTTTTCTGAACGACTTACTTGCTTGGGAGTTTTTGAACAGAAGTGACTGATACAGTGAGCTCAAAGTATTGGGACAGTGACAATTTAGTTTTAGCTCTGTACTCCAGCACTTTGGAAATTATACAATGACAGGTTAAAGTGTATTTTTAAAGTGTATTTTCATCCATATCGGGTGAACCGTTTAGAAATTACAGTACTTTTTCTACAGTTGGCCCATTTTAGGGGACCAAAAGTATTGGGACAAATTCACTTATACAGTACCTTCAGAAAGTATTCACACCCCTTGACTTTTTCCACATTTTGTTGTGCTACAGCCTGCATTTAAAATGGATTAAATTGAGATTGTTTTGTCACAGGCCTACACACAATACCCCCTAATGTCAAAATGGAATTATATTTTTAGACATTTTTCCAAATTAAAAATGACCAGCTGAAATGTCTTGAGTCAATAAGTATTCAACCCCTTTGTTATGGCAAGCCTAAAGTTCAGGAGTAAAATTTTGCTTAACGAGTCACATATTAACATACTCTTTTGTCATGTACAAATTTCTGACATGGCAGATTCGGACGGGACAAAAATGACGTGGTGTTTTGTACTTGTTACTTATCCCCACCAAAATGCTAACCTCGTTATTGTAATGTTGAGAGGTTTGCATGTCTTGGGGGCATGCTATTTGTGCGTCTAACTTTATTGTTCACGATTCATTCAGGATTATCCGTAACCATGGTAGCATCCACATTAATGTAGAACTGTTTAGAAACATTCTATTCTTATTTACAATAAAAGTGACTGCAAAATCACACAATACATTATTTACCATTCATTTCTATTGGGCACAAAATAATCTAAAACACAACTAAAACAAAACAGCAAATGCATCCAACAAGTTTGTAGAGTCACAAGCTTAATGTAGTCATTGTGTTCTGTGAATATGGGACCAAATACTAAACTTTTGACTACTTTAATACACTAGTAAATTTGTCCCGATACTTTTGGTCCTCTAAAATGGGAGGATTATATACAAAAAGTGCTGTCAGTCTGTTGTATAACCACAGTCCGTTGTATAATTTCAAATCCAAAGTGCTGGAGTACAGAGTCAAAACAACAAAACATTTCACAGGCCAAACACTTTTGGAGCTCACTGTATATCTTCATTATGTTGCAGTTGGAACTCAGTGACAACAGAATCTCTGGTGGCCTTGACGTGCTAGCAGAGAAACTCCCCAACCTCACACATCTAAATCTAAGCGGGAACAAACTGAAAGACATCAGCACGTTGGAACCTTTGGTAGGTACACCAAACTCCCGGTAGAGCACAATACAGTGCGACACCATCTCATTGTCTCATGCTATACCTCAAATGACACTATTCCCCATATAGGAGTGTTGACCATAGACCTAGTTGGCAGTGTGATGTTTGTTTCCCGTTGTGGCTCTGGTCAAAAGTACTGTAATAGCTTATATGGGGGAAAGGTGTGCTATAAATTCTAATTAGAGATTTATTCAGGCAGTGTTCTTCTCTCCCTAATAACCCTTAACCATTTGTTCCCACAGAAAACGCTGGACAGCCTGAAGTCTCTGGACCTGTTTAACTGTGAGGTGACCAACCTGAACGACTACAGGGACAGTGTGTTCAAGCTGCTCCCTCAGCTCACCTACCTGGACGGGTACGACGTGGAGGACCGGGAGGCAACCGACTCAGACGGAGAGGTGGACGATGATGACGATGAGGGTGGGCAGCAATTTAGTTTTTTTTTTCTCCATGTTTTGAGGGAATATATGAAAATGCAGTTGTGATTTGAGTTGAGAATGGGGGTCTTCTGTAGCTCAATTGGTAGAGCATGGAGCTTGCAACTGCATAAAAGTGGGTTAGATTCCAGAGACCACCCATACGTAAAATGTATGCAGACAAGACTGCAAGTCACTTTGGCTAAGAGCATCTGCTAAATGTTATGTCATTATACACTGAACTAAAATATAAACGCAACATGCAACAATTTCAAATATTTGACTGAGTTACAGTTCATATAAGGAAATCAGTCATTGAAATAAACAAGTTAGGCCCTAATCTATGGATTTCACATGACTGGGAATACAGATATGCATATGGTTACAGAAACCTTAAAAAAGGTAGGGGTGTGGATCAGACAACCAGTCAGTATCTGGTGTGACCACCTCCTGCAGCACGACACATCTTCTCAAAGAGTTGACCAGGCTGTTGATTGTGGCCTGTGGAATGTTGTCCCACTCTTCTTCAATGGCTGTGCGAAGTTGCTGGAACTGGAACACACTGTTGTACACGTCAATCAAGAGCATCCCAAACATGCTCAATGGATGATATGTCTGAGTATGCAGGCCATGGAAGAACTGGGACATTTTCAGCTTCCAGGAATTGTGTACAGATCCTTGCGACATGGGGCTGTGCATTATCATGCTAAAAGACGAGGTGCTGGCAGCAGATGAATGGCACGACAATGGGTCTCAGGATCTCATCACTGTGTCTTTGAGCATTCAAATTGCTAAGTGGTCACTCAGAATTTGACTGCCATCATGATTCGTGACCACCGGTGTGGCGGTAATACGGTCACCGTAACAGACCTAGTACTGGCTGGCGTGGTTACACGTGGTCTGGGGTTGTGAGGCCGGTTGGACGTACTGCCACATTCTCTAAAACAATGTTGTAGGCGGCTTATGGTAGAGAAATTAACATTAAAGTCTGTTTGAGCGTATGGAACATTTCTGGGACATTTTATTTCAGCTCATAAAACATGGGACCAACATTTTGCGTTTTATATTTGTATTCAGTATATATATTAGAATCCATGTTAGTACATTGTGGATGTTGTCATGCAAGGGAATTCTATTTTGTAGGGTTTTTCGGCATCTGTGATGACTGACAATGGATGTGATATTTTTTTAGGAGAAGTGAAGGATGAGGAGGAAGACTTTGACGAGGAGGATGAGGTCAGCGGAGATGAAGAGGTAAAGCCCTTTTTTTTGGTTTGTTTGTTTGTTTGTTTGACACAATAGTTAAAAGGTCAACAGGGAGGATATGGTTTGAATGCTCTGGATTCTGACCTGCTCTGTCCCTTCTCTCCAGGAGGAAGACCTTGGCATTGAGGATGATAACGATGGTATGCCATTCTCATACTTTTTGTCACAAGCTCATGTTAAAAAGTTTCTCTTTTGGATACTTTACTAAGGACAGTATAATGACCCTTTCCAATTTCTCCCAGAAGTCGAGGCTGTCCAAGGAGAGAAGAGAAGGCGAGAGCCTGACGACGACGATGAGGAAAAAACAACAACCAATAAAGTTACCAACCCCTTCCCTCTCCCCCCTGACACCCACTCACACCCTGCCTACTCCATGTCTCTCCCCCAGCTATGAGCCCCCATGTGGGGGAAAGACTATACCGGACATGTGGTCCAAGTGGAGCTGCCTGGGCTCCATGGAACCGAGAGCCGTTCTCAAGCAGCACACTACTCCAAATTCCCCAAGTTCACTGTCAACTCCCCCTTTATGTATACCTGTGTGAGGACTTTGGGACTGGTATCTAGTTTTGGGTCTGTGCTTTTAATATTTTGTTGGATGAATTATGAATTTATATTTATTGTTGGGTTTATTTCATCCCCCTCTTTTTGTCTTATCTATTCATTATTTTTTCCCCAATAAAATATGCAGTATTGCAAGTGCGACGAGCAAGCCATGGATTTTAGTGTGGCCGCGTGTTGCACAAATCAAGGTTGCTGCTTTGCCCAGGGCTTTAGGAGCAGAAGAGCTGGAGGCACCGCCCTGGACGGAAGACGTGAACTTTGGATTTGTCTTTTGAGTGTAGTATTCTGGGGCCTGTGCTATGACTATCCAGTCTCTCAACCCCCAAGTCCAACTGGGGTTCATCAGTATGGTATAAAGGAGCTACTGAGTCTGAATGCAGCCTCTCCACACTGGTGGTCCTCTCTTCTGATGGTACATTGGTGCCCTCAGGATGAAAGCCACAGTCATAAGTATCTGTATCAATGTCCAGTCTACTGTGTGGGGAGACATAGTCAGATGTGCCTGTGATCATGTCTATCTCACTCAGATCTTGTGTCACGTAGAGAAAGATCTGAATAGATTAAATAGATCTGAATTCATACAATAACATCTGATAATGTTGTAAGATAGAGATTGTTTATGCCACCTAACAAAAGTTCACATGGGCAAATTGGTTCATAGGCTTCCGCACATGTCATAATTTCCAACCAGCAACTTACTGCCAACCAGACAGCCTGCCAGGCCTTCTGCCACGTCCACATGCTAGTCAGAACTAGAAGTGCTAACTGGTTGAACCTGGCACGTGTATAACTACAACAATTAGCAAGTCGAACATTTCAGAGTTTCCGACTTGCACATGAAAGCGGCATTACTGCTGATTATTTTACTTGCTGGCATTATTGCAGTGTTTAAAAAAAGAAGAAAAAGTGCAGTGTTTAACCATTTCACAGCCTCCTAGTCATTTGCACATACACGGTTCGATTGCAAAGTTGTCTCAATTTTTTGTTAACTTCTACATCTGTGTTGTAGGAGGTCAACGTTTCCACAATGTGTTAGACAGACGGAATGGTTTATTTTATATAGACCTTGGTAGCGCCATTTATTACAATGCACTTTTATATAATACAGCATTTCGTTTTTACAGCATGTCATCTTCTACTTGCCTAGCCTCACGTCAAATGTAGAATGTTCGATTTGATATCGAACATACACCGAATGACGCTATTTATTGGCCATTGAGAGGCTTTGAAGGCACCGGTCGGCCATACTGGCACTCCATAGTAGGCACAGTCCTCCATAGGAATGAATGGGATTCTACAGTATTTCAATTATGTTTCAAGGACAAAATTAATTGTACAGTATTTAAGTATTTTTTTTGTTGTAGTGGGGACAGTAACATTATTACTCTCCAAAAAAACACTTAAGGAAAATGTTTTGTTTCTCACATATAATTTAAAAGTATCCATTAAGTTGGCTGTAATAGAAAACACGCGCCAAGAACGAATGTAGACATTAATAAATGCATTTCTATAGCTTCAAAAAATAATATTTTACAATTGAGGAGTGCCAAGATGGCTGTTCGGTGGCTTCAATACCGCGCCCCCTGTCAGTCATACAGGGTTTATACACGTCATTGGGTACACCGCTCCCACAGACAGTCATGTGGCCGTGGCTTACCATATAAAACAGGCAGACAGGCATCCAGTTATACGGTTCGATTGAACGTTAGAATGGGCAAAGAGAGTGACCTAAGGGAGTTTGAGCGTGGTATGATCGTCGGTGCCAGGCGCGCCGGATCCAGTATATCACAAACAGCCGCACTCTTGGGCTTTTCACGCACTACAGTGTCTAGGGTTTACCGAGAATGGCGCGACAAACAAAAGACATCCAGTCAGCGGCAGTCCAGTGGGCGTAAACAGCTCGTTGATAAGAGAGGTCGAAGGAGATTGGAAAGAATCGTGCAAGCTAACAGGCGGGCCACAATTAGACAAATAACGGCGCAGTACAACAGCGGTGTGCAGAACAGCATCTCGGAACGAACAACTCGTCGATCCTTGTCACGGATGGGCTATTGCAGCAGACGGCGGGCAAATGAGGAGTGGAAAAACATCGCCTGTGTAGATAAGGTAAAGGAGGCAATTGAATGCAGACCGTTCCATTGACAAGATTGGCGCACATTCAACAAATCTGATCTAGCAAAGTGGATATGTATTGTAACAGGCCCATAACGTGAATACTAAGTCCGATTGAGATGTGGCTGTTTTCGCTGCATCACGTTTAGAAGTTGCCCCTTTTTTCATTTTCATAAGTGACTGCTAAATGAACTCTTTTATAGCTGAACTGGTTAACTAGCATACAGAAGTCGGTGGTAGTCAGTCGTTTTTAACCATAATACAGTTGATTGGTGACGAAGACATGTGTTGAGGTTGACATCCTTATAAGCGTTACACACAGATTTGTACCCCAACATTGTGTGAAATAAACAAGTCTAAATGTAAACTAATTGTCTTGGGCCAATTAAGAAATTAGGGTTCTTTCCTGAAACTGCCATTTCCTCTACGCGTTTCCATGGCAACTCCATTGTTTTGGTTGAGTTCTATTAACCTCTTCATCACGTCTATTGTTGCGCGCGGTCAGCGAATGTTTGGTTACAGACGTTATTTCTCGCAACCACCACGCAAGATAACAAAAATACTTATTGGAACTGGACAACAAGCTCCACGTTCAGTGTCGGTATTTGGTATATTGTTTATAATTTGAAATAAATGTCTAATGTATAGGCTAGACTATTTACTAACATGTTTGCCGGCTTGTGAAATAGCCGGCCTGAAATTAGACTTGACTGAGCAAATGCTTGTGGGTTGCTTAAACTGCGTTCTAACCAGGGGAGCCTCCAGGGATTTTGGGCCCCATGAAAATATATAACATTGGGCTCCAAAATGTTTTTACCTAATGCTGGAATAATATTTTAGGGCCCCTGTCAGTCACAGGCCCTTAGAATCATCCTAACTTTCCCCCCCCCATACGGCGCCCCTGGTTCTAACCTCTAGTTTTTCATGCAAACATTAATACAAGTATTATACATTAAATGCACATGTTTATGTCATTACTGCATGACATTCTTATTCGGAGAGTTAAGAGAACTGCATCTCAGGAATCGCAATGTTGTCATTCTGCCGTCTTTGAAGCTCTAGAGAAAGGAACTCAATCTTTGTTTTACTAATTTCCAATCGGGTGTAACTGCAGCCCGCAATTCCGGGCGTTCTTCTTCTACGATATCGTTGCGGTCCGCAAACAAACGTTTAAGTGCATGCCGCCACCGTGCTGGAATGTACGATCAATCATGCTCTGCCCAATTTTGTACTACCACGAAAATAAAATTCAAAACCAAATAAATCCCTTCTACCCTCCAACCACATTAAACTGTATTTATATCATGCTCCTCCCTTAGGATTGTTCAGCATGTCAACAACTAGTTCAACATTAACACCTGTTACCCCACCCACAATATCTATTTTGCTGTCTCCACTATAACCTTCAACCTGGCATTCCTGCTTTCCACAACCCAAGTCATATTGATAACGTTAACAATTAAAGCTAAGAAGTCAACTTTATTCATTATCGGTGTCCTTTGACACCTCACAGGACACAGTTAAAGTCGGAAGTTTACATACACTTAGGTTGAAATCATTAACTCATTTTTCAACCACTCCACAGATTTCATGTTAAACTATAGTTTTGGCAAGTCGGTTAGGACATCTACTTTGTGCATGACACAAGTAATTCTTCCAACAATTGTTTAGATTATTTCACTTATTCACTATATCACAATTCCAATGGGTCAGAAGTTTACATATATTAAGTTGACTGTGCCGTTCAAACAGCTTGGAAAATTCCAGAAAATGATGTCATGACTTTAGAAGCTTCTGATAGGCTAATTGACAGCGAAAAGTGCTAATCAATCACAGAACAAAAGCAAAGGAAAGGCCGCTCAGCAAGGAAGAAGCCACTGCTCCAAAACTGCCACAAAAAAGCCAGACAACAGTTTGCAAATGCACATGGGGACAAAGATTGTACTTTTTGGAGAAATGTCCTCTGGTCAGATGAAACAAAAATAGAACTGTTTGGCCATAATGACCATCGTTATGTTTGGAGGAAAAAGAGGGAGGTTTGCAGGCCGAACAGTGGCGGCGCCAGGGGGGAGCTAGGTGGTGCTGCAGCTCCCCCTATTATAGCCATAGCACCTGCCCAGCACCCCCAAGAAATGTCTGAAATTTTTTATATTTATATTTTAATGTCATGTTTGAATATACTTTTTCATGTTTTTAAAATAGGAATCAAATAATAATTGAATATATATATTTTAGTCTATAATAACATGAGGCCGAAACAGGTGATCTTCTTTGGCCAATGGGCGCAGCCCCCGCCGAACCTTTGACCTTAACGCATTTCAGCTTGTTTTTGATTGTGTATTTTACTTAGCTAAAACTCGCTATGGATCGTTTTTTGCTCCCTAAACGACCACGTTCTGAGTCACACCCTGAAAAGATAAAAGATAAACGAGATTGTGAAGGTGCAGACACACCACCACTCGTCATCACAGAGCCCCAGGAACAAGAAAATCCTGGGGATGAACTTGAAGACGGAGGAGAATCCCCGGCGGCGGTTTCCATTGAGGATGCTAACGTTACGGTTTGTCCTGCAGCTGATATTAGCAACCATCCTCAAGAGGGCCCAAAAGGCCAGTCCTTCAAAAATACCCTACACGGCAATTTGGGAATCAGCAGAGAAGTTTTAACAAAAGTTGGATGGATCAGTATTCATGGCTAGAATACAGCGTGGTCAAAGATGCCGCATTTTGTTTTGCGTGTAGGCATTTTCTGAAACGAGGGCACGGATTTCATGTAGAGCCAACATTTACCAACGGATTTAACAACTGGCGGAAAGCATCAGCATCTCTGAAGAGCCATCATGAAAGTATGGGACACAAATTTGCTATGGAAGGATGGAATGAGTTCAAGCAAAAAGAGACAAGTGGATCTAAAATAGCAAACCTGCTTGATAAGGGACATTCTGCGTTAGTTATGGAGAACAGAAAATACATGAAAGCTGTGGTGGAGAGCCTGCGGTTCACAGCCTGCCAGGGGATCGCACAGAGAGGTCACAGAGAGGGTGAGTCGTCACACAACTTGGGAAACTTTCGTGAGTTGCTGCATGTTATTGCTAAGTTTGATCCAACAGTGGACAAGAAGTTAGCTACCAACCCATCAAACGCTAAATACACTCACCATGATATTCAAAATGAGATATTTGCTGTAATGGCAGAAATGATAAGAAAGAAGATAAGTGATGAGGTAAGAGATGCCGAGTGCTTTGCTGTTTTGGTAGATGAGAGTAAAGATATGAGTAAAAAGGAGCAGATTTCTGTTATCGTGCGGTATTTACAACCAGAGTCAGGGGAAGTGCATGAGGAGTTTTTGCATTTCACTGCCGCAGATGGATTGGATGCAGCCTCTCTGCTAGCCAGCATCAAACACACACTCAGTCAGTGTAATATTGATATACATCGCTGTGTCGGTCAATGCTACGACGGAGCATCTGTGATGTCAGGATGTAATAATGGTGTGCAGGAAAAATTCAGGAAGGAGGTGCCACAAGCCATCTATATACATTGTCATGCACACAAGCTGAATTTAGTGTTAGTGGACTGTGTACATAATGTCAGCGCTGCAGCTGAGTTTTTTGAGACGCTACAAATGCTCTACAAGTTTTTTTCTGGATCCGTGGTGCATGATCTATTCATGAAAAAACAAAAAGAGCTCGACCCGACAGCACAACCAGTGGAACTCAAGAGACTGTGCGATACTCGCTGGGCTTGCCATTATAATGCGATCTGCGCCGTCAAGAAAACTCTACCCGCTATCCGAGCCACCCTGTGTGATGTCATCACTCAGTCACACCCACATCGGAGGGCAGAGGCAAGAGCCATCAGTGCCATCATCGATGAGAAGTTTGTTTTGCATCTCATCATGTTCGAGGATTTATTTAGAACAACAAAGTTCATGTCAGATCAGCTACAGGCCCCCAATTTTGACCTCATTGCGGCAGAGGATTTGGCCCAGTCTGTACTTAATGCTCTATCAGAAAAGCGCACAGACGCTAAGTGGAAAGAAATCCAAAAACAAGCAGAGACTCTGTGTGCAAACACAGGCACAACACATACTTCACGTGAGAAAAGGCAGACCCAGAAAACTCGACACC
This sequence comes from Thymallus thymallus, assembly GCA_023634145.1. NCBI lineage: Eukaryota > Metazoa > Chordata > Actinopteri > Salmoniformes > Salmonidae > Thymallus > Thymallus thymallus. Next base: position 201,168 of record JAKYLM010000074.1, read on the forward strand.
TGGAGGATTTTATTGTGGAGGCCCCGATAGAGAGAACACAGACAGACAATACTGATGACATGAAAATGCACTCTTTTTATCCAGTTATAGACAAGTTGATAGCGGAAATGAATCGGCGCTTTTCAACAGAGGCAAATGATGTACTGAGAGGTGTGCCAACTCTCAGCCCAAAACACACATCATTTTTGGACAAACAACTTCTGCTGCCCATGGCCCGGCACTATGTTGTCAGTGAGGAAAACCTGTCAGCAGAGCTCTACCAGGTGCGGCGGCTTCTACAAAGGAAGGAAGAACAGGGACATGCCATCCACAGCACACAGGAATTCCTATCCTTAATGCGGCCGTATAAAGATGCATTTATGGACCTGTACACGTTAATATGCATAGCCCTGACACTTCCTGTCACATCAGTGAGCTGTGAACGCAGTTTTTCTTGCTTGGGCCGTGTAAAAAACTACCTGAGGAACAGCAGTGGAGACGCTAGGACCAGTAATCTGGCACTTTTGGCTATAAATGCAGAGAGAACGAGGACCCTTGACTGCGATAACATCATTGATGCCTTCGCACTCAATCACAGCAACAGACGTATTGTTTTGTTGTGAAGACATCTATGGTAAGTGCTTGATTTCCCCCTCTGTTGGCTTTTACAAATGTAATTAATTTGGTGGTTGAAGCACAAATCTTGGCTCTTCATAGTTGCATAATGCTCCAACAATAGGAACACTGCTGATTCGTCATTAGACTAGTGTTGGTAACTGGCTGTGTGATTTCGTGATGTGAGCATTTTAGGCCGAAGCGTGTGTCTGTTGCCTTCTGTTGTTGCTGTTTGCTGCTCCGTTGTATTCAGGGCTCAAGTGTGACATAATTGTGTGAAATAATATTTTTTTTATAGTTTACATTGACAGGCTTATGTATGTTGTATCTATAGCCCTTGCGTTGAATATATATATATATATATATATATATATATATATATATATTATGGCTGTCAAAAGATTAATCGTGATTAATCACATCCAAAATAAAAGTTTGTGTTTGCATAATATATGTGTGTGTACTGTGTAGAATTATTATGTATAAAAACACACACAATCATGTATATATTTAAGAAAAATTGGTTATATTTATATATAAAATATTTATATATAATATAAATCATATAAATGTATATACAGTATATAAATGCAATTATTCCTTACATATATAGGCTACATGAATGTGTGTGTATTTACACATAATAATTCTACACAGTACACACACATATATTATGCAAACACAAACTTTTATTTTGGATGTGATTAATCACGATGAATCTTTTGACAGCCATAATATATATATATATATATATGTCGCGGAATGAATATAGTTAATGCGGGCGTGTACGCATACCAAGGGTGGTCCAATGCCACCTCTATAATGAGACGCCGCAAAATTTAAAGCACCTTCTCTTAAGTGTTGAGCACCCCCATAGCACCTGCAACAGAACATCTCTGGAGCCGCCACTGAGGCCGAAGAACACCATCCCACCGTGAAGCACAGGGGTGGCAGCATCATGTTGTGGGGGTGCTTTGCTGCAGGGGGGACTGGTGCACTTCACAAAATAGATGGAATCATAAGGAAGGCAAATTATGTGGATATATTGAAGCAACATCTCAAGACATCAGTCAGGAAGTTAAAGCTTGGTCGCAAAATGGTTCTTCCAAATGGACAATGACCCAAAGCATACTTCCAAAGTTGTGGCAAAATGGCTTAAGGACAACAAAGTCAATGTATTGGAGTGGCCATCAAAGCCCTGACCTCAATCCTATAGAAAATGTGTGGGCAGAACTGAAAGTGTGTGTGAGCAAGGAGGCCTACAATCCTGACTCTGTTTCACCAGTTCTGTCAGGAGGAATGGGCCAAAATTCACCCAACTTATTGTGGGAAGCTTGTGGAAGGCTACCTGACACGTTTGACCAAAGTTAAACAATTTAAAGGCAATGCTACCAAATACTAATTGAGTGTATGTAAACTTCTGACCCACTGGGAATGTGATGAAAGAAATCGGAGCTGATATAAATAATAATTCTCTCTACTATTATACTAACATTTCACATTCTTAAAATAAAGTGGTGATCCTAACTGACCTAAGGATTAAATGTTAGAAATTGTGAAAAACTGAGTTAATGTATTTGGCTAAGGTGTATAACCTTCCAACTTCAACTGTACATCCACGTAAGCTCCATCACACTAGTTCTACCCATCTGTTTTACAGCCTCTGCATAATGATACATCATGACTGATCCTATATCTCTGAGCCGCTCTCTGTACCTGGCATCCACCAAACGCTGCACTATGTTCTCCCCCACAATTACAGCACTTAACCTTCACCTTGCTTCCACATGCACCATAATAATGTTCCCCTCCACACATCTTTCCTTTACACTGGCCTCACTCTGCCTCCCTTCACATTTCATTTTCTGTGGACATAGATATTGGGACCCCTAGCGTAAGCACCAGGTACATGGCTTTTAATCTTACCATTAAGTTTTTACATTTGCAAAATCGGCCCTTGCTGAGCCTACCCACAAAATATCACCCATCTCTACTGCGTTAGATAGTCGGATATGGTGTAAACGAGGCCCTTTGGTCTCAAATGCCATCACAACTTTCCACTCCGACACATTCATTCTCTTGACCCTCTTTTTGCTTTCTACACTAGACGCTCCACTGCTTTCAGTATGATTATCACTCTTCTTCCTATGTCTTTCCACTACTGACCAATCAGATCCTTGACCCTCATCCTCCCCAAATGTTTATCCTCTTCCGGGCATTCCTGCATCTGTAGGAACGCCCCCTCCCCCCTCTCGAGCGCAACGTCTTCATGCTTGTGTGACACTTTTTGAATGTGGGTCAAAAAAGGGAAATACAAGTATTTTAAGTTTTTTCCTCGCCCCCTCCTGCTGTGTACCGGTGTCCTCTTTGCTAGCTAGTGGGGACACTGTCTACCCATCGCTCCCGCTAGCAGCACAGCAGGCCGGAGAAAATCATGCCTGACAGGTGAGGATGAAGGACACAGTCTACCGGTCGCTCCCGCTAGCACAACAGCTGGGAGGCTGAGGTGACACCATGTGCTAGCTAGCATGCTAGTTAGCGAAACTGTTAGCTACCTAACACAGTGTCTCTCCTGCCTGCTGTGTATCGAAGTCAGCCTCACGACTAGCTGGCTAAGCTAGCACAGTGTCCTCCGCACCCGCCTGCCCTCGCCGTCGTTAACAGAATTGCTGGAAAACAGTGCCCGACAGGTGGGGGCGACGGACACTCTGCTGGCAAAGATTTGTATAACTAACCCAAGATCACAGGAGGCTGCTGAGGGGCTCATAATAATGGCCTGAACGGAGCAAATGGAATGGCATCAAACACCTGGAAACTATGTGGTTTATGTACACTGGGGGCCAAAAGTTTGGGGTTCAAGGGTTTAAGGGTTTTTCTTTATTTGAATTGTAGAATAAAAAACATCAACTGACATATGGAATCATGTAGTAACCAAATGGAATCATTTGAGATTCTTAAGTGGCCACCCTTTGCCTTGACGACAGCTTTGTACACTCATGGCACTCTCTCAACCAGCTTCACCTGGATGCTTTTCCATTAGTCTTGAAGGAGTTCCCACATATGCTGGGGGGGACCAGTAGAAGTATAAAGATTGATCGACGGCTTGTTAATCAATCAACTTGTGCATTTGCAATCCTTCCCGTTGCTGTAGGGTAGTTAATGGCCATGCTTCTCTTGCATGGCAGCACTTCAAAGGGGAATGGCTAGCCTGTAGCGAGTTTGCTAATGAAAAGCATTGCATGTATCATTAGTGACTGCATCAGCGGGACAAGAACTGTATTGTGCGGTTCTTCTTCGTGGCAGCGGTTTCCTAGAAACATCCGCGGTGCCTCGACATAAAACAATGCAACCAAATACTTTTATTGATGGCTCCACTCGACAGCCTTAACGTTTCACTTGGCTAGTGTGTAAATGATTATCTTTGACGTTCAACATTAACTTTCTTCAAGCTTTTGGTTGCTCAACGACTGTCCCTGACTAAATGTGAACTCTTCTCTTTTAAACGATTTAAATGTAACATTTTGTAGCTAGAAACGGAGAAGTTGCAAGTATTCATACAAGTCAGGAAAAACGACAATGGAATAACAACCACTCCCATTGTTGAGGTCCATATTTTTTGTGTTTTTTTCAACCTGAAGTTTATATTCAAGCTTTTTTTTTTTTTTTTAAATGTATCCATAAAAAGTAATGCAGCTAGTTACTGTTGCCAACATATGTGATCCTTCTAAACAGGTTTTCCACACCATTTTTACATGTATGCATAATAACATTTTTTATAATAATAATGCATCTGTAAACAATGCATGCATAATTTTCTTTGAATTACATGCATTACAATTTTACACATTCTGTATTTTTTATCCTTATAGGTACGAGAACTTGTCCTGGACAACTGCAGATCAAATGAAGGGAAAATCAAAGGCCTCACAGAAGAATTTGTCAATCTGGAATTCCTCAGTTTGATAAACGTTGGCTTAATCTCAGTCTCCAACCTTCCCAAACTTGAGAAACTCAAAAAGGTAATATTTTGCAAACAAGCTTACACTTACAGTAAGTGACATTTGTGTTGAGAAAGAGCCATTTATTGGTCCAAAATGGAACCCTATTCCCTATAAAGTGCACTACTTTTGAGGGCCCTGGTAGTGCACTGTTATGTAAGGAATAGGGTTCCATTTGGGACATATTCATTTTCTGAAAGACTTACTTGTTTGGGTGTTTTTAGACAGAAGTGTCTGACAAATCTTCACATTATGTTGCAGTTGGAACTCAGTGACAACAGAATCTCTGGTGGCCTTGACGTGCTAGCAGAGAAACTCCCCAACCTCACACATCTAAATCTAAGCGGGAACAAACTGAAAGACATCAGCACTTTGGAACCTTTGGTAGGTACACCAAACTTCTGGTAGAGCACAATACAGTGTGACACCATCTCATTTTCTGAGGCTATGCCTCAAAGACACTTGCCCAAATAGTTTTGACCCATTTGATCCCACAGAAAAAGCTGGACAGCCTGAAGTCTCTGGACCTGTTCAACTGTGAGGTGACCAACCTCAACGACTACAGGGACAGTGTGTTCAAGCTGCTCCCTCAGCTCACCTACTTGGATGGGTACGACGTGGATGACCGGGAGGCGACCGACTCGGATGGAGAGGTGGACGATGACGACAATGATGAGGGTAGGCAGCAATTTAGTTTTTGTGTAGAGGAAATGCAGACGTGTGAGAATGGGGGTCTTCTGCAGTTCAGTTGGTAGAGCGTGGCGCTTGCAATGGCAGCATAATGGTTTTGATTCCCGGGACCACCCATATGTAAAATGTATGCATGGATGACTAAGTCGCTTTGGATAAAAGCGTCTGCTAAATGGCATTATTATATATTAGAATCCATATTAGCACATTGTGGGTGTTTTTGTCATGCAAGGGAATTCTAATGTGTATTATTTGTAGGGTTTGTTGGCATGTATCTGTGTGATGACTGTCAATGGAGGTGACGTATTTGTTTTTTAGGAGAGGATGAGGAGGAAGACTTTGACGAGGAGGAGGATGATGAAGAGGGAGTAGTAGGAGAGGATGAGGACAGCAGAGATAAGGAGGTAAAGCCCTTTTTGCTTTGTTTGTGATAGTTTAAAATATGGTTTGAGAGCTCTGTGGATTCTGACATGCTCTGTCCCATCTCCCCAGGAGGAAGACCTTGGCATTGATGGTGAAGTTGACGAAGATAGTATGTCATTCATACTTTTTGTCACAAGCTCATGTTAAAAAGTTTCTCTTTTGGATACTTTACTAAGGACAGTATAATGACCCTTTCCAATTTCTCCCAGAAGTCGAGGCTGTCCAAGGAGAGAAGAGAAGGCGAGAGCCTGACGACGACGATGAGGAAAAAACAACAGCCAATAAAGTTACCAACCCCTTCCCTCTCCCCCCTGACACCCACTCACACCCTGCCTACTCCACGTCTCTCCCCCAGCTATGAGCCCCCATGTGGGGAAAAGACTATACCGGACATGTGGTCCAAGTGGAGCTGCCTGCGCTCCATGGAACCGAGAGCCGTTCTCAAGCAGCACACTACTCTGCATTCCCCAAGTTCACTGTCAACTCCCCCTTTATGTATACCTGTGTGAGGACTTTGGGACTGGTATCTAGTTTTGGGTCTGTGCTTTTAATATTTTGTTGGATGAATTATGAATACATTTTGTTGTTGGTTTATTTCTTACCCCTCTTTTTGTCTGCTTTATCTATATTTCCCCCCCCAGTAACAGTGTGATCAGCGAGTTATGATTTTTAGTGTGGCTGCCTGTTGCACAAATCAAGGTTTTAGCAACATTTTTACCTTCTTTATCACACAACTTTGTAAATAAAATATTAACATTTTGTGCAGATCTATCAACTCCTGCGTCAACCAATCATGTCAATGCAGAGCTATATAGAGCCCTAGGCATTGTTACAAAATACTATGGCTCGGTATATAAACGTGTAGTATGCGAGGTCGAATTACCGACCGGGGTGGGGCCCGTTGATCATCAGCTATCATGTAAAATATTGTAAAACATTTGCCTCCACCCTGTGGAAAAAATATGTAGAATTGCAGGACAGTAGCTGGGGGTCCTTAGTTTAGTGATGACCAGCGTGCATGTCTGGGCTACTGTCAGAACACAAACTACTTGGTATTATTGTTGGAGCAATATCTAGCCCATTACCAATTTGGCTGGCTAGCTAGCTTTTAGACAAACATGCTGGGGTGTATTCATTAGTCGGATTCCATCAGCAAACTGAACGAAAGGGGTAGGGACCTACCTACATTTCCCCAAAATAAACTCATTTTCGTGGCAAAATGTTTTTGCAACAGAATCCGACTAATTTTGTGTAATCATTCCACCAATAATTTGCAACCTGTTTCGTTTACACTTAAAATGAGTTTCTATTGGACAAATCCAGGTAGGTCCCCCCCCACGCAGCGCTGGCTGTAGCACATAATGTTTTAATATAGTGGGTAAGGATGAGGAAGGGGTAGATGTTAGTCTCTGGATCAAGTTCACAGTAGGTGGCGGTAATGCACGAAATCGATGCGATTCGCCAAACAAAAAGGAAGAAGAAGGTCCCCCCCGTTTCGTTCTGTTTGAGAAACGTTAACTAGTTAGATAGGTAACGTTAACTATCTGATGCGCTACGGACAGGATTAAGGAGTAACGAATTACAAAAAATGGTAACCGTTACCATCAAAATATTGTAATCAGAGTACAGATACTTCAGAAAAATTACTTTTAAATTCAGAAAGGATGTTTGCGAGAAAAAAAAAATCACATTTGTTTTCTCAATGACATTCAAATCAGCATTGAAAAAAGGCTACTACCACTACGATAACACACCAAACGTGTTTGATGGATCGCGGGAAAAGAGCAGGAATAGGCTTTAGAAAGGCTACTTACCAAAATATTTGCTAAAGAAAATGTATTTGAATGAAGTGAACAAACCTGCAGCAGGAGCAAACGTCAACCCCGTTCTTAATTCAAACGTGAGTAGGTTCGCTGCTATTGGTTATAAACCGTAACGTCAACTCTTCAACGGCGTGAAGTAAATCTATGGGTCAACTTTTACCCATTACTGCCACCTGCTGTTGTATTTGTTTAGTGCACCATATTATTTTCAAACGTTTCCGATGCTGCATGTTCACAAAAATCGCAGTCAAAGCCCAAACTGTATTTTAGAAATTGTATTCATTTGTTTCATACCAATGACTTACCATTCAAACATTCCAAGTCAAGTTGTATACAAAAGCAAACATTTAGGGAGATAACAGAAATGTCAGGTGTCTCATCTGAAACTAACCGCCGTTGCATCTGTTGATGATCATTCACTTTTGAATACAGACACAGCAAACTTTAATCCATCACACAAAAACAACCATCCATCTTTCATCATCATCAATAAACCTTCAGATAAGCAAAGCATACATACATGTGTCTGTCTATCATTGCTTTTTCGACTCCTGGATCCTAACCAGTGGTTTAGGAGTGATCTGCCTCAGACTCCTCATATATACACTCACTGGCTCCTTTATTAGGTACACCTGCATGTCAACGCAAATAGCCTGCTCCTTCGAACAGCGAATCACGTGGCTTCCTGCAACTCAATATATAGAGTATATAGAATAGAGAGCTTTAGTTGTTGTTTGACCAAACATTAGAACTGGCAAGATGTGTAATCTAAGCAACTTCGACCGTGGTATGATTGTTGGTGCCACACAGCTGCCCTCCTGGGATTTTCACGCACTACAGTCTCTAGAGTTTACAGAGAATGGTGCGATAAACAAAACACATTCAGTGAGCTGCAGTTCTGTGGGCAAAAACACTTTGTTAATGAGAGGGGTCAGAGGAGAATGTCCAGACTCATTCAAGCTAACAGAAAGGCCACAAATGCTCAAATAACAGCCGTTTAAAACAGTGGTGTGCAGAAGGGGGTCCTACCCAGTACTAGATAGGTGTACCTAATAAAGTGAGTATAGCTTCCAGTCCTTAGATGGGGAGGGGGTGGTTGTCTTCCCTTCCTTCTCCTGCTTAGACCCTCCAGTCAAGGCCTTCTTTGTCTCAGGTTTTGCCTCTGGTGGCTTCACTGTTTTATAGAAGTTCTCCCTCTTTGTGCAGAGGTTTGCTGGAAGGGGCTTGTAAGGCAAGTCCTTTCGGAACAATAGAGGTAGACCTTTCTCTGGCTGTTGCTTCGGGTAACCTGTGACCTTGTGGTCAATGGCACAATTAAAGGCATTCTGCTTGACTGCTCTCTGGTGTTTGACCCAAACTTGACCAGGTATATCATGACCACAAAGCCTGGTGACTGCGGCCTCAGATATGTCAGTGCTCAGACCGTACTTCTTCATGGTTTTCAGCAGCAGGTCATTGATAGGTTCGTTACCCACCTGAGCTGCGTACCACAGAGCCATGTGACCATGCTTGTCATTGCGGTTCAGGTCATAGTTCAGTGCTTGGAGGATGAAGTCAGCCTTTGATATAGCCTGGTAGAGATTCAGTTGTGCCATTGGTTCCTAGGCAATTCAAGTCAACTGGTGAAGGGGTTGTTGTCTTCTCTTTCTCTCTGACAGTGAAGAACTGAGAAGACAGTGAAGTCTTTACATAAGGGCTCCCAAGTGGCGCAGTGGTCTAAGACACTGCATCTCAGTGCTAGATGTGTCACTACAGATAACCTGGTTCGAATCCAGACTCTACCACAACCAGCCGTGATTGGGAGTCCCATAGGGCGGCGCACAATTGGCCCAGCGTCGTCAGAGTTTGGCCGGTGTAGGCCGTCACTGTAAATAAGAATTTGTTCTTAACTGACTTGCCTAATTAAATAAAGGTTAAATAAAAACATCTGATATCTGCTGACCCTAAAAACAGCGTCTCCTCAAACGAAAATAACCACTGTGAGTGTGACTCCGAGCCGCCAACTGATTCTCTCACACACACTCTCACAAGAATACAAAGTAGTAATGTGAAAGAGTGATTTGCTGTTGCTATTGGAAAGGGGAGTGGTTCTAGTAGTAAATCTATGCCAGGCAATGAAAGGCTCACTCCACTCTATCCAACAATAAGAAGTTGACCAATCCCACAGACTGTTGTCACAGGATATAGACAGAGGGCAATTAAGTTCCCAATATAAATCCCTGAAATTAAAAAATACTTTGTATTTGGTCAAGGGATATACTGGAAGCAATTACTATCTAATCTAACTTAGATAGTAATGGTAGTGAACACGCCTTTACTAAACACAACTCAACCATAAAGATTCCATCTAATAAGATATAGTGTCCGGAGGTGCTATCTCCCAGCCTAGAGATAAATGCTTGGGATAAATACTAAATAATGTAAATTAGTGTTATGATCATACAGTATAACCAACAATTTCAACAAGCACTCCATCTTTACAGGAGAAATAAAACAATTTTTTAATAAAACAATTGTTTATAACATTGTATTTATTTAGTTAAATATTCATATTTTCTCAGATTCACCTGTAAAACAATTATTGAGAGCTGATTCCAAAATCATTTAATAGAACCAGAACCATTTGGACCTGTAGAACCTGAACCAGAACCATTCAGCTGGCCAGTTCTGTTCCAGCAGCCACCGGTCTGACCCGGAGCACCTCAGCAAAGCCCTGTCCGAACCAGCAGGTGATGTCTGCTGTGTCCAAGGTGAAGAAGAAGAGTCTGTCCTTACAGCGGCTCCTCCGATACACTGACCTGGGGTCAGCAGATAGGACCCCTCTGATGGCGGCCGCAGCCTCCTTTGGACCGTGCAGAAACCGGAACCTGGGTCGGTCACGAGATTCTAGAGAAACAGGGGGACATTCAGAGAGAAAGACGCCAGTGAACATAACACATCGATCTACTTTAACAATAGGCCAAATGAAAAACGATAGCCAAATGGATGACTGAGAAACATTACTTTTTTAATACCATTGACTTTACTCTGGTAAGATATTTTAGGCATGAGATGCAATGATATCTATACAAACCACGCTGCACAAACAATTGGCGCCACAATGGAGCTCTCTGGTGGATGAATGCACAACTCCATTTAAAACGCAATAAAGCTATCAAGTCAACCTCAGCTCGGGGAACTCTATAGGCTTACCTGCATTGATGGGGGCAAGGAACTCCCCCAGCTCTCTCTCTGCATGGGGGGTGAAGCGCACCTCCAAACGGGTCACAGGAGGCTCCCTGATCCAGTCAGCGATGGTGCTGTAGGCCTCTTCCCCATAGCAAGGCCTAGCACTATCCTCCACTGGCTCCAATGGCTTGGCTTTAGGGCCATCTGAAGCCTGGGACTTTCCTACAGAGCTCCACAGGGTGAGGCGGTCATCTCCCTGGCTGATGTAGGCCTTGAGCTCCCCCAGCACAGTGGTGAGGTCTTTTCCCAGGGCTTTCGGAGCCGAAGAGCTGGAAGCATCGCCTGGATGGAGGATGTGAACTTTGGATTTGTCTTTTGAGCGTAGTATTCTGGGGTCTGTGCTATGACTATCCCCTCTATCCAGTCTCTCAACCTCCAAGTCCAACTGGGATTCATCAGTACGGGACAAAGGAGCTACTGAGTCTGAATGCAGCCTCTCCACACTGGTGGTCCCCTCTTCTGATGGTACATTGGTGCCCTCAGGTTGGACGCCACAGTCATAAGTATCTGTGTCAATGTTCAGTCTACTGTGTGGGGAGTCATAGTCAGAGATGTAGGGTTTAATATCCAGGACAGGGGTGCCTTCGATCATGTCTATCTCACTCAGATGAAGTGTGTCACCTAGAGAAAGTAGAAATGGAACTGTTTATTTCATAAAATACACCAATCCACATAGCAGGCAGTTCGAAATTGAACAATAGTGTGCCTATGGCATGCCAAGCTTATACATTAAGATGACAATAAGGCTAAACATGCATGCAATAATGTCTAACACACACACACACACACACACAATATACTGCTCAACCTCAAAAGAGACTCTGCAACATTCTGGGGGTTATATATTAGGGGATGCACCTTTAGACAGAGCACCATCACACTGTGCAGAACAGCAAAGGAATTCGAGCTGGTTTTTGGCAACTGATACTAACCTGCGACTCTGTCCAGTTTGGCCAGGGTCAGACCCAGGGCGTTGGGCCGGTGGGGGCTACGTGTGGAGTACACCCCAACCTTCTGGCCGTTCAGTCTGGGTGGCTTTACCTTAGCCTTATAACTCAGGTGTCCGTTCTTATGGAAGAGGAAGATGACCCTGGAAATGGAATGAGTGAACGCAGGCTAATTGGAAATATTGGGATGTAAGTTGATCAAAACAGTGCATGACTAAGAAAATGATTGCGACATCCTTGCTACGTTTAGCTAATGAGAGAACTGTCTTTGCAAAAAATACAAATTGTTTTATGTAGTAGGCCTGCTGCAATTGCCACCTTCTTAAAACAGCCTTAAGTTTAGCTAGCTACCACCTCTACTAAGTTCAGCTCCCTATCCCAGGCTCTAGTACGTACCAGACATGAGAGTACTTATCCAGGCCGACCAGTGAGTGTTCAGGGTTGTTGAAGACACTCTGCTGGATCTGAAGGGTGGCCCTGGAGGGCCCACATATGGTTGGCTGTCTGGGGGTGCCGTTCTTCACTGAGAAACAAGAGCTGATGTAACCTATGGGGACTGTCTGGATGGTCCCTGTGAAGGAGAAATTGACACATTCGAACATTGATTAAAAGATCCATCTAGCTTTGTGCCAGACCGACATATTTAAGATAGAAATGCAAGCTATAGATCTGTCATTGTCATTGAAAGTTATTCTCATTGGAAGCAAGTCTGATAAGCGGAAGATCCTTTCTATGTGCGATATTTCTATATTGAATAGAAGTGCCAGTCGGAAAAAGCTAAACATTGATCAAGACAAGTCATGCGAGGCCAGAGATCGAGTGCCTTGGCAAGCTACCTTTCTCAAGTGAATTCTGTGTCTCTATCTCTGCAGATGGATGACTCTTTGGAGATCGACTCTGGCTAATGTTTGTCAGAGCAGACTGGAGAGATGTCATGTGTTTTCGATGAGAACGAACAGCACGGTCCAACAATTGCCTGGGGGGCGGGGGAGGGGGAGAAACATGCAAATACCTTTGTTGACACATTATGGTAAACAGCATATAGTCAGTATGTAATACGGTTAAAGACTTAGCTAGATGCTTTTTCCAAGAAGTCATGTGTTGCATTATGCATTCATTTCATACCTGAGATTCTTGATTTCTTTTCGCATGACAGATATCTGCTGGTTGAGTTTGTTGACATGCTCGGTACAGTTGCAAGTGGCAGACATTTGATAGCGTCTTGATTGTTTTGCTAGTTTGTCATTGATTAGATCAAATTGATCTGAACTCATACAATAACATCTGATAATGTTGTAAAATATCAGAGATTGTTTATGCTGCCTAACAAAAGTACACATGGGAAAATATGCTGAAACGCTTCCGCACATGTGCGTGTCGTCATTTCTAGCTGGCCAACCAGCAACTTACTAATGGAAAGCGGTGACTGACTACTGTACCAAGCATGCGCAAATTATTATGTACATTGTGAAGCAAAACATCAAATTCGTGTCCTGCTGGAGAGTTATGCATGAAACTCGTAGAAATAAGTATTTTTAAGAGTTGTCAATTTAGAGAAATGTCAAAACAACATGTTTACTGTAATATTGAAAATATATAATGAGTGCTTCGATATTGTAAAAGGACAAGAGAGGGTGGTATAGAGCAAGTGAGACTTGTTCTTGTTTTATAGATTGATCATAACAAGGAGTCAGTCATATTATCAACAAAGCATCACACCTTTATTATCATAGCGCTTATCTCAAATAAACCATTTGGTATAAAAATAAATGACACAGTTACCCGGAAATGATTAAATACAAATGTACTTTCAAATGCTGCCATATTTAGCTTGTACAAATCATTTTGTAAATACAATTAGTGCAGTTCTTGCAACATAACATTTAAGACACCATTCATGAAGCAAATATAAATAAATCCATGGGTAGGTTTAAAGCTTGAATTTGCGCATTTCATTGTACAGACATTTCGATATATTTCACATCCATACTCTATCAGACTCAAAATTGCAAAGATGAGTTAACCAGTAAGGCTAAACTGCATCACCTCTCAATCCAAATGCACTTGTGGACAGAATAGATTACTATGCATGTAATCTGTATGTATGTTATCAGAGGCCAGATCTGAGTGGATTTCAGTAGAAGTTTCTTGGTGGATGATCTTGTGAAGGAGCGCCAGTGGAGAACCTGGGGAACGTAGAGAACACTCTATTTTGGTCAGGCACATTGACAGACTGCTCCTCACTTGAACCTGTGACAGAAACATGTCTGGTTATACATTCAGAAGTCAAGTACATGACTGCAAAGAGACATGATTTAATTGATGTCATTAGTACCTTGATCAGTGCCCTGGTTGTTTTGAGATGGAGGGACGTCTTCCTTCTCATCAGGACCCAAGTCCTCAATCAGCACCTGGTCCAGGGGGTCACTACCCTGGTCACTGCCTTCTGTGTACAGGGTCTCCAACGGGGACGGTGCAGGAGCAGTAACAGGGTTATACATTGGAGAAGGGGCAACAACAGGCACAGGAGCAGGGGCAAGGACAGGCATAGGGACCGGGACGGGGGGAACATACGCCGGTAGTGATTCTGAGGGGCTAGGGCCCACCGGAAGGAATGGGAATAGTGAGATCAAGGTAGGGGCAGGGGTGACTTCCACTGGTTTGGGCACCGCCTTTACAATGACAGCCTCCTGTTCTGGCTCTTCCTGGGAAGCCGGGAGCTCCGGTGTTGGATCAGTCTTCCTCGGCCTTCCTCGTCTTCCCGAGCTACTCTTCTCCTCTCTTCCTCTCTCTCTCTTCCTCCTGCTCTCCACCCTGATGGCACACAAATAGAAATGTTGTTGTTATTCACTCAACTGGAATGTTTAAACTTTGCAGCGGACGATGTTGATATGCTTGTCCAATATTAATTCATTCATTCATTGTTGATAGTGCAAAGTCCTTGATCTAAATGTGTGGTGCCAATAGTTGGCAACTTATAACCAACCTTGTGTTTCCTCTTGCTCATATTGGATAATATGCGCTGGAAGACTGATAGGCAGCCAAATACGATGATTGTCAAATATACTGTTTAATGTACACAGCTTTATTAATTACCATAGTCCTGGAAGAGTTCTTGTGGCTCAGCATTTTTCTACACCCGCAATAACATCTGCTAAATATGTGTATGTGACCAATAACATTTTATTTGATTTGTATTACTATTTTCTGGTCTTACATTCTTTAAACATACAAAAACATAAAGTCATGTTAAGTGGCTTTTCAGCCAAACTTTTTTAAAGCACGTAAGCACTAGAGTAAGCCAATGAGGACAAAGGGCTTGGCAGCTGTATTGAAGCACACATAGTCCACTCAAGTTTCTAGTTAAACACATTTTTTGTCGGCTGAAGCACAAAACCGCAGTCATTGGCGGCTCAAAATCTAGGCCTATTCCTAACTAACAGAGGATGAGCGTGCATAACTAGTTCTGCACCTCTTCTTAATGTCTACATTTACCCATAAACCCACTGGTTAGTCGCCTTCTCCTCGGCCTCTGCCTTTCTTTTCTTGAGAAGGTCTCTGTCTCTTAGCCGCTGCCGGATCCCACCTGTAAAACCAACCAACATACACCAGTCAGCCAGCCAGCCAGTCAGTCAGTCAGCCATGAATGACAGACAGGACACTTCACTGTTTTTTCACAAATTTTTAAATATCGTTATAAACCGACAATGGTTCAATAAAAAGTGTGTTACTGAACTTTGTTTCATTATTATTTTGTTCACTGTCCTCTCTATACTTGATCAATTACTGGTGTATACTGTAGTAACAAAACTCTCTCCATTTTTGAATGTTCCAGTAGTTTATGCTGTTGTATGATTTGTGTCAGAAATTGACTGCAAAACTAATGCAGCTATGTAGCAGCAGATGTATAAACCATCAGCATACCAAAGTATAGGATGATTAGTACATGTTATATTATGGATTGTTGAATACTCCTTTCTGATTGGCTTGAAAGGTATTCTAGAGTGTGCATTATTTCCCTATAACACAGTATATTTGCACAGTAGAATTCAACGGCTGTAGTTCATTCTTACATGCTTTTGTTTGAGCTGCTTTTGATATAAAAAATTGAATTGAAAACAGTATTGGTATAGGATTATTAGTATGTTAGTACAGTATTGGTAAAGGATTATTAGTATGTTAGTACAGTATTGGTATAGGATTATTAGTATGTTAGTACAGTATTGGTAAAGGATTATTAGTATGTTAGTACAGTATTGGTATAGGATTATTAGTATGTTAGTACAGTATTGGTAAAGGATTATTAGTATGTTAGTACTGTATTGGTATAGGATTATTAGTATGTTAGTACATTGTGTTTGGGACTATGGACATACAGTACCAGAAACATACTTGTATGTGGACACAGACAGAGAACATCTACAGTAAAAGTGTCTTCCAAATACATGTTCCTATTGAGAAGCAATTATCTTAGTGGTGCATTCTTTTGCACAGATCAACCAACAGTAAGTCCTTTGTGACCGAGTTTGCAGCAAATTACATTGGCAGGAATATGCATGAATTTTAACAAATACAAGGACAGTATGACTCTTAGTCATAGTAAGATAGTAACCTTTTCCAGAGAACACGGTGGTATATCTGAGAAAGAATTTGATATTTCACTATAAAACAGAGACTAGAGGTAATTTACCTTGGTTATCATCAGGATTTTTATATTCCAACTCTGGTTTCACTTTATCCAACGTCTCCTCCATTGTGCGTCCCGTAGAAATTAATGTAACTTTTTGAGAGGGTCAAGCCAGCAGAGAGGGGTAAAAACTTAGATTAAAAAATGTCTGTCTGTTTGCAAGTCCCGCCCCCCCAAAACAATAATTATCTGGTTAACCATTACCACAGCCCTGGAAGAGTTCTTGTGGCTCAGCTCTTATCGTATTTGTAAAGGTGGAGGAGTTGGCACAATACAGGGTGGGGAAAAAGCAGACCATGTTGCTGGCTGTGTGTGTGTTTATGTGTGAGCAAGAGAGAGAGAGTTGTCATGGGGTTAGCTATACAGATGTGTGTGTCTGAGAATAGCTAGCAGCAGAGTAAAAGGTGCAGTGTGTCACTGGTGCTCAGCAGAGGGAATACAATGCAATATCCAGTCAGTGAGATGAGAAGGGGCACAGTAGGCTTAGACACGAGGAAATAAAGCCCAGAGGGGCTGAGGCAGTCAGTGTAGGTTGGCTAGCTAGCTGTGTCAACGCTGCTGGAATAGACTGTGTGGAGCTCGTTAGAGGGGTATAGCCATAGACATGCACACATTCCAGAAGGCTCCACTTTTCCTTAAGCACACAGAACACCAACCCTACATACAAACATACAGTGTTTGACTTGGACTGAAATAGGTGCTGGTGATAGTCACTGTGGGTGCTGGTACTGTTTATATTTAGGTGCAGGAGTTCCACAATACTTTTGAGCTAATATTCTATAAGAGGAACAGGAGCTCAAGCAGTAGAACATTTGAGATGCCGATACTCAGCTATGGGGAGCTCCTGCCCAAGTCAAGTACTGAATACATAGTCCACGTATCTTAGGCCATGACTTTTTGTCTTTCGAGAACTCCAGTGAGGAGAAAATATCCTATATACCAGATTCACTGGAACTACAGTATACATTCCCATAAGTCACTATAAGTATTCACTGAATACTATCTAGTCTGACAAAAAGATAACTTTATGGCTGTTGTTTTTTCTTTCTCACAAAGGAAGAACACAGCCACAAAACCTTGACATACCGGCATGTTTTGTTTTTTAATCAGGCGGCAAAAGTAGCAATCCCACCCCCCACCCCCCGCTCCTCAGGGTTTTCTACAGTAGAGAGTGGAGGCATAACCATCTTATCTCATCGCAAGGGAGCTGCTCATTCTCTGGGCGTGTCCTCCATCTTCTCCCTGCACATTGAAGCCTCAGCCTGCTGTCTGTGTCAGAGCCAGTGAGCCTCTCTGGGAGCCACTGCTTCACTAAGAGCACATAAGACTCAACTGCTTATCAGTCTTCAGTCAGGCACAGTACTATTGAGGGGCCTTATACTTGATTACTGATACTGTACTTAGCCTAGTTCAGCTGAAATACTGTAGGTTGTAGTTTCTGGATTTGGAATTTTGTGTCAAATTGAATTTTTCTCAAACAATAGTAGACGACCAAGTACTTTATGTAAGCCCTTGAAAGCACTAAGACTAGCAACTCCCAATGCCACAAGGCCACAAAGTGTACTACCCTACAAATACTCTATTGACTACCAGATATGTGACACCTCCTCTATTTTCATCTTCAGCTTTGGAGGAAAGAGTTTGACAGTGACGCTTATGCAAAACAATTTGCAAAGCAATAGTAGGTTAGCCAAAATAATAACTCAATGAGCAATAAACGAGGACACACACATATACACAAAACTACCTTGAAAAATACGTATTGAGGAAAATCCGTTCGCTGGGATCCTGCTGTCAAAATCAAAGCAACTAACACACTAACTCATCAGTAGATATTATACTCAGATGGTTCACAATAATGCATCACCTTCTGTCTCTTAAAGGGGCAATCTGCACTTGCCACATCCATTTTTGGACATATAAATTAATGATATGTACCCATTGATTCTTGAAGAATATAATTTATTTATTACTCCAATGTTTATAAACAAAGTAGCCTCAAAACATGGTTAAAACCATATTTTTTCCTCATGTCTGGTCAGTCCTTGCATCCATACCTCTGTCTATGAATATGAGAGTGGATATTTTTCTCCATCCCCCTCCCTCAGCTTTTTACTGAAACAGGGGCAGTGAAAACACTTTGTTATTGTTTCAATTACTGATTGCCCATTTAAAGGCTTGCACATAATATTATTTCTAAGCAATTTATTAGATAAGCAGATAGTCAGAAGAGAGAAGTCACCGATACACACGCGTTTTGCACGATAACCTCATCAGTTTGTGGAGGCTGTAGAAATAGACATTGCAGCGCCCTCTCCTGGTAAATACTTTCTATTACCGAATACCATTTTCAAAACAGCATTGAAATGTAGAGCATAGTACAGTAAGGCCTATAATGGTATGTATTTTAGAACATCGATTCTAAGATAGTTACATTCGTATCCAAGATACAAAACAGCTGTGTTCATGTTTTACATATTGTGATTTAAAGGCTGTGATTAAAATGTTACAAAAGTTACCACCATATTATTTAAATACATACCAAAATAAAAACAAACACGCTATCTCAAGCATAGTAGTTGTATAGGTACCGTTAGTCTTGAATAGGACACACATTGGTGACCTGACCAGATCATACGAAAGGCTTTTGAAGAGATGCACCTAGATTCAAGACTCTTTCATTGAAACATAAACAATTAAAATGCATTGGCTTGTTGATGAATATCAATTTTCACTAAGGTCATTTGTTGCCGGTTCATAATTGCCATAGGTGTAAGTGTTTCTTGTTCTGACGGAGAGAGAAGGTGCTGTTTGGCGGTAGAGGGAGGCACACTGGTGTGTTCTTCTGCATCAGGGAGCTTGCGTCTCTATGCAGGAAGTGTAAGGGAGAAGTATCCCCTCACGGTGTGCATATACAATGCTCCCTTCACTGCAAACCAAATAAAACACACTCTACATACCGGTTCTAATAAAAGGGCAAATTGTATGAGATTATTGGGCATCGTCATATTGCTTGAGATGGTGATTATTAATGAAATAAATGTAAAGTGTACACACATTGAATAGGGTGTAATGTTTATTGTTCATATGTACATTAGGACTACAATGTCGTGTTTAGGTTACGTTGAAATTGACTGATAAACAAATAGTGCTATGAGGTTAATTTGCCCTCTGCCTTTTTGTCAAAAGGTATCTTCTTATTACTTAATTTCAAAATAAGGCCTTTTAAATAATCAATATATTATACAATAATTAGGTGGTTGCTTGGATTTGTCCTGTTTCACAAATGTAAAAGTGTGTGAAATGTACTTCTTGCATATCCCAACTCCCACTGAGACACCCTTGGAGAGGGGGGGCGGGATAAACAGGCAGTTTTTATCTTTAGCAATTTTGCTATTATTTCTGATTATGTAATCGATTTATTAAATACATTTCAAATAATCTCTGCATTACAGAAAGTGAATTACAAACGGGTTCTTTTTGTATCAAAATAATCAAATAAAGACTGACATTTTTTGGGAGGGGAGGTTTCTACTTATCATTTTACATCACTTTTTCCCTCAGAAATAAATCGCACCCCAGTTCTGTTTCATGGCAGCGTCATGTTTTGTGACTGCATTGCCAGTTTAACGGCAGTGGGCGTTTCTGACCAGAGATGGCGCTATTGAGTATATATTTTGTTTCAGTCCCGTTTCCCTCCATGGTTTCTCCTCTCCCCGTGTAACTTGGCGTTTGGCTCAGTTCATTATACAGTCCCATATTCTCCCTCCATTAGGGCATCTCTCTGCCTTTGGACTGAATATAAATTACACCGATACCCACGAGAGAAAAGTTTAACTTTCGTAGGGCGAGATGGACATGAAAAAGAGGATCCACTTGGAACTAAGAAACAGGACACCATCTGATGTAAGTCTTGCCTTTTAAACCAAACCTTTAGTTTTCTGGTTAGCTTGCTACTTTTTTGTTTTCCAAGTGACCTGTGTAGCTAATGGTGACCACATGGGCTTAATGTTTCTCATTTATTAATAGAGCGGAAAATACTTAACTGTAATAAGCTACATTATACTATCCCCGTTGGGGCGTGTAGGGGCAACAAGACAAGAAAAGCTATATTCAATTGTTACTTTCGAAAGCAGATTTTTTTTTGTTGCTTTCTGGCATTATTGCAGTGTTTTAACCGTTTCGCAGCCTCCGGGTAGATGTTGCACACACGGTTCGAGGGCAACGTTGTCTCAATTATTTGTTAACTTATACATTGTGTTGTAGGGGACATGTTTTTCCACGATGCGTTAGACATGGAATGGTTTATTTTATATAGACCTTGGTAGCCATGTTTGTTGCTAGCATAAATGCTAAAATGGGGCGCCCTTTATTACAAAGCACTTTTAAATCCACAACAATCCACAATTGAGTTTACAGAATACCCCTACTTTTGTTATTTCATTAATGAGATCACGGGTGAATTCTTTTCGACATTTTCCCCGATTGGGTATCGGACCCAGATCAGTTAGCTAGCAAACAAAATTAGTCACTAGTTCTCACGAGTCGTCCACATCTTGTAGGCTACTACTATTACACCCCCCTTTCGCTAACTAACAATAATGTAACGTTTTTATATATTACTAACTTGCTAACAATCAAATTAAGTTAGAGGGGGGGGGGGGGATTGCCGGCTACAATGTCGCCGATGATCTACTCGCCTAGCATCACATCTCGTCAAATGTTACATTGTTCGTTTTGATATCTATAAACTCAATTTAATTTCCCGCAAATTAAAGTTGATTAATTAGGATTAATGTTCCTAATTAGAATCATTCAAGCAGGGGTCCGCGAATGTTTGGTTCCCGCCATATTATTACCCGCAACTATCACGAAAGAAAACGAAATACTTATTGAAACTAGCCAACAACCTCCACGTTCAGATTCTGTATATAATGTTAATAATTTAACATTTCTAATGCTTAGGCTGCTGACAATTTCCGAATAACGTGTTGGTCGCCGGCTCGTGCGATAGCCTGCCTGAATGACACGAGACCATGGAAACTGCGTTCGGTGCGTGGGTTGCGAAAACTCGACGTCGACTCTCTCTGGTTTTCATGCAAACATTGGTCATAAAATTAACTTTAATTGTAGAATACTTTTAAGGGATATTTTTTTAACGTAAATACTGCACGAAAACAGTCATCCCTCTTCGGATAGTTTAGAGTACTCTGCATACTGTATCTCAGGAATCGCCATGTTGTCATTCTGCCGTCTTTGAAGATCTGGAGAAAGGAACTCCATCTTTGTTTGACTAATTTCCGTTCTGAATATGTCCTTCGACGTCGTTTACGAAACGTTGATATAATGTCACAAACTGTCCTATCGGTCGTTCGCTCGACGGCTAGGAAATCCATTTCCCCAATAAATTCGATTTGAAAATAAAAAGTGTATCTTTACAGAGAATATTAGCAATCCTTTCCATTGCTGTAGGGTTGGTAATGGCGGGCAGTCAGGCTTCTAGCAGGTCCTCAACTGCACGGCAGCTCTTAAAAGGGCAATGGCTAGCCTGTAGCGAGCTTGCTAACAAAAAGCATTGCATGTATCATTAGTGACTGCATCAGCGGGCCAAGTGAAGGTAGAACTGTATTGTGCGGTTCTTCCTCGTGGCAGCTGGTTCAAAGAGACAACCGCGGTGCCTCGACATAAAACAATGCAACCAAATACCTTTATTGATGTCTCTACTCGACAGACTTGTCAATATTTCACTTTGCCAATGTGCTATCTTTGACGTTCAACGTTATCTTTCTTCTACCTTTTTATCGAGGTTTTGGTTGCGTAACGACTGTCCCTGACTATTACACATGAACTCATGAAACTATGAAATTTAATATTTTGTAGCTAGGAACTAGGAAGTTGCAAGTATTCATGCAAAAGTCATGGAGAAACGTCAGTGAAATAACAACCAATCCCATTGTTGAGGTCCATATTTTGTGTATTTACCTTTTTTCATCATGAAGTTTATATTCAAGCTTAGTTTTTTTTCTTTGATTCCATAAAGTATTGATGCAACTAGTTACTGTTGCCAACATATGTGACCATTCTAAACAGGTTTTCCACACACTTTTTTTTGCATACATGTGTAAAATAAAGCTTTTATAATACGGGTGTATTCTCAAGTTTAGTGTTTGTAGTGCATCTGTAAACAATGCATGCTTTTCTTTGAATTACATACTTTACAAATTTTGTATTTATTTTTATCCTTATAGGTACGAGAACTTGTCCTGGACAACTGCAGATCAAATGAAGGGAAAATCGAAGGCCTCACAGCAGAATTTGTCAATCTGGAATTCCTCAGTTTGATAAATGTTGGCTTAATCTCAGTCTCCAACCTTCCCAAACTTGGGAAACTCAAAAAGGTAAAGTTGGGCTTTAGGGGTGTCTAGAAATAGCAGTTGGTTACACCCCTAATGTCACCCTATTCCCTATATAGTGCACTACCTTTGAGGGCCCTGGTCTAAAGTAGTGCACTATGTTATGTACATAGACGTTGTTTTCTGGAAGACTGTTACTTGTTTGGGTGTTTTTAGACAGAAGTGTCTGACAAATCTTCACATTATGTTGCAGTTGGAACTCAGTGACAACAGAATCTCTGGTGGCCTTGACGTGCTAGCAGAGAAACTCCCCAACCTCACACATCTAAATCTAAGCGGGAACAAACTGAAAGACATCAGCACTTTGGAACCTTTGGTAGGTACACCAAACTCCCGGTAGAGCACAATACAGTGCGACACCATCTCATTGTCTCATGCTATGCCTCAAATGACACTATTCCCCATATAGAGTTTTGACCACAGACTTATTTGTTTAACTTATTTCTGTTTTGTTTCCTGTTGTGGCTCTGGTCAAAATGAGTTTGCTAGCCTATATGGGGGAAAGTTTGTGTTCTAAAATCTAATTAGAGATTTATTCAGGCAGTGTTCTTCACCCCCTAATTACCCTACACTATTTGGTCCGACAGAAAAAGCTGGACAGCCTGAAGTCTCTGGACCTGTTCAACTGTGAGGTGACCAACCTGAACGACTACAGGGACAGTGTGTTCAAGCTGCTCCCTCAGCTCACCTACTTGGACGGGTACGACGTGGATGACCGGGAGGCATCCGACTCGGACGGAGAGGTGGACGGTGTGGACGATGACGACGATGAGGGTGGGCAGCCATTTTGTTTGTTTTGTGTGTTTTTGAGGAAATGCAGATGTGTGTGTGTGTGAGAATGGGGGTCTTCTGTAGTTCAGTTGGTAGAGCATGGTGCTTGCAACACCAGGATAGTGGGTTTCATTCCTGGGACCACCCATACATAAAATATATGCTCGTATGACTAAGTTGTATTGAATAAAAGCATCTGCTAAATGGCATTCATTATTATATATTAGAATCCATATTAGTGCATCGTGGATGTTTTGTCATGCAAGGTAATTCTATTGTGTATTTGTAGGGTTTGTTAGCATGTATCTGTGTGATGGCTGACAATGGATGTGATGTGTTTTTTAGAGGATGAGGAGGGAGAGGAGGAAGACTTTGACGAGGAGGATGATGATGATGACGATGAAGAGGGAGTAGAAGGAGAGGAGGATGATGAGGTCAGCGGAGATGAGGAGGTAAAGCCCTTTTTGGTTTGTTTGTGACTCAATAGTTTAACAGATCAACAGGTGGAATATGGTTTGAGAGCTCTGGATTCTGACCTGCTCTTTCATGTCTCTCCAGGAGGAAGACCTTGGCATTGATGGTGAAGTTGACGATGAGGATGATGAAGAAGATGGCGATGAAGATGGTATGTCATTCTCATACTATTTGTCACAAGCTCATGTCGTCTCATGTTATCAGGTAGCCTAGTGGTTAGAGCGTTGGGCCAGTAACCGAAAGGTCGCTGGTTCGAATACCTGAGCCGACAAGGTGAAAAACCTGCCGATGTGTCCTTGAGCAAGGCACTTAACCCTAATTTGCTCCAGGGGCTGACCCTGTGGGTAGGCAGTCATTGTAAATAAGAATTTGTTCTAAACTGACTTGCCTAGTTAAATACATGTCCAAACATCATGATAAAAAGTTACACTTTTGGATAAGTATATTGTAATGACCTTTTCCCATTTCCTCCAGAAGTTGAGGCTGTCAAAGGAGAGAAGAGAAAGCGAGAACCTGACGATGAAGACGACGATGATGATGACGAGGATGATGATTAAGAGCAAAAAAAAAACGAGCCTATCAAGTTACCAACCCCTTCCCTCTCCACCCTTACACCCTGCCTACTCCACGTCTCTCCCCCAGCTTTGAGCCCCCGTGTGGGGAAAGACTGTACTGGACGGGTGGTCCAAGTGGAGCTGCCTGCATACGATGGAACCGAGAGCCGTTCTCAAGCAGCACACTACTCCACATTCCCCAAGTTCACTGTCAACTCCCCCTTTATGTATACCTGTGTGAGGACTTTGGGACTGGTATCTAGTTTTGGGTCTGTGCTTTTAATATTTTGTTGGATGAATTATGAATTTATATTTGTCGTTGTTGTTGGGTTTATTTCTTATCCCTCTTTTTTTGGTTTTATTTTCCGTTTGTTATTCCCCCCCCCCCCCCCCCCCCCAATAAAACTATTGCTATAGCAACTGTGTGATGAGCGAGCTATGATTTTTAGTGTGGCCGCCTGTTGCACAAATCAAGGTTGTAGCTACATTTTTACTTTCTGTATGACAACTACTTTGTAAATAAAATGTTAAAATTTTGCGCTTTGCTCTCCTGCCATCCTTTTCTCTTGTCACATCTAAAGTTGATGAGTTGATTGAATCTGATTCTGGGTTAAGTGCAAGTGGTCTGTCTCACCCCCTGCTGAGTGCCTCAGTGGGAAAAGTCTAGAACATTCCATCTTTCTATTACATAGAATATTAATTCACCGAAGGACTCAGAATGGATACTTCAGTCACTCTACAAGATGACGTGTTGCGCCTCATCATTTTATAATTTTGAATGGGAGGTAAGGGGAAAAAGATGGAAATAAGAAGATGTGTAAGGTCTGCACCTGTGGTATTCTGTTCATGTGATGAATAGTTTGATTTTATTTGACATGAAATCCACTATAACCCTGTAGCTGCCATGTGTTCACACTTCTCTTTGTATGAGTTGCAAAATGGGTTATTGGTTCAATTCTAATACATTTTTCTTTTGACTGCTCCTCGTAGAGATCGAGGACTCTAGTGCACAGAAGCCTGTTTTATCTTGGCCAGCACCACTGAGGACTTATGCCATTTTGAAGTAGTCAACTGGGTGGGACTCCCTATGGCTTAAGGAAAGATCACATAATTCCATCCAGGTCACCAGGAGGAATCAGTCAATGAATTATACTTGTGAGCAAACATTCCATAACTGCAGATGGTAGTAAATTGCCAACCTTGGCTTTATACCTGTTCAAACAACACACTCCAAGGTGGCAGTTTTCCCTTTTCAGTTTGTGTGCCAACTCATCGAAGTAGAAGAAGAAAATTGACTACTTCTAAATGGAGATGGCCTCAATGGCGCTGCCAGTGTTCTCACAGGGACCGTAATGGGGCAAAAAACAATGTTGTGACATCAAAGACTGGTGGTTTTACAAATGTCAAAGCCCAAAAGAGTGGTTTGAGTGTGAAGGGTTTATGTCCTTGCCTTGCATTAGAGGGGTACTGGACTTTTCTCAATTGGATTTGCTCAACTCCTGCATCCTCTCATTTCTCTCTGGCCTCCTTTTGAAAAAGGTCGAAAGGTAATTGAAGAGAGGCAGCGAAGAGAGGGAAAGTGGATGTTTACAGGGTTGAAACCCAAAATAAATATAACTAGTTGTGCAATACATTTTGTAAATCAAAGGATAAGTAGCATATTGTTTTTTAAAAGTTTGCATGCTTTTGTACTTCAAGAAAACAATAGCTGATTCTGAGGTAGGATACACTTGTGCTTCTTCACCAAAAGCAGGCTATCAAGGATGGGAGCACCTTCTTATGCTTGCCTACTAATGAATAGACATTCCTAGACCATTTATTGGTTTCCGGGTCATGGGGGAGAGCGGGCCGGCAGAGGACAGACTCAAATCTTACCTGTTGTGCTTTGTGTGTTCCCACAATTCTCGATATGAACTATGCAGAGAAGTGTCTAAATTTTCAATGAGGCAGTGACTCTGGGGTTGTGAGTTCAAATCTTACCTCTTGTGCATTGTGTATGCTTCCACAGGAAATGACCTCAATAACAGCATTTCGGCAGTAAATGTTACAAAACATAATTTATAAAAAGCAATCTATTAATATGGTTTTTGAACACTATCATTTGTTTATAAGCACGATAGCTGTACTTTCAGTTTATGGTTGACAAATGTGTAATACATGTGAAGAAGTTGGTGGCTGTACAGTAGAGTACTTGCCTTCCATCCATGAGGTTATGGGTTCAAACCCAATCTCCTGTGTTTTAGTGTATATTTATCCATGTCAAATTTCCATGTCAAGCTGTAGTTTTTCATGTCTGTCTGTAATTGTGTAATGACTTGGTGCTGCCTATCTTGGCCAGGGCGCTCTTTCAAAATGGATTTCAAATCTCAATGAGTGCAACAAAAAAAAAAAAAGGAAAATAAGTATAATGAATGAGAAGGAGTCTGTGGCTCTGGTATAAGGATCTCGCCACCTAAGCAAGGGGTTATAAGTTTGAACCCAGTCCTGGATCTGGGTTTCCTTAACACTGAGGACTCTGCCACAGAAGCGCATCAAGACCAATGGAAGGGGCTGCCACACATAAGATGGCCAGAAAGTAGTTCCCTCTGTGGTTCCTGAACAATAACCAGCAGTGCTTATGGGGAAAAAGTTGACACTTAGTTTTAATAGGCAAAAAACACTCTTTAAGAACAAAGTGTCTACTTTTTTCAGGGGTTTGACCCATAGAGATAGATAGAGCACTCATCTTTTTATCTGTGCCATTATAGTGTCTGTGACAGCATGCACAGCGCAATTGAGGCCATCTCCATTTTAAAGTAGTAAATATACTTCTTCTTCATTGGCTGGTTGCTCCCAACTCATAGGAATCCCCACCCAGTTGACTACTTTAAAATGGTGGAAGCCCTCAATGGCAATGTCCATGTTAAAACGGGTTATATCTGTAACCCGGAGTTAATCCCTGTTGCTGCCTTAGCCAATCAGAGGGATAGTAGGGGAAGTGAAGGGGACAAATGACAATAGCCGGGGGGCAGAGACATTTTTTTATAGTGAGTACCGTGTGTCAAAGTAGTTTAGGGCGAGCTCAGATCGTGACTCTAGATACCAATAAATATTAGGGTTTCCTGAGTCTAGTGAAGAAACGTCATCTGCCTAACTAGCAAAGCTATCCCTCTGTTTCCTACCACTGCACTGAATACGGACCGCTCTCGCCTGCATTGGGACTCCCTCTGCAGAAGCCAGCCACACACACACACAAAGCACAGGCCTGAAACGTAGTAAGAGTTTTTACGTTACAGAGCCCTGGTAGTCAAGGGGTACCCTTTTTATTTTCTAGGTTGCAACCGTTTATTGACTGTTATTGAATGTGTATGTTTTTACATGTATGGTGAATGACAATTATATGTGTTTAAGTCTATTGATTGACTTAGTGCCATACGGATTGGTTTATGTTCACCCACTATTGAATATCTTATGCGATTTATGAATATGTCTATTTATTACTTAATATAATTCCTCAAATGAGACATTTGGCTGTATGGGTTTTGTTTATAGTGTGTATGATAACGGGTCGGGTTATACTAAGGGTATTTGAAAATGGAATGAGAACACACCTGGGGTTATTTCATTTTAGTTAGAGCTCAGACCACTATCAACCAGACTTTTTCACCCTGTTTAGGAAAAGGGGTGTTACATACCCATTTATAAAGCAGGTGGTTCAAGCCCTGAATGCTGATTGGCTGACAGCCATGGTATATAAGACCGTATAGCATGGGTATGACAAAACATGTATTTCTACTGCTAATTACGTTGGTAACCAGAACACTTACACATTCAAGGGTTTTTATTTATTTTTTTACTATTTTCTACCTTGTAGAATAATAGTGAAGACATCAAAACTATAAAATAACACAAAAAAGTGTTAAACAAATCCAAATATATTTTATATTTGAGATTCTTCAAATAGCCCCCGTTAGCCTTGATGACAGCTTTGCACAATCTTGGCATTCTCTCAACCAGCTTCATGAGTTAGTCACCTGGAATGCATTTCAATTAACAGGCGTGCCTTCTTAAAAGTTATTTTGTGGAATTTCTTTCCTTCTTAATTCGTTTGAGCCAATCAGTTGTGTTGTGACAACGCAGTGTTAAGAGTACACTCTAACCTAAGCACTTTGAAACTTCTATTAAATCAAATGAACCTCACATAGCAAATAAGCCATTCATCGTTGTATTAACCACATTCAACACTATCATTGACCTCTATACAAAAACTCCTTGCTTGGTGGGCTAAACAACAAAAAACGCCACCTGCTAGAAGGAGTCAGATTTTCAGCTGAGTTGGACCTCCCTCTTCCTCTTCATCGTAATGCACCTGCACCATAGAGATAGATGGTGGACTAGTGCACAAAAGCCAGTTTTAGCATGGCAGAGCCATTGAGAACATTCACAATTTTGAAGTAGTCAACTGGGTGGGAAAGGTTATGAAAAGGCTTGAAAAAAGACAAGTAAAGTTTTCACCTCTTTTTAATTTTTATTTATATATAGTGTATTTCTTGACATATTTTAAAACAATATTAAAAATAACAGAAACAAAATTAGAATCATTTCATAAATTGTTCACTATATTTGTGAGACACTAATATTCTTTCTGAAAGACATCACAATACCAATTAAAAAAACAAAAATTGAGGCTTGATTCTTAGGCACAGTAAGGCTCAGTCATGATATTGCCCAGCAGAAACCCTCAATTTTCAACTCATTTATACAGATGTCATTGTCTCGTATGAGCAAAGATAATGCTAGTGATCTTGCTAGTGTATATTCCCTCAAACTACTGCTCTTTCTACTGCTAAAATATTGCTTCTGTAAAAATGTAAATGGGACACACACAGTTTGGGGATTTAAAATGTCCCTGGAATGGACTTTGTGATTCTGTCTTGACTATCTTTTCTGAAGAAAAATGGGATACAGTAGTCGGTGAAGTCTACAATGCTTAAAGAGGCCTACGTTCGCACAGCACCAAAGTACTAGTACAAGGATGTGATTGCCGGATATCTAGCCATTGTAGTTGGCAGTAAATGCAAAAGGTCTACAAAGACCTAAAGACATATTGCTAAAGACAAGTACACACGCCAAGCTAGCTAGACAAGATGGACTACATGACCATCAGGATTACAATAACAGTTGGTTTTGGGATTGTTTTTGAGATTGTCTTCCCTAAGGTGCCATTAGCCAAGTAGTGACTCCATTCAGTCAAGTACCATTTAGAAATATTACCCTTCAATGGCAATACTCTGACTGAGCTACATCGGCCTAAATGCTATAGCAAATATGAGCTGAACAATAAGGCTAAAACCAAACACATTGCAGGTGCCCTGGCCCACTTGGTGCAATATTATCCAAACATATGCAGTGTCATGTTAATGTATTATTCATGAATCTATACTAGCTGTGACAATAGTTAGTTTGCCCTCGTGCTGCTCTTTGACCACAGTCAAAAGTAGTGCTCTCTATAGGAATAGGGGATGTCTTCTCTCGATGCCTGCTCACAAGTGATGAATAACTCACAGATGCAGCTCAATGATCTGTTGGTGTCGTGTATGTGTGTCGTGCTTGACGTTTGCCATCGTCTTGTGTGAAATGTCGATATTCAAATACAGTCAAACGTTGGGCTCTTGCTTTTCTTTGGGCACTGGGTCTCTGATTGTCTAACTCTAACATATTATGATGCACAATTACAGAGTAGTTCCAATCCCATTCCTTGCCATAGTATTTCCAGTTTAAACTATTGTGAACCACCAAGTACTTGTGCAGCAGAGGAGGCTGGTGGGAGGAACTATAGGAGGACGGGCTCATTGTAACGGCTGGTATGGAATAAACGGAACGGTATCAAACACATCAAACATATGGAAACCACGTTTGACTTTGTTACATTCATTCCATTCCAGCAATTACAATGAGCCCGTCCTCCTACAGCTCCCCTACCAGCCTCCTCTGTTGTGCAGCACAAACACAATGGACATGACATGAAAAACAAAGGCTTATCCTGGAAGTTTAAAATTAGCCTGCTCCAAACACACATATTCCCTTTTACTGTTTCA
Organism: Thymallus thymallus; assembly: GCA_023634145.1. Taxonomy (NCBI): domain Eukaryota; kingdom Metazoa; phylum Chordata; class Actinopteri; order Salmoniformes; family Salmonidae; genus Thymallus; species Thymallus thymallus. Next base: position 231,847 of record JAKYLM010000074.1, read on the forward strand.
TCGGTTGTATTCGAGAGACAACCCAATCACTTGGGTAAGCACTTACAAATGAACAACATTGGCAACATATTTATTAAGTTCCCTGTTAAGTCATATATTACACAATGGCTTTTTGAGGTTCATTCAACCCCCTTTTTTAAAAAAATCATTCCTTCTTTTACACAGTGGCTTCGGAACAATAAAAACGTATGGACCAGCACCAAACAGACAGTGAAACAGTAAAACATTGTGTGCCCTACCAACCCACTCCCTACATGATGTGGTGTGTGTGTGTGTGTGTGTTATCGGATCATGTTGGACATACTAAATGGTGTGGCTGAAGCAGAGCTCTGTGGCCACTGGTGTGAAAACATGCCTCTGTAATTGGTCATCATTCCATACATATGGCTACCTTTTCTTGTCCACAAATAAAAAACAAAACAGAATAAATAAATGCAATTTTAAAACGACAAGTGAGATTCCCTTTGGCTGCTTTCAGGGTAAAATAAATGGCGTATTTAAAAGCTGCTGGGAAACGATTGTTCTGTCAGTTGATTGATCTTTCACCAGTTTACCAGTCATTAAAACCAAACGCAGCTTCATTAAAGGTAGATCCAGCGATATGACGTTGCCACGAGCAGCACTGCAGATATTGTGATGAGCGAGATGCAAGACTTCGCTTTCACACAGTCACACAATGTATGTCTGTGCATGTGCACGGGTTCGCATCATGCTTTTACAACGTGGTAGCCATGAGACCAAAAAAGCGGAGACGTTTAGCCGTGCGCTTCAAGGCTCGTAGTTGGTGCGGAAATTGACCCACTATGTTTACTTTCTGCATCTGCGTCATATCGCTGAGTCTACCTTTAAATGCAAAAGACCTTAATGTCATACCTCTGTCATGCCGATCCCCCACCCCCCCCCCCCTATTTTACTCAATAAATATACAAAATGAAGAACGTCTCTTTCTCTCTCACCCACACATATGTTCTGTCATTCTAGACGTAGACATCACCGCAGATATCTCCACCAGCATCCACCCATCTACGTACAGTAGTTTAAATATGCAAAATCATCACAAAGCGTCGAAAATAAATTCAGTGTATCTTACAATCATGTGTGGTATCTGCTCCCATTCAGGCAACATTCAAATAACCAGCAGACAACCAAACCATCCATCTAAGACAGCCAATTACATCTTATTATGATACTATTTCAAATAAAAAGGACATGAAATGACATGTTGTTTACATCAAACTTGCATAGCTCTGAAGGGTACAAAAGGAAAAACTAAAAACCACTTTGGTGAGGGGAGCAGGGAGAGGGACGAGGGGCGTACATGTATAGTGATGTGGTAGCATTAAAATATCTTACATATTGAGGACTGACTGAGAGTCTATGGGTGTACGTACATTTATGGTGGACATGTGCACCATGAGAAGCCTTGGTGAGGCTTTAACCCATCCACAGAGACAGATAGACAGTGAGAGAGCGGGGGCGGGGTAGTCAGAGAGTAACCCAGGGAGAGGTGAGGGTGGCTGGGTATGGCGGGAGGGCAAGGGGAGCCCCTTCTCAGTGCGAGCCCTGGGAGTTCCTCACGTTGTTGATCTCTAGCTCCAGCTGCTTGATGCGTACGTCCCTCAGGTTGAGCATCTCCCGCAGACGCCGGATCTCCTCCTGCTGCTTGTGGAACTTCAGACGCAGCTGCACACCCAACACACACACAAATATATACACACAGCCCCCCACCCACACACACACATACGCACAGAACACACATTGAGAAAAAATGTGGGTGAGTGCCAGACTAGGGCCAGGATCTTTTCTGAATTGCCACCTAAAAAACACCTTCCCTACTGCCCATGATGGAAAGGATCCAGTCAGTACACCCTATACACTAAACCTTCCCCAACCCACAGTAGAATGGTGTACAGCCAGGCTGGGTAACTCACATCGAAACCGCCCCATACCTCGTTCTCCGTTTTGGGAGGTGAGCAGAGCGTGGGGTCCTGTCCGTTGCTGACAGAGGTCCTACTCCTGCCCTCCTTGTTGCCCAGTTGGCCTGACCGGCTCTGGGACCTACGGTTGCCCAGGGAGTTGCCCAGCACCTTGCTGTCCAGGCCGGAGCTCAGCTCTGGGTAGGAGTCCGGTACTCGACTCCCAGGCTTCATGGACTGGAGCACCGGACCTAGTGGAGGTGGTGGGGGAGGAAGGTGAGAGAGCAAACATGATGTTAATTTAATAAGGATTACATTCTTACTGTCTCACATATGGTTGGTTGATGATAACACAACATAATCGATCTCGAGATTTCTTCGAAGGGCAACATATTATTTATTTTTGAACACCAGAAATGTGGAATTACGAACACAATTTATAACCAAATCAAGGTTCAAAGACATGATAGAGGACAATCTAATATAAACTTTGCAGGGTCTTCTTTGCGCAGGACATTGCTGGGTAGATAGATCTTGTACAAATGGTGGATTCATGGCCATTCACATGACAAATGAGAACGTCACATCTCGTAGAGGAGCAAATAGGATGCAGCTGAGGCGTCTAGGCAGACCTGGGTTCAAACGCTATTTGAAATAATTCAACTGGGATCGATTGATTTTGCCTGGCGCAATGGAACCAATAGAACAGTATTAAAACGGCAAACCCCGCCCATTTGGTACTCCAGGCAGGCTAAAGCAAAACGCTCAAAATATTTGAAAGATTTCAAATACTATTTGAGCCCATGTCTGCATCTACTGTAGGTAAACAGATTTCATGGTCAGCTAAAGGGACATCTTGATCCTCCTTTGGCCTTTTCACTGTAGGCGGGAGCGAATGGAATCCATGTTATTTCAAATGGGGAACTAATATCCAGCATTAGGCCCCATTAGGCCCTTTGATGGAGACAGCATTGTGACCTTGCTGTACATTAGAGCCTGCATATCTGATGGCTGACCCCTTATACTGATAATCCTGATTCTGATCATATTGAAATACACTATACACTTTGATACATAATGTAAAAATATCCCTTGAATACACGTATACTACTGATCATGTACAAATCCCTTTTGAATATAGTTTGTTTCCTCAGTATAGCCAGCTACTCGTGCTTTTGTATTGCAGTTTCCTCATTGCAAAATTCAAGTTTTTAAATCTCTGACCTTTGTCCATGCCGCTGAGCCACTCCTCGGCCGACATGGCGGCCGCGCTCGACGCTGTCATGGGGTAGATATCTTCCTGGTACGACTCCGACTACAGGGGGGCGCAAACACACAGACGTACACACAGTTGATGCCGAGTTTGTCATGTCTTCACTACATTATATTAATGAATTTGGATCAACAGATTGTGTCTATATTGTGTTCTAGTGCTCAGTAGATTGTGTCTATATTGTGTTCTAGTGCTCAGTAGATTGTGTCTATATTGTGTTCTAGTGCTCAGTAGATTGTGTCTATATTGTGTTCTAGTGCTCAGTAGATTGTGTCTATATTGTGTTCTAGTGCTCAGTAGATTGTGTCTATATTGTGTTCTAGTGCTCAGTAGATTGTGTCTATATTGTGTTCTAGTGCTCAGTAGATTGTGACTATATTGTGTTCTGGTCCTCTGTGTTGGTGTGTCAGGAGTTCTTACCCTACGAGGTACGATCATGGAGAGGGGTTCGATGAGGGCCTTGATCGTCACCAGTTTGTAGAACCTGAACACCTCACAGGAACTAACGTCCAGGCCTCTCTTTGGCATGATACCTAAGGGACACACACAGGGAGTTAGTAGCACTGCCTGTTTCTGACACCTTTACCAAACCAGTCCCACGTGTGTGCCATCGTGCACTTGTTGATTTTGTCTATCCCCACCAGACACGTTAATGGTTACAATACTAAAACCAACTGTGAAGCAACTATATTAATTTGGGGACAGTTCGAAACACACATGAAACATTCATGGACATTTATCTAGCTTGCTTTTGCTAACACATTTTTCCTGTGAGACAAACATTGGGTTGTTATTTGACCTGAAATGCATATGGTCTTTTTTAGCTGGATCTTTGTAGAATTTGGACCCATTTTGAGTCATACAAAATGGTGTGTTCTCTACTCCAACAATTAATCCACAGATAAAAAGACAAACCTAGTTAGTTTTCTTTGATTAACCTCTCCTCGTTCATCTTTCAACCCCTACGTGGGTTAGTATGCTCTTGAAAACCAATGACTAGATGGGAGAGGCGGGACGTGCAGTGCGTCAAGCATCTCAAATAGAACCAAGTTCTATTTTTAGCGCCTGGCAACGCAGACGCCCGTTGACGCATGCAAGCAGTTTGGATGGAATGATTGAATAACACGTACTGTATGTGTACGTTTATTTAGCAATGCTCGCACACACGCAACGTGGCCGGTCATGTCAGCATCAGGCCAACACTCCCATCTAAATCACGGTTTCATTGTTTCATACTGTCCATGTCCGACAAGGGACTGCAACTTGACTTTGCGTCCTATTCAAGCCCTTCAATGGTGAGTAAGTTGTTGAAAACTCCAGAGACAGAGGATAAATGAATCAAATGTATAATGTAACTAGTGCCTCTGCTGCTGCTGCTGCTGTAGTATTATTCATGTTGTAAAGTCAGTCATCATAACCCATGACAGAAAGTCTCGTCATCACCTCTTTGGCTAGTCAAATCAGCTGGGTCATTTGCACATCTGGTTTGGTTGCAGGTGCACACTGTGTGTGTGTGTGTGTGTGTCTGTGTGCTTACCCATTCCTTTCTGAGGAGTGTGCGAGCGGTACTCTGTGAGGAAGTGCATGTAGGGCTTCTCTGAGCTGATCTCATAGTACCTGATATTACCATCGCCCTGAGAGAGAGAGAGAGAGAGAGAGAGAGAGAGAGAGAGAGAGACAGAGATGGAGAGAGAGACAAAGAGAGTGGGAGAGAGAGACAAAGTGAGGACAGAGAGAGAGCGAGAGAGACAGAGACCGAGAGACAGAGACAGAGACACACACCAGTCTAACATGTAGGCAAACTCAAATTAATTAAATAAATGTGTGTGTGGTCTTGTTCTTCAACAGTCAACCATTTAAACCATAGTAGAATTAATTCCAACAGAAGACCTTGATGGGAATGTGTTGTGTTTCTATCAGCCAGTAACAGAGGACCCACCTTCCCTGCTATGTACAGCATGTGTGTGTCTGGGTCATAGAAAGGGAAGAGCACCCCAGATGAACCATCTAGGTCCTCCTGTAACAAAGGCACATCTAGGTCCTCCTGTAGACACACACACACACACAAGATAAAGTATATTATTAACTTAATCAATTAAACTTGATAAAACTCAAGGCAAGAACACCTTTATTACTTCAATATGTATTTAGGTTTCATTGAAGTGGACCTAACCTGAACATGTCTCCCAGTACAGAATTAAAAAGATGGACTGTTTTAAACCCCTTAATCCGTGTTGCAGTCATAATCCCCCCCCGCATCTGAGTGGGAGGGGGAACGTCCACTCAGATGCGCGCACACACACACCAACATGCATTGGTTTTCAAATTAAATACTTGTTGTTCTTGTGCAACAAACACACACATGGAGGGATCAGATGATAAATGACATAACCAAAACAGATACTATCTGTGTTTGGGGATTTTGCATGAAAGCATCCCGCAGGGTTTCTATTGTGGGATACACCCATTTGGCACCAGAGGGAGCCGTTGTCTAATGACAGTAAGATGAAGTCACCACTAATTGACACTGATCTAAGGTCAGTTTTGAAACTGTCCCTTAAACTGTCCCTAGATCTGTGCCTACGGGCAGCCTCTATCAGTAGTGTGGTTGTGTACCTGGTCCCAGAGGGCCATCTGTCTGTGGTTCCAGCGGGAGCTGCCGGTGGACAGCAGCATCTTGAGGTTCCCCAGGAACAGCACCTTGCTGACTTTGTGGTTCTTACAGTTGGCCTCCTGACACAAACAGCAGGAAACAAGCAAATCAAAAACACTAAAAGGTCTATGAGAAAAGGTTTATTTTTTATTCAGTCTACATTTAACCAGGTTGGTCAGAGATTACATTATAATTTGAAGCATTGCCCCGGGCAGGAAGACACATTGATGGATAGATAACCCTACAGAGTTTTTTTTAACTACTGTATTTACATGACATCACAGTATGTGAGATGTTATGGGTATCATGCTCCTGGCGTTTCAGTAGTTCCAGAAGTAAACAGTCTATTGGTTTCTGTATAAACGTCAGCACATCGTGTCCGCACAAATACGTCTTTGTAATATCACTGTGTCACTATCTGTGTATTGCCACGTCAGCTGGTTTGAGGGGCAGAGAGGAGGGTGGGTACTGACCCCAGGGGTCTATGGGTTGGCCGAAGGGGAGGTGTCAGTTTTGGCTTTGTGGTGCTGGAGGGGGCGTGGAGGGGCACAGGACAGGGAGAGAGGGAGAATCCTTTCTGACAACATCGTAACCATATTGCTCAGGCTGGACACTAAGCGCCATGTTGGTATAAATAGTATTCATGCGCATACACACACTCAATCACTGTTACTGGTGAAAACCGCATTATGAATAAGAAATGTAATACTTGCATAGAACTACACACAAACCCCATCACACTCATCAACCCCACCCGTACAGACCTGTAGCAGGTTCCCAGTGCGTGGCTCTAGAACTCTGATCTTCCTGTCCTTACAGGACGTGGCCAGCCTGCTGCCGTCTGTGTTGAAGGACATGGAGAGAACCACGTCAGTGTGGTGGCTGATGGTCCGCACCGGGTTCTTTATCACCACCTCAGGACAGTCCAGGTTCCAGATCATCACCTGGGGAAGGACACACACACGCACGCGCGCACACACACACACGTTATGAAATCAGATACTGAAAGTACAAACTGAATGACAAAGACTTTAAATTCTGTAACTTGACAGGCGAGTAGGGTGCGTGTTTTTGTTTTAGTTTGTCCCCCCTAGAGCTGTGACGGTCATGACATTTTGTCAGCCGGTGACTGTCAAGCAAATAACTGCTCACGGTAACACATTTAGCATCTCCTGGCTTCCACTCACAGCCTACAAGCCACTGATGCAGACCTTTGGAACATCTACATTTTAAAGAAAAGTCAAATAAATCCATGTAATATAGCCTACACCTTCACAATAAATCTATGATTTATTTTAGACAGGTCTAAAGAAACATGATATGAAGAAAATGTAGTCTATTTCAGAAGAACAGAATAGCATACTCTGAGTTGTCCTTATGTTAGGCCCTGATCTGGCTATGCCATATGGCTGTGGGCTACACTAGTTCCTTTAGCAGACAAGATTTGCTTAGAATTCTGTGGCATTATTTTATAGTATGAAAAATACAATTGAACAAAGCTGAATAAAATAGAAAGGATACTGGTAGGCTATACTCCTGTTGTAAAGAGAAGCAATGTGCTTAATATTAGGAAAGTTGAGAAATAAATATAGTTGGCCTAGCCTATAAAATGCGCAGCATGAGCTCATGAAGTGTTTGATTGTATTTTCGATTTCATTTGCATTGATGTCAGAGTGATTAGAGGGCAATAGAGTGCTGAGTACCAGGCAGTTATCAAGCTTGATAGGCTACTAATGACCATCAGCAGCATCAGAGCTTGGAGAAGCCTAATTACCAGCTTGGAGAAGCCTAATTACCAGCTTGGAGAAGCCTAATTACCAGCTTGGAGAAGCCTAATTACCAGCTTGGAGAAGCCTAATTACCAGCTTGGAGAAGCCTAATTACCAGCTTGGAGAAGCCTAATTACCAGCTTGGAGAAGCCTAATTACCAGCTTGGAGAAGCCTAATTACCAGCTCGGAGAAGCCTAATTGCCAGCTTGGAGAAGCCTAATTACCAGCTCGGAGAAGCCTATTTACCATGACAAAATGGTCACGTGGAATTTGACAGCCGTCATGACTCGTGACAGCTGGTGTGGCGGTAATATGGTCACCGTAACGGCCCTATTTCCACCACATTTTACTTGGATTCTTATACTGTAGATTCCTACATGGGCGTCTAATATTCAAGTATTGAGGAGCTCAATAGATTGACAAGGAATCTTTATTAGGTCAACAAAGAGCAATGTTCATGTCTAGCAGATAGACAGTGATCATGATGTTTTTCCAAGCAGATTAAGCTGCAGCAGAATGTAGTGACCCGTTTGGCTGCATTTCAACACTGATAGGTTATTCTTCTATTTCCTGTTTAGCTCTCACTATTCTGTATGTGTGCGATATATTACATTGAGTGTGGTTGTTGATCATTGCTAGAGAACCCTTTTCAAGTCTTGCAATAGATCTTCAAGCCGATTTAAGTGAAAACTGTAACTAAGCCACTCAAGAACATTTAATGTTGTCTTGGTAAATAACTCCAGTGTATAGTTGGCCTTGCATTTTAGGTTATTGTCCTGCTGAAAGGTGTCTCTCAGTGTCTGTTGTAAAGCAGACTGAACCAGGTTTTCCTCTTGGGCTTTGCCTGTGCTTAGCTCTATTCCTTTTATTTTTATCCAAATGATGACAAGCATACCCACAACTTGCAGCCACCACCGTGCTTAAAAATAGGATGAGTGGTACTCAGTAATGTGTTGTGTTGGAATTTCCTCAAACATAGTGCTTTGTATTCAGGACATACATATAATTTCTTTGCCACATTCTTTGCAGTATTACTTTAGTGCCTTATTGCAAGACGCGTGTTTTGGAATATTTGTATTCTGTACAGGCTTCCTTCTTTTCACTCTGTCATTTAGGTTAGTATTGTGGAGTTACTACAATGTTGTTGATCCATCCTCAGTTTTCTCCTGTCACAGCCATTAAACTATAACTTTATTAAAGTCATCATTGAGTTGTATTTTTGCCCGTATTTTTGTAGTGACTGGGTGTATTGATACACCATCCAAAGTGTAATTAATAACTTCACCATGCTCAAAGGAATATTCAATTTCTGTTTTTGTTTATTTCTATACATCTACCAATAGGTGCCCTTCTTCGCGAGGCATTGGAAAACCTCCCTGGTCTTTGTTGTTGAATCTCTGCTTGAAATTCACTGCTCGACTGAGGGATCTTACAGATCATTGTATATGTCGAGTGCAGAGATGAGGTAGTCATTCAAAAATCATGTTAAACACTATATTGCACACAGAGTCCATGTAACTTATCATGTAACTTGTTAATCACATTTTTACTCCTGAAGTTATTTAGGCTTGCCATAACAAAGAGGATGTCTAAAAACATAATTTCACTTTGACATTATGGGGTATTGTGTGTAGATCAGTGACACAAATTCAAGATGTAACACAACAAAATGTGGGAAAAAGGTCAAGGAGCGTGAATACTTCCTGAAGACACTGTATATATGAGCTTGTGTATCTGTGGGTTAGCATGTGTAGTGTGTGTGTGTTACCTGGTAATCATAGCCGGTGCTGAAGAGCACATTGTTGGCGGTAGGGTGCCACTCGATGAGGCCCACCCTGCGGCTGTGACCCTGCAGCTCCTTCCACGGCACCGTCAGGTTCTTCAGCATACCATGGGGAGGGATGTCCCAGACCTTCACCTGTTAGAGCAACACACGCACACAGACAGAGACACACCAACGCAGACATACACAAATACACACAGACATACAGACACACACACATACACGTGCAGACGTGTGTTTTCAGACACACACACACAGATACACATGCACACAGAAACATAAAAAGTTACATACACACAAAGCTAATTGACTAGAGCCAGCTCACTCTGCCAAACTAAAAGGTGAGTAATTTGAGACTGACCAACGGCTAATACATAACACACAAAGATGGGTTGTAACTCTCCAACCTGTTACAAGTGGTAGTACAGGTCAGGACTTCAGACAACTATTAACTAGGTCCTCCAGTTATCTCTGACTGTTTAAAAGATGTTGTTTTTAACACCAGTCTGCTGCTTAGTCAGTGGTGTGAAATGTCAGGAACGGAAAGGTGATTTTATGTGTGTGTGTGTGTGTGCGTGTGTGTGTGTGTGTGCACTACTGACCGTGGAGTCCTCTGAACAGGATGCTATACAGAAGTCGTTGAAGGGATTCCATTTGATGTCCAGTACGTTACCTCTGTGGCCTGACACTTTGGGGTGATGGGGGTCAACCTTCCCTGTCTGGAAAACACACACACACACACACACACACACAGACAGACAGACAGGCAGGCAGGCAGGCAGGCAGGCAGGCAGGCAGGCAGGCAGGCAGGCAGGCAGGCAGCCAGACAGCCAGACAGACAGACAGACAGACAGACAGACAGACAGACAGACAGACAGACAGACAGACAGACAGACAGACAGACAGACAGACAGACAGACAGACAGTAAGTAAGTAAGTATTCAAAGTCAGGGGCAGAATTCGTCCAGGTACGCATGATGTAATCGGCAGACCAAAGAAAGAACCACGTCAGAACAAATTCTAAACAACCTTAATCTGAAGTCTGACTCCTCTTCACAAGTCATGACAGGCAGCCTACCTCAGCCTACTGAATGACACCTCACTAGAGAGCTAACCAGCAAGTCTCTGCACGGCAGCATAGCATGCCCTTCACCTGCCTGAACACCATTGAGCAATAGCCAATGCCAGTAAGGAATACTTTACGAATAATTAACTTCAATACCCTAATTCGCTATGCTAACATGATGGCAAAGGTGGTTATTTGAGAAAGAGTGTAAAACCAAAGGTGGTACATGAAGTAGTTATATGAGAAAGAGTATAAAACCAGTTTTAAAAGCAAACCTTACTGATATTTTTATTCTTTAGAGGTCTGTCAACTCAGACACTTCCTGAATCCATCGAGACAAAATGTAACAAGATCAGCAACTTATGACCGAGGTGAGCATGTTGAGCAATGCTGTGGCGTGTTCACTATTCACTATTGTCTTTAACGCAACATGTCTGGTATTACACAATCCTTTTGGTATCAATATGATTTGCATCAGAGAATTCAAGAAGTTTAAGAATGCAGTAATCCAGGCCTTTCTTAGTCAGTAACTCAGTCTTATTCCGGCTCGCCTTACTAATGAGTCTGAACAGAACCACTGACAGGTGTGTTGTGACCGATCACTGACAACACACACACACACACACACACACACACACACACACACACACACACACACACACACACACACACACACACACACACACACACACACACACACACACACACACACACACACACACACACACACACACACACACACACACACACACACACACACACTGCATGACATCATTGGTGTCCAGCAGGAGCATGGTGTACGTCTGTGTGTGTGTGTGTGTGTGTGTGTGTATGTCTGTGTGTGTGTGTGTGTGTGTGTGTGTGTGTCTGTGTGTGTCTGTGTAAAGGCAAGGTGTGTTTGGGATAGGGGGGTGAGCCCTGAAACTACATGAATGACTCAGTCTAAGAACATGCCATCAGAGAGACATAGATGGGTCATACATTTATTAGATTATAGGGACCGAACGGTGTGTGTGTGCCTGTGTGTGTGTGCCTGTGTGTGTGTGCCTGTGTGTGTGTGTGTGTGTCGGATTGGGTGTCTCAGACAAGCCATAGTTTCAACTCCTTGCGAGGGAGGGAGGGAGGGAGGGAGGGAGGGAGGGAGGAACAGGTGAGTTATGTCATTCCTGAGCCCCTATGTAACTCCTGTCTGAGCCAAGAAGAGGATAAATCCAGAGAGAGACCCCTTTAAGAATAAAGCAGGAAAAATAAGGGAAAGACAGGAAAGAGAGAAGAGGGAGAGTCTTTCTAATGAATCACTGCGCAGGTCTGAGATCAATTAAAGCCTGTAGATCCAGCTGATGTTTAGGTGACGAGGTCTGGAGGTGCCATAGCCGTACAGGGAGTTGAAAAGACAAAGCCAAGTTCAGTGGAGAGATCAATCCAATGTCTCCACTGATAACACCACTGACTGTCATAAGAGGCTATAGACAATAAGGACATCTTTATATACATCATTTACACGTAAGATTATTCTTCATATCTAGACAGCAAAAAGGAAGGAGGGAGAAAGCGTTTGTGGAAAAATAAAGATCACAGGAGTTTTAGGAGGGAAAGTTATGGGTTAGACGGTAAAACATATTTTTTTGCCGGTCTTTGGCTCGAGCTCTGTTTGAAGTGAACGCCCCCCAAAACATCATCCTTAGCAACAGACTACAGAGGTGTTGGAGCGATACCTCAAAATGAAAAGTCAAAGCTGAAAACAGAAACTTTAGGTAATACAACACAGCAGGACCTACAATATGCCCAGAATCTATCAAATGTAAAGTCCCTCAAATACTCTCTAATTCAGCAATAATGACATCACCTTGTAGGTAGAAGTTATCCCTAACCACCGACAGTGTCATATACTCTGATCTACGGTTTGACCTACGGTTAAGAAAAACTACTACCTCGATGAGAGAGAGATTTCACATCCATTTCTCAAAAAAAAGCAAAGGTGGGCAGAGACTCACGTGATGGACAGAGAGGACCAGGAAGGCTCCGCCCCCGGCGCACTCTGTGATGACGGCGATGAAGTGCGGGTTGACGGCGCAGAAGTGGTTGTCCTGGACACTCCGCGTGATGGGCACGCCATCGTAGCAGTTCTCCTTGGTGGCGGCCTTACCGAACACGTGGCGGAACTTGGAGCTGCGATACTGAGGACGCCATGTCATCTAGGATGGAGAGAGAGAGAATTTAGAATTTCAAATCCTGTTTACTGGATCAATATCATACATTACTACAAAAACACATTAGACAGAGAGGGAGAGAGAGAGAGAGAGAGAGAGAGAGAGAGAGAGAGAGAGAGAGAGAGATGTAGGAGGGGAGAGAGAGGGAGAGATGGAGGACGGGAGAAGCAGGGAGAGAGATGGAGGAGGGAGAGAGAGATAGAGGAGGGGAGAAGCAGGAAGAGGGAGATGGAGAAGGAGCTACTGTAACGCTGTCAACCACTACGGGGGATTGGAAAAAAACGTAAGCCTCTTGTTAGTCCATCCGCCTCTCTTCAGCCTGCACTTCAGCCTGCACTTCAGGATCTTATCCATTAGATAAAACGTTTCAAAAGGGTTTTTTTCCACAGGAAGCTAAAATGTGTGTTTCTTATTGGACCAGGTAGTCCCACCCTGTTTAAGTCTGTTTTAGAGCCTGTTAAACCCAAGCCAGCACTCCGGTTAGTGGATAATTCATCTGTGTGAATGCTAGGCTAAGTGCCTGTATGGAAGACCGTCTGGGACCCAGCCTGGCTAGCCAACATGTCTGTCTGCCTGCATGACTATTACTGCTGCATGGTCATTATCTATGAATTAGAGGAGAGGCTGGTTGAACTGAGGTCCCAGTACAGTAACAGTACAGAACCAAAACAGTAAGCAGGATGAAGTTGGCCCTGTAGACACTGATCTTAGGTCAGTTTCCTTCTAATGGTCAAGGTTAGGGTCAGAGGAGAGTAAGAGCATCTGCTAAATGACTAAAATGTAAATAGGAGTAGGATGTAGTGGTTCCTCAAACACTGATCTAAGGTCAGTTTTGCATTTTTCATTCCAATGGTTAAAGTTAAAGGTTTACAGTGGGTAAACTGATCCTAGATCTGTGCCTAAAGGCAACCGCTATCTGGAGCCCAAAGGACATGGGCTGTTGTGTCACCTGGAAATGACCTATAGCTTAATGACATCATCCCTCTCTGTGTTTGGATGGAAGTTACTTTTTTCTGGCGCTGCAGACGGTGTCAGTAAAAATATATACAGCAATGAGGAAAACAGAGTGACATCATTTTGGGGGGGGAAAGAGGTAAAAATAACACACTAGGAGCCAGGCAGGCCAGTGGTTGGTTGGTGCGGGTGTGGCTTTAGTGGTGGTGGTTGGTTGGCCTCAACAGACGTGGAGAGAAAGAGCGGGAAAGAGAGAGAGGGAAATTAAGAGAGCGGGGGGGAGAGAGAGAGAGAGAGAGAGAGAGAGAGAGAGAGAGAGAGAGAGAGAGAGAGAGAGAGAGACGGCCAATATAGCGCCGTGCGGTCATGCCCGAATGTTCTCTACCTGACGAGAGCTTGGTTAACCTTTTCAGGTGAGTGAATGAAGCCAACCAGCCGTGGGACACAGATCACTCACACTGATAATGCCAACAGCTAGCTTACTACAGGAACTACACTAGTGGAAATAATGCATTGAGATTGCTGACAAATGTTTTTACCTCAAATGAACAAAAGCCAACATAAAACCCCAAACAGTGAAATATCTCAATGCATGTCAAGACAGAAAGCTGGAATCTGTCTACTAGGCCCTATGTGTAGGCATTCATTAATATTCACACCAACAACACAACAGGCCTATCAGACTGGGCCTATCTTCTCTCAGCTCTTCCTCTGGGCAACATTGGTGTCTTCAACAGAACGAGAAAGCAACAGCCAACAGCAGTCACAGACAGTAGCTCTCTACTGCCCCTCAGTAGGAGCCTGTTGGGTGGACCTGATAGTGTCAGCCTACTGCCTGTCAGTTTCGAGCCAGCGAGAACAGGCTCGACAGGCCCTGTTGGAAAGGATGATGGGACGTTGATCGTTGGTTGGCTCAGGGTAGTCTTCATAAGGGCATGCAACAGAAGTAAACAGACTAAAAACAGGGAGCTGGACTTTTCCAATACAAAACACTAATTTGTGTTGTCCGTTGCACAACGTTTCGCTACACAATTCCCTTATGAACAAGGCCCAGCTCCAACGAGGCTCTCTATTGGTTCAGCTGTAGAGAGCCGAATTGAGCTCGTTCTGCTCCAAGGCTCTCTCTATTTGAATGTGTGGCTTTCCCCGACCTCGAGTCGCCAACCCCAAAATACATAGAACCTGATCATTCTCTCTCAACCCTCTTCTTCTCTCCAAAACCCACCTGCTCTGTTCTTCTTCCTGTTCAGAAGGAAAACAACGGCCTGAAGAACTTCACAGGGAGGGGCTTGAAAACGGCAGTAGTTCAGATACATCTCAAAAGCAGCGTTCAAAATGGCAGACTATTCCCTATATACAGTATTTGGGCCCAGGGACAAAAGTAGTGCACTATATAGGGAATAGGGTGCCATTTCAGACACATACCAAAGTGTGACAAGTCTCCAAGAGGAGAAAACAAAACAACCCTTTTTACAGAAATCCAGCCTGTAATTATAGACTTCAAATACAGAGCTAAGAAGTGAGAGAAAGGGACAGTTCCATTTTGTGCTCTAACAGCAGGTAGGTACACATCTTGTCTGCATGGTGGGTGTGGTGGGGGAGAGTCTGAACAAGGAAATTATGACCAGTACAGATTATTCTATTTTTAACCAAGTCATCTGACTGATCAAAAGACGCACACCCCTCCTATCTTCCACTGCTCCAGAAATGTCAAATATGTCTGTATAGCATATTGTAAAGTCTGGATATCTCTTGCTGAATAATGGAGAGCAAGGTACATACGTTTGACTGTAGAAAATCTATTTTTGTCAACAGAGGGCAATAACCAACGAGCTTCATATGGTAGAAAGGGTGTTGTAAAAACCACTGTAAAACTCATCACAAAGACAACAGAGGGCTATAACCAACGACTCACAGCTTCATATGGTAGAAAGGGTGTTGTAAAAACCACTGTAAAACTCATCACAAAGACAACAGAGGGCTATAACCAACGACTCACAGCTTCATATGGTAGAAAGGGTGTTGTAAAAACCACTGTAAAACTCAAAGACAACAGAGGGCTATAACCAATGACTCACAGCTTCATATGGTAGAAAGGGTGTTGTAAAAACCACTGTAAAACTCATCACAAAGACATACATGTAGAAGACCAATCTCACGTTACATTTTTCACATCTTTAATATTTTAGTGGCTTTCAACCATCTGTTCCTTAATCATTTGGGATGCAGTCCTAGTCTTTCCATAGGACAGCATGTCAAAGTTCAGGACCAGGGGGAGGACAAAGATCACATGCAGTGTTAAGATATACCTCTATGTACCTCTATGGCTGAGATGGACTACAGACTCTCTGTTAGAATGCCATGCCCTCCACCACACTCAAACTACCAAACTGCCAAACTACAACTCCCTCTGAACCAGACTACAACTCCCGCCACCACCCTCACAACTGTTTCCACTAGTATGAGAGCCTGTGAGAGGGGGAGCAGTTGAGGAGGGAGTAAGGTAGGAGAAGAGGGGGAGTCGGGGTAGTTGAGGAGGGGGTAAGGTAGGAGAAGAGGGGGGGTCGGGGTAGTTGAGGAGGGGGTAAGGTAGGAGAAGAGGGGGGGTCGGGGTAGTTGAGGAGGGGGTAAGGTGGGTGAAGAGGGGGAGTCGTGGTAGTTGAGGAGGGGGTAAGGTGGGTGAAGAGGGGGAGTCGTGGTAGTTGAGGAGGGGGTAAGGTGGGTGAAGAGGGGGAGTCGTGGTAGTTGAGGAGGGGGTAAGGTGGTTGAAGAGGGGGGGACGGGGTAGTTGAGGAGGGGGTAAGGTGGGTGAAGAGGGGGAGTCGGGGTAGATGAGGAGGGGGTAAGGTGGGTGAAGAAGGGGGCGATAGAGTGAGGGCCGTTGTCGGGTAGCCTGTCGTGTTTTGTAAGCGCTCAAAGGGAAACCCGAGCCGGGGAATATCCAGGTGATTGGGAGTGTGTGTCTATGTTCCTGTCTGACATGGTATGCTACTCAGACGACAGCCACACGCTACAAGCTTTCTCCCTGTAAGAGGAGACCATGCAGCCCAGCTAACACAATAACAGCCCAGCACTATAGAATGTAGATGGAAAAGAGGAATGTGCTACAGAAGGAGATACCTTGACAGTGTTGAAGTGGCAAGCATGTGTATATAGGCTGCACACCATACAGATGCTAACAACAGTCAGTTGCTTTTGTATGCATACGACTGCTGCCGATATGCGAAGTCAATGGTATTGACCGTCATTGAAGCACAGAGGAAGTATGAATGAGGAAATAACACGTATGCATGACTTACACAAACAAACAGATAGCCTATAGTGAGCCTATGGCCAAACAACTTCCCTATACAGCATACAGGTATCGTGCCAAACTACTGTCCACACTCACTCACCACTCCCTACATGTTGATACACTACAAACTCCAGTCTGGTAAAACGTCCTTTTAAAAATGTCAAAAGCACAACACCAGGCAATTGAAATCCTGGTATTATGCAGGTTAAGATCTACAGACAGCAATATACAGTGCCTTGCAACAGTATTCATTCCTCTTGGCGTTTTTACTATTTTGTTGCATTACAACCTGTAATTTAAATTGATTTTTATTTGGATTTCATGTAATGGACAAAATAGTCAAAATTGGTGAAGTGAAATGAAAAACTGAAAAGTGGTGCGTACATATGTATTTGCTATGAAGCCCCTAAATAAGATCTGGTGCAACCAATTACCTTCAGAAGTCACATAATTTGTTGAATAAAGTCCACCTGTGTGCAATCTAAGTGTCACATGATCTGTCACATAATCTCAGTATATACTGTATACACCTGTTCTGAAAGGCCCCAGAGTCTGCAACACCACCAAGCAAGCAGCACCATGAAGACCAAGGAGCTCTCCAAACAGGTCAGGGACAAAGTTGTGGAGAAGTACAGATTAGGGTTGGGTTATAAAAAAATATCAGAAACTTTGAACATCCCACGGAGCACCATTGAATCCATTATTAAAAAATGGAAAGAATATGGCACCACAACAAACCTGCCAAGAGAGGGCCGCCCACCAAAACTCACAGACCAGGCAAGGAGAGCATTAATCAGAGAGGCAACAAAGAGACCAAAGATAACCCTGAAGGAGCTGCAAAGCTCCACAGCGGAGATTGGAGTATCTGTCCTTAGGACCACTTTAAGCCGTACACTCCACAGAGCTGGGCTTTACAGAAGAGTGGCCAGAAAAAATACATTGATTAAAGAAAGAAATAAGCAAACAACGTTTGGTGTTCGCCAAAAGGCATGTGGGAGACTCCCCAAACATATGGAAGAAGGTACTCTGGTTAGATGAGACTAAAATTGAGCTTTTTGGCCATCAATGACAACGCTATGTCTGGCGCAAACCCAACACCTCTCATCACCCCAAGAACACCATCCCCACAGTGAAGCATGGTGGTGGCAGCATCATGCTGTGGGGATGTTTTTCATCAGCAGGGACTGGGAAACTGGTCAGAATTGAAGGAATGATGGATGGCACTAAATACAGGGAAATTCTTGAGGGAAACCTGCATCAGTCTTCCAGAGATTTGAGACCGGGACGGAGGTTCACCTTCCAGCAGGACAATGACCCTAATCATACTGCTAAAGCAACACTTGAGTGGTTTAAGGGGAAACATTTAAATGTCTCGGGGTGAATACTTTTGTAAGCCACTGTAAAGTGCTGCTTTGTGTTGTGCAGATTTTTATGCCGTAGGGATATCTCCAGTGACAGGAGTGGATTTAATGATTAACTAATGGGAGAATTAGGTGAGCAGGGTGTGGTGTGTCCAATAATGGGACTATGCCTATATAAACATGACTGCTTCCAATACAGTACAAATCAAATCAGGTTATGCTATCCCACTTCAGGAGCACACACACACACACACACACACACACACACACACAGTAACACACACACACAGTAACACAAACACACGGTAACACACACGCACACACAAGGTAACACACACACACCTCACTGCCTTAACATGAATGAGAAATGGGATCCAGAGCTTGATGAATAGGTGTTGTGCGTCTTCCCCACAGTGAACATAGTTCAGTGGCAGAGAGCCTTAGAGGACCCAACCATAAAAACATCTGTGATTTAACACTTGACTGATTCAGTAAGGGATGATGTCATATAGGGATGATGTCATGTAATGTTCACTATTCTAAAACTAACAGATCCTTCTTCACGTTCATTTTCTGCTTTAGTCAGTCAGCAGGATTATGTTGCCGTTGTCGATGTGATTGAATAATTACTTTGTAATGACAACTTCGTAGAGCTTTGCCGACAGGATGTTTAAAAAAATACTATGCACGGACGCACACCCAAAACACATACACACATAACACACTCCAAAACGCTCCCTAGAGGAGTGTTTCACCTTCATGTGAGAGTGTATCTTGTTGGAGCCTGCCTCAGCTCCTCAGGTGCCATAAAACTGCACAGCGTAATCACCCTGTCCCTCACTCAGTTCTCCCTCTCTCACACACACACACGACTGTCAAGCCCTGGGGGGAGCTCACTCACGCCAACAAACACGTTGCCACACATGTTACAGGAAGAGAGAGGTAGAGATGGAAGGACAGTAAACTAAAAGAATGAGAGGCAGTGAAGAGGAGAGAAAGAGAGAGAGAGAGAGAGAGAGAGAGAGAAGGAGCAAGTATCAAAGAGAGTATGAGTGCACAGCTGAAAGTGAAAGACAGAGAGAGAAAGATCTGTCATTCCCTCTGTCTGAAGCCTACTCACCCTGTCTAGTCAGTGTGGGAAGGCAGGCAGGCCAACGGAAAGGAGAAAAAGACAGGAGCTCCTTGAGAGAGAGAGAGAGAGAGAGAGAGAGAGAAGGTGCTGTCTATCTGTCACGTCCGGATGGCTTGCCAGTCTCTTCTCTCCAGTCTCTCTCTCTCTGAGGCACATGGAACAAGCCAGCCTCCCACAACACAGGCTTCAAAGAGTCTATGGGGAACAGCCACTGGGTGATATCATCCAACCCTGTACAGCCCAAGCCCTTACAGTCCTGCTGCTCATCCAACTCTCTCTGGGTAGAGCAGTACACCAGGTCTCCGGACACAGAGTTCAGTATACAGTAGCTGGTGGTCAGTGTGAGTAAGCAAGAGAGAGCATGAGTGTGTGTGTGTGTACGCTCCCCTAAAGGGTGGTGCCTAACCCAGTGACGGAGAAGAGGGAGGAGATGGGAGAGGGAACGAAAAATAGGGAGCGTGTGTACAGATGTAGGATCTTAATTTGATCACCCTGTTTGCAACGCAGGAAATGTAAAACTTGCAGTGTATTTGAAGTTTGTAATTTCCACTTTGAAATTTCAGACTTTATTTTCCCTTACGAAAAATATATCAACCCCTACAAAAATGTCCATGAATTATAGTCCACATAATAATTAACATTTCCTGTTGCTGTAGGCTTATTTTACTGCTGTAGCAAACTGGCTCAAATTAAGATCCTACATCTGTAGGAGAGAGAGGGGTTGGTAATCAGAAATGTCCCTCCTCTTCTTCCGAGCGCCACTCCCTCCCTCGTCACTCCTCCTCCACAGTATTGGTTCATCTTTGAGTCGTCCACCACAAGAGCTAGAGAGAACGGGACAAAACCAATTCTACTCTCTTCTCTCTCCCTTCATTTGCTTTCATGTCTGTCCATCCTGTTTCCGATAACAAACAACCACTAGGCAGAAAGGCCTTTGAACACGCAATGCCCTGAACACAAAACCCCATAGACCTCACAACACAAAACCCCATAGACCTCACAACACAAAACCCATAAAAATGGAATAAGAATTCACAATGTAAGAATGAGATACTCATCTCAAAGCAAAATCCCCACATTCCAACTCACAATACCAGGATACAAGAGACTATGGACTACATTATAATGTGAGGTGGTGGGGTCTTGCTCTACCAAAGAGTAGGACAAATCTGTGGGGGAGATATTATTATTATTAAATTGTACCTTTATTTAACTAGGCAAGTCAGTTAAGAACAAATTCTCATTTACAATGACGGCCTACACCGGCCAAACCCGGACGACGCTGGGCCAATTGTGCGCCGCCCTATGGGACTCCCAATCACAGCCGGTTGTGATACAGCCTGGAGTTGAACCAGGGTGTCTGTAGTGACACCTCTAGCACTGAGATGCAGTGCATTAGACCGCTGCGCCACTCGGGAGCCCCTAAATGTAGACTGACTCCTCTTTAAATGAAAGGCTTCCATCTAGCAGGGAGAAAAGCACACATTGCACATTGTGGTCATGTAAAGGGAGGCTGGTTTGGCCGCTCGCCAAAACTTCCACGAAAATCCATCCACATGGGCTGCACTGACGGGGAGGCATTGGTAATTGCTACACGTCAGCCCCTGTCAAAAACATTACATAACTGCACATTTTGCACTGGAGGCAAGGCAAAGTGGATAGGCTAACAGCCTAACAGGTCAATAAGAGATGTGTGGATAGGCTAGGCTAACAGGTCAATAAGAGTGAAGAGGATAGCTAGGCTAGGCTAACAGGTCAATATGAGTGACGTGGATAGGCTAGGCTAAGCTAACAGGTCAACATGAGTGAAGTGGATAGCTAGGCTAGGCTAACAGGTCAATATGAGTGACGTGAATAGGATAGGCTAGGCTAACAGGTCAATATGAGTGATGTGGATATGATAGGCTAGGCTAGGCTAGGCTAACAGGTCAGTATGAGTGGTGGATAGGATAGGCTAGGCTAACAGGTCAATATGAGTGACGTGGATAGGATAGGCTAGGCTAACAGGTCAATATGAGTGACGTGGATAGGATAGGCTAGGCTAACGGGCAATATGAGTGACGTGGATAGGATAGGCTAGGCTAACAGGTCAATATGAGTGACGTGGATAGGATAGGCTAGGCTAGGCTAAGCTATATGAGGACAGGAGAGGGGGAAAATAACAGGCATCGACAGCTGGAGAAGTGGACAGGCTGATCGATACACATGTGCACGTCAGTAGAGGCTGGGGGGAGGAGCTAGAGGAGGACAGGCTCATTGTAATGGCTGGAATGGAATTAATGGAATGGTATCAAACACATCAAACGTATAGAAACCATATGTTTGACTCCGTTCCATTAATTCCATTCCAGACATTACAATGAGCCCGTCCTCCTATAGGTCCTCCCACCAGCCTCCTCTGGTGCACGTACGTACACACACGTACGTACACACACGTACGTACACACACACGTACACACACACGTACACACACACGTACACACACACGTACACACACACGTACACACACACGTACACACACACGTCCAAAGTCCAGCTGAACCTCTAGACTTGGGTGTGTGTGTGAAATAGGCAACAGGTCAGAGAAATAGTCTGTCTGAGATGCAGGAAAGACATTGGTGATTGACCCACCTAATCCAATCCAACTCCTAGACCTAAATATATGCCATTTACAAGACACTTTATATGATTTCCTAATCAAAGCAGCATGCAACACACATACATACATCAGGTAATGACTGATTTTTTTTTTTTTACCTTTATTTTACTAGGCAAGTCAGTTAAGAACAAATTCTTATTTACAATGACGGCCTAGGAACAGTGGGTTAACTGCCTTGTTCAGGGGCAGAACAACAGATTTTTACCTTGTCAACTCGGGGATTTGATCCTGCAACCTTTCAGTTAAAGGCCCAACACTCTAACCACTAGGCTACCTGCCACCCCAAATGAATGAATGAAGTCCAAATGAATGAAGTCCAACTAAGTGTGGTTGACGACAGAAACATCTCAATCACACGCTCCAGGAGTCAGCAGTGGAGCAATCCCTCCCACACACAACCTGGGTCAACCAAAACAACACTGTCAACTTAAAGGGCAGACCAATGGTCACTGATATGTATAGTATAATACCACAGGAGACTGGTGAGGGGAGGACGGCTCATAATAATGGCTGGAATGGGTGAATGGAATGGTATCAAACACATGGAAACCATTTGTTTGATGAGTTGGATACCATTCCATTGATTCCCTTACAGCCATTACTAAGAGCCCGTCCTCCCCAAATAAGGTGCCACCAACCTCCTGTGTATAACACAGGAGGTTGGTGGAATTTGTGAATTTGTCCCAATACTTTTGGTCCCCTAAAATGGAAATGGTATATGGATGAAAATACCCAGAAATTAAAGCTGATGCTCTGCACTTTAACCTCAGTCACTGTATCATTTAAAATCCAAGGTGCTGGAGTACAGAGACAAAACAACAACAAAAATTGTCACTGTCCCAATACTTTAGAAGTTCACTGTATATTAGGCTACCCAGACAGGGACACTATAGAAACCCATTACAGATAAATAACGGGAGTCAATCTCCATCCATTAGTATTGAAGAGGCATGTTCAAGAGAGCTGGGTTTCAAGTGCTTTTTCAAGTGTGCTCAACCGTCATGTGCTTGAACAGCAATTTCTTGGAAAAAATCTCCCGTAAAACACACTGTTCATATTATGCCCACACACATTGATGTGAGCGAGTGCGATGCTGTGATCTATTGCAGGTTTTCCTTTGAGACCGGACCAACTGAAAGCGGTGCCAATCCCCTTTTTATCTGGCCAATGTCTAATCTCGAGCATTCTGCCAAGGAAAGGAGTAACCGAGACATCAGAGCAACACAGTGAGTGGTCTGGGCTCACTAAAGAGGAAGATAAGACTGATCTGATTGGTCCATCATTTGGAGTCAGTATAATGTACAAGTTGTCCTCTTTATATCATGAACTCAATTTATGACCATGCATTAATCTTTGAGTAGGTAAGCTAGGTTACACCTCTTAGCTATTATCATAGACTACAAACCACCTAGCAATCACTAGCACGTTAGAGGCTGCTGCCTATAGACATAGACTAGAAATCCACTTTAAGAAATGTAACACTAGTCACTTTAATAATGTTTACTTATCTTGCATACTCATTTCATATGTATATACTATATTCTATACTATTCTACTTTATCTTAGTCCATACCGCTGACATTGCTCGTCCATATATGTATATATTCTTAATTCCATTCCTTACTTATATTTGTGTGTATTGGGTATATGTTGTGAAATTGTTAGATATTACTTGTTAGATATTACTGCACTGTCGAAGCTAGAAGAACAAGCATTTTGCTACACCCGCAATAACATCTGCTAAACACGTGTATGTGAGCAATACAATTTGATTTGATTTGGCCTAATAGCTTGGGAGCCTTTCCAGAGAGCTAACAGGTAACGGTTCTCTCTAATCACAGATCACACAGTCGCGAGGTAATAGCCAGCTACTGTGGGAAACTGGGCTCATCTCTTTCACACGGCTGAGCTATAATGGCCGTCCCTTCCTCACTGTCATTTCTGAGGAGTGACCTGGCTCTGTTTTGACGGAGAAACACCTGGTTTAGGCACAAAGTGCTGTGGTGCTTTTTGTCTGGATGTCTGTCGTCTTTGCTTTATTTGAGGCTGAGGACGAGTGAATGGATGGTTGTTTGCACACCTAGATGTTTCTAGGGTGTCGGTCGGTAGTTGGTATTTAGCATTTATTAGGATCCCCATTAGTTGACAAGCAGCTTTATGAGAATTGTCTTCAGGGTGTGGACCGTGAAGGGGCGGGGGGACACACTGCTGGAGAGTCACTGCTGTACTGTGGATAAAATCTGATAGAGTCAGATGTACAAACAGCAGATGTCATTTCAGGGACTTTTACAGCTGCACAGATAGGGCCATTAATTGCATTGCCATTCTCCAGTCCTGAAGCTACTGTGTGCCAATGTACACGGAAACTACCATTAAAAGCAGATCCATTTAGATCAGTCGCAGCAAAGGTAAATACATGACCATTTCCTGTCTTTTTTAGGGTGGTGTCACCCTGGACCGATCAAACAAAGAACAGGTCAGTCCCTCAAGACTACCTGTAGGGGTGTGTTAGGCAGCACACCACCCTGCGTCCCACTGCTGGCTTGCCTCTGAAGCTAAGCAGGGTTTGTCCCTGGATGGGAGACCAGATGCTGCTGGAAGTGGTGTTGGAGTGCCAGTAAGAGGCAGTCTTTCCTCTGGTCTAATATATATACTACCATTCAAAAGTTTGTGGTCACTTAGAAATGTCCTTGTTTTTGAAAGAAAAGCTATTTTTTGGTCCATTAAAACAACATCAAATTGATCGGAAATACAGTGTAGACATTGTTAATGTCGTAAGTGACTATTGTAGCTGGAAAATGCTGATTTTTCTACATATATCTACAGAGGCCCATTATCAGCAACCATCACTCCTGTGTTCCAACGGCACGTTATGTTAGCTAATCCAAGTTTATCATTTTAAAAAGGCCAATTGATCATTAGAAAACCCTTTTGCAATTATGTTAGCACAGCTTAAAACTGTTGTGCTGATTAAAGAAGCAATAAAACTGGCCTTCTTTAGACTAGTTGAGTATCTGGAGCATCAGCATTTGTGGGTTTGATTACCGGCTCAAAATTGAGAGGACCTGCAGAGAAGAATGGGAGAAACTCCCCAAATGCAGGTGTGCCAAGCTTGTGGCGTCATACACAAGAAGACTGGAGGCTGTAATCGCTGCCAAAGGTGCTTCAACAAAGTACTGAATACTTATGTAAATGTGATATTTCCGTTGTTTATTTGTAATACATTTGCACAAATTTCAAAAAACCTGTTTTTGCTTTGTCATTATGGGGTATTGTGTGTAGATTGATGATGGAAAAAACTATTTAATCAATTTTAGAATAAGGATGTAATGTAACAAAATGTGGAAAAAGTCAAGGGGTCTGAATACTTTCCGAATGCACTGTACCTCTCTGGCTAGTATTTGCATGTTCCTTCCCATGTTGTCTTTGATGGTTTGCCATGCAAAAGAGATTTGAGACCTCTCCCACAACACACAGCAGATAAACTAACCA
This sequence comes from Thymallus thymallus, assembly GCA_023634145.1. Classification (NCBI taxonomy): domain Eukaryota; kingdom Metazoa; phylum Chordata; class Actinopteri; order Salmoniformes; family Salmonidae; genus Thymallus; species Thymallus thymallus. The sequence continues at coordinate 257,411 of JAKYLM010000074.1, forward strand.
ACAGCAAAATTGGAACATGCAGTTGCATTTATTGTTAGATACAGCGAATCAATGACATTTTCTTCTGCCATCATAGAAACAAAAGCGAGGTAGCAACAGCATTTATTTTTCCCTTCTGTCAACACAACACAGAAAAAGCTTCTAGGTAAATCGAAGATTGACTAACAGTTTGAGAATGTGGTGTGATTTTCTTGTAGATGTTAGATAAACCTAGCCTGCACACCATTCCAGTGGCGACCCGTCACACCACATTCACAAACTGTTAGTCAATCTTCGATTTCCCTAGAAGATATGTTCTGTGTATATTTGTGTTTACCATAAAAGCATTAATATCAGTTTGCAAACAGTGAGTAAGGCAGCTCCAAAATGCAGGTGTTTCACCCCAGCTCAGTGTTTTCTGTGGTGGTGGGGCAGTTAGCGGAAAATACAGAGAGTACGGGCTGATAATGTTCTCTAGTTGCGCCGTGATTGGCTCAGTGTTCTGTCACTTATCGGGATACTACGTCACCCGCAAAATCTAGATTTACATTATATATATCTACCGTAGCTTTTATTGGACTGATGATGTGAACATCATACTTTCAAAATCTTAGCTAGCAAGTTAGACAAGCAGTCATCATCATGAATCAAGTCAACAGTCTACTGGCAAATACTTTTCCTTTTCAATCCTTGCTCATCGGCCATAAACATTACACAAGTTGGAGCATTACACAAGCATTGCAAAGCAATCACTAGCCTGCTATTCAGTGGAGAGGGTGTGTGGTCCAAGTCTGGGTTTAAGTGTCTCTTTTCCAAGCTTAAAAGGATAAACATTCACACAAAAGGTTGAATACATTGGCCTTGCTGTCAATCCAGCATGACTTCTGCCGCGTTCAAAACAAACTGGAAACTCAGAACTGGGAAATCTCAGACTTCAGTGAGTTCAAGACAACTGGGAACTCAAAAAAAACGAGCTCCGACTGGGAAAATACGTTTTGAATGGTCATCCAACTCGGAATTCCAAGTCGGGAACTAGGGCATCTTTCTAGAACTCCGACCTGAAGATCACTGACGTCATGACGTTTTTTGAAGTTCCCAGTTGTCTTGAAAGCCCCATAAATTCAGAGAATGACAGACTTTGACGACAACATTTGCCCACAAGAAGGATCCCAGTGCCACCTTCCTGTTCAAGTGAGCACAGCACAACAAAGTAAGACTAAAAATGTATTGTATGCATAAACAATGTAATATGCCAGGGAGATATGTATACTGTAGCTAAGAAAGTAATACTAAGTGTATGTTGTGTAGTAAGCTGTTAGTAGACCATGTGCCTCACCCTAATCATTTGGTCCATTTTGCCCTCATAACCTAGCCTACTGTTCTGACTTGGTGTACAGGGAGAAAACTGTAAGAACGGCCCATGTTCTGAATTCTGTTGCTGTTCCTCACCTCACCATTCACAAGTTATCACGCTTGAAACATACCGTAACACCAATTGCAGAGGTCTCTACAATAACCCAGTGTTCGACAAACCAGTCATTGCGACACAACGCTGCAAATGAAAAAAAAAAAATTGGATCACAATGTACACTATGCGTTCATCTGTTCAAACAAGCAAAGCAGATAAAATCAACTCAACACTGATACACGCGTGGGATTGGCATCTCTCTCTCTGCCTAGCCAGCACTCCTCCATATCTGTCACAACACAAGACAGAACCCCTCTTCACACACATCGGTCTTTCTGTGGAAATAACCCTCTGCCACGTTCTCTTACCATCATACACCCCATCAAACGTACACTGCTCACCTATAGCTCCATCATCCTGTCTGAATGCAACTGACACTATGGGACTGGAGACTGAGGTGGTCTTATGATCTTATCTCTAATCTAATTGGGCGGAAACGCTATAGGCATCCTTGGGTGATGGATTTGAGACGCGATCCGTTTTATCATTGCAGGTGAAGATTAAAATAAGTTACAGATATAGTTACAGTACATAGAAAGGTGGAGTTATAATGTAATATATATATATATATATATATATATATATATATATATATATATATATATATATATAACATTTATAGAACGTTATAGGCTAACAATTATGGCATGGAGCCCCATTGTATCCAGCATTATATTTTGACATAGTCTTTAAAAAAACTATGACATAGCCTGGGTTTCAGATCAATGGGGTTCTTTCCTGTTATGGTAAGTCATTGTTTGGATGTAAAGCATATTGTACCACTATGATCTCACCTGTGATATGGTTACCACCTGAGGTGTTCTGTTGAGTCAGAGGTGTGTGCGTGTCTGTACAGCTGGCCCTGTTGACTCCTCCAGGCCAGAGGTGACTAATTTAAAGCCCCACGGTGTTAACCTGCTTATTAGCTGTGTTGCTCAATGAATGATATCATGATATTGCTGCTGCTTGATACTGAAACCTACAGTACATTGGCAACTCTCTCAGAACAATTTACAGCCTTAGACTTTATCGGCCAACAGGTCCAAAGATAAGAATTTCAGTTCCCTTCAAGGAGGAATAGCCAACTAAACCTATGAAAAGAAATTGAATTGAATTGAAACATTTTAAATACAGCCTACGATCTCATCATTACACAAATTTCATTTTGATAGATAGATAGATAGATAGATAGATAGATAGATAGATAGATAGATAGATAGATAGATAGATAGATAGATAGATAGATAGATAGATAGATAGATAGATAGATAGATAGATAGATAGATAGATAGATAGATAGATAGATAGATAGATAGATAGATAGATAGATAGATAGATATATAGATAGATAGATAGATAGATAGATAGATAGATAGATAGATAGATAGATAGATAGATAGATAGATAGATAGATAGATAGATAGATAGATAGATAGATAGATAGATAGATAGATAGATAGATAGATAGATAGACTGGTAGGTACTTTATTGATCCCAGAGGGGACATTTCTTCGTCAAGCAGCTACGAAAAAACACAGGGAAGGTGCAAAACGAAAATACAACAAAAGACAGATACACGATACATGATACATAGTGAGGCAGAAGAAGTCTGGAGTGCAAAAAGCTATAAAAAAGACATTGCATAGTATGGGTGAATGGCTGAATATGTACACTATATATTGTTAGGTGTGTCCACCACCATCTCTTTTGTTTTGCTGATGTTGAGCTGAAGGTGGTTCTGCTCACACCACAAAGTCATTGATTGTGCTCCTGTACTCCTCCTCCTGCCCACCCCTGATGCACCCAACAATTGCGGAGTCATCCGAGAACTTCTGTAGGTGGCATGTTTATATCTGAAGTCTGAGGTGTAGAGGGTGAACAGGAAGGGGGACAGGACCGTTCCCTGGGGGCCCCTGTGTTGCTCACTACCCGTTCTGACACACAGCTCTGTAGCCGCACAAATTGTGGCCTACCGGTCAGGTAGTCCGTAACCCAGGAGACTAAGGGTGCTTCCACTTTCATCCTCTTCATCTTTTCACCCAGTAGCAGGGTTTGAATGGTGTTGAAGGCACTGGAGAAGTCAAAAAACATAACCCTCACAGTGCAACCTGTGTTGTCCAGGAGAGAGTAGGCCCTCTGCAGAAGGTAGATGATTGCATCATCCACCCGATGTTGCGCTGGTATGCAAACTGCAGGGGGTCCAGTGATGTACACACCAGGGGTCTGAGGTGAGCGAGGACTAACTTTCCAGGGTCTTCATGATGTGGGATGTTAGTGCTACAGGTCTGAAGTCATTCAGGACAGTGGGGTGCGCCTTCTTGGGCACTGGGACCAGGCAGGATGTTTTCCACAGCACAGGGACCCTTTCCAGGCTCAGGCTAAGGTTGAAGCGTCGCTGGAGTATTCCACACAGTTGGTCAGCACAGACCCTAAGCACCCTTGGGCTGATGCAATCAGGGCCCGCCACTTTCCACTGATGTAGTCTCTCCATTTCCCTCAGTCGTCCTGTTCTATTATGACAATGCATCCATGGCCCCGCCCCGAAGCATTACAACAAACACCAGATGCATCCGTGAAACTCTAAACTAAATCAATCCCTTTATTGACTTACAGTAAAAAGCCTCTGCCTGACTGTAGTGGAGGGGTTGTATTTAACACAGCAGAGATAATGACTACATCATTATCACTATCTCTATGGAGGGCCGTGTCTGATTGGCTAGGGGGAGAGGGCCTCGTGTAAATCAAATAAAGACATGGAGAGGAGAGGGCCTCGTGTATAGAACCTTCTGGAATTCTCAGGGACTTTAGGAAGAGATTCCGGGAAATGTCCTTTGGGCATTTGTCGATTATATAACTAACTAATTAATGAAGCCCTGTGCTACAACATGTAGTCGGGGTTCATTGAGCTGTTTGTAAAGGACAGACATAACCGGTGGTGTGAAGTGTTCGGTATGGAGTAAGTGTAATTATGGATATCAAGCCATAGCTCTGAGGGGAGAGCCATGTTGGGGCCCGGACCTCTGGGGAGGATTTCTTTGTCTCGTCTAAATTCTGACATGCTCTGGCTGTTGTTGAGAGGACTGACTGAGCCTCTGTAGCTACAGCCCCTGGCAGAGTGTAGAGTTTTACACACTATTACGTTCTAGCCAGGAAACCTTATCTAAAACAAAAAAAATGGACTTGATGTCATTGAGTTCAAAACTATGACTTTACCCAGATGAGCAGTGAGCACCCCATTCCATAGAAGCCTTTTAGTACGACCAGCATATTTAAACTCTGCTGAGCTCAATTTGTCAAAATAGCAGGAGACAGGAAAGAGAGGAAAAGGGCTTTGTCGAAGTCCGTCAGATATCGGCCAGGCTTTAAAATGGCTTTGTTCTTGAAACGAAGTGTAGTGCTGCTCTGGTAATGAAGTTTTCACTCTCATGCAATGTCTTTTTTTTTTTTTTTACAACCTCAGTGTTTTTTTTTTCTTTGCCTCATAACTAATTGGAATGAAACATAAATATTTTATGCTAGTTAATGTAAAATGATCAATTATTCAGTGGAGGTGAAAAGAACAAGTAGGCCAAGTGTCAAAGCAAGTAGCCAGATCACGCCATTCCCATAACTTCATAACTCCACCAGTTATTTACTCCAATATCAACAGTGAGCTTCACTAATGACACCCATCCATCCGCCCCCATAATAACTGCAGTCAAGGTAAGGTACAATTTGAGCCACAGGAGGATTAGATTGCCTTTACACTATGCTCATCCAACCCCTCTATCCATCTCTCCAACAACAGCAACTACAGGGTCCTGGAGAGGCACGACGAGCTCCATGATGACATCAGACTGTCTGATGCTTTCGCTAATCAGATCTCTTCCATTAGCTAACTGCATTAGCGTGGAGCGATATGGTTACTACAGTAGTCACAGCTGTTTGCTGACTAGCCAAAGTAATGCTCAAGTTGCTCACACTATTAGTCTGGAGACATTGGCTGTGGTCCACCTCTCTGCAGAAGGAAAATGGCTGCTGCACAAAGGCCTAAACACTCCACTTTACTATGTTCTTGAAAACTGATTTGCGATCAGCCTTCTCAACCCGGGCCCTAACCTTGATTATTGTGGACCGACCAATAAAGCTGTCCCGGGAACAGTTGTTAAAACACCTAAAGAAACAGTACAACCAGGCCTGCAGATGTCAAGAAACAGTGAACACATTGGTTTGACATTGGCTGTTTCTGAGGTAGGGCCATTAGGGCCACTTAGGGTCTGGCTGGTCAATAGAGAGGAATAACATGTCAATGGGGGAGAGAGGTCCTCTCCTCCTCCTCATCCCCCTCTCCTCTCCTCCCCACCATGAATAATAGAGAAGACTTGTTCTAATCACTGCCCCATCCACCCTCTTGTCTTTTATTTATCTAACCTTTATTTAACTAGGCAAGTCAGTTAAGAACAAATTCTTATTTACAATGCCGTCCTACCTAAAGGCAAAGGCCTCCTGCGGGGATGGGGGCTGGGGTTAAAAATAAAAAACACACTACGACGAGAGACACCACAACAATACATAAAGAGAGAATTAAGACAACACAGCATGGCAGCAACACATGACAACAACACGGGCACAGACAACAGCACAAAGGGCAAGAAGGCTGTGACCCTCAGACTACATCATCCAGGAAAACATAAATAAACACAATGTTTTGTACCAATTAGAGAAATGAGTAGGCCCACTGAATGGTATGGTAGTTGTAAAATATGAATCTCCTTCACAAGTATCTGAGAAACCTGTATCATGGTTTCCCTGTACGCTCCATTTTTTTACAATGTCAAATGTAAAACAAATCTAAATTTAGAGACACAGGAGTCATCATCCAACAAGGACTGTGCCAACTAAGCTAGTCTACGGAGAGACACTCAAATGAGTGAATAATGATTCTGGGTAATGTTGTTGTTTGTGTTTTCTGGACGAGCTGAAGTCTGGGTACTTACTGTCAGAGAGATCATCCACTTGAAGTTCTCTTCATTTGACAAGAATTAAGATCAATTCACTCAATACCCCTAATGTCCTCCAACTCAACTCTGGACCTCAAAGCCAGTCCCATTGCATTTCTTCATTGTTCCCCTCTATTCAGGGACTTATTTAGACCTGGGACGCCAGGTGTGCAGGTGAAACAGACCCATTGTAATCAAGACGCTACAGCAGGTAACATCTAGGCCCACATGTAGCCTACATCTCAGCAACCTGGACATTTGTTGGGATTGGGAATACCAATCGGAGCAGGATTGGAGCTGGGCAAATCCGAGGGAGGAGGACTCTCCATTTTTTAAGTAATCCCCTCTCTCTCAGTCTCCCTGTGTCCACCACTACTGTAGCCCACCCATCAGGGATAAACCGTCAGGATTGGACAGCTGGTGTGTCGGAAAACGTGCATGACATCCTTCATGACTGACGTCAGTCACCTATGACATAACAGCACGGAAGCATAGCGCAAAGTAAACACATACTGTACATGTAAGCAAACACTTCGGTGCACTTTCAAAAACGGCCACGAGAAATACGTGTTACGGTAATTACATATTATGGTAATGACAACCGTAGAGGACAGTTTGGCAGTGTGTGTGTGTGTGTGTGTGTGTGTGTGTGTGTGTGTCAGCGACTATGACAGTGACAGCCGGGGGGGTCTCTGTCTGTCACATGTAGATGGCTGGGAGGTTACGTAAGAGCATTTTTGGATTTCAGTAAGAGCCATTGTAAGGGAAGTAATTATCCCAAACAACAGATTGGTCCCTTGGATGGAATCGGTGCAGTACAGTATTTGGAAAGCTCAGCTCAGCCACAATATTTCCTGCCATAATGGTGAGGTCAGTAAGATTCTTTCATCAAACACATATTATATCTAAGAGTTGTGGGCCCTAATGAGGAACACAAACAGATCGAACAACAAAACAGTTTCAAAGATAGAAACGCAATATGTGAGAGTATGTGATGGCTGGTTGTTCAGCACTACAACCACAACATTCAAACAAACCAATCTCAGGTCACCTCAACAAACACAGTAACCTTGAAACCAATCAATCCGCACCACTTCCCTAGAACCTCTCTCCACTACAAATAAATCAAGTCACTGGAACGTCATCTGTGAAGTCTCATGGAAAAGGGTTAATAATCTGTCAGAAGAATGGACCCAAGAAGACAATAGATTTATGGTGTTAGCTCAATGACACAATCAGAAGGAGTGGGGGTTAGAGTCCAGAGTGATGAAATCATGTCTCCAGGTAGCCAGGGCCGGATTACCGAAATGTCACGTAGGGCAGGTCGGGCCCCCCAGATAGCATATGAACCCGTCGGTCGGGGCCCCTTGGAGGTCGCCCACCCCCCCAGATAGCATATGAACCCATCGGTCGGGGCCCCTTGGAGGTCGCCCACCCCCCCAGATAGCATATGAACCCGTCGGTTGGGGCCCCTTGGAGGTCGCCCACCCCCCCAGATAGAATATGAGGGTGATTCTCATGAAACATGTTTTAAAATGTCTGTAGTTAGTTTAGTTAGTTTAAAAACAATGATGCATCTGCAAAAATCAACTATCATTCTGAGAACAAAGATGAGTAGCTTTTAAATAAAGGTAACATATTTGTCAGAATTTTGAGAAATGTTAACTACTGACACATTTATAAAAAGCTAACTTATTTGAATAAAACACAACATGTTGCTGTAGTTTGTCCCATAAATCATACAAATTGTATACTAGTTGAAGTTTACAATGTACATAATAAATAAATACTATGGTTTAAACACAGTGTCTGTAGACAGTCTGGGTCTCATTACCGTAACACTTTTTCAAGTTCCTGTAAAAACTCAAGTAAGTAAAAAATATATATATACAGTGGGGAGAACAAGTATTTGATACACTGCCGATTTTGCAGGTTTTCCAACTTACAAAGCATGTAGAAGTCTGTAATTTTTATCATAGGTACTCTTCAACTGTGAGTGACGGAATCTAAATCACATTGTATGATTTTTAAATAATTAATTTGCATTTTATTGCATGACATAAGTATTTGATACATCAGAAAAGCAGAACTTAATATTTGGTACAGAAACCTTTGTTTGCAATTACAGAGATCATACGTTTCCTGTAGTTCTTGACCAGGTTTGCACACACTGCAGCAGGGATTTTGGCCCACTCCTCCATTCAGATCCTTCAGGTTTCAGGGCTGTCGCTGGGCAATACGGACTTTCAGCTCCCTCCAAAGATTTTCTATTGGGTTCAGGTCTGGAGACTGGCTAGGCCACTCCAGGAACTTGAGATGCTTCTTACGGAGCCACTCCTTAGTTGCCCTGGCTGTGTGTTTCGGTTTCGTTGTCATGCTGGAATACCCAGCCACGACCCATCTTCAATGCTCTTACTGAGGGAAGGAGGTTGTTGGCCAAGATCTCGCAATACATGGCCCCATCCATCCTCCCCTCAATACGGTGCAGTCGTCCTGTCCCCTTTGCAGAAAAGCATCCCCAAAGAATGATGTTTCCACCTCCATGCTTCATGGTTGGGATGGTGTTCTTGGGGTTGTACTCATCCTTCTTTTTCCTCCAAACACGGCGAGTGGAGTTTAGACCAAAAAGCTCTATTTTTGTCTCATCAGACCACATGACCTTCTCCCATTCCTCCTCTGGATCATCCAGATGGTCATTGGCAAACTTCAGACGGGCCTGGACATGCGCTGGCTTGAGCAGGGGGACCTTAAGTGCGCTGCAGGATTTTAATCCATGATGGCGTAGTGTGTTACTAATGGTTTTCTTTGAGACTGTGGTCCCAGCTCTATTCAGGTTATTGACCAGGTCCTGCCGTGTAGTTCTGGGCTGATCCCTCACCTTCCTCATGATCATTGATGCCCCATGAGGTGAGATCTTGCATGGTGCCCCAGACCGAGGGAGATTGACCATCATCTTGAACTTCTTCCATTTTCTAATAATTGCGCCAACAGTTGTTGCCTTCTCACCAAGCTGCTTGCCTATTGTCCTGTAGCCCATCCCAGCCTTGTGCAGGTCTACAATTTTATCCCTGATGTCCTTACACAGCTCTCTGGCCTTGGCCATTGTGGAGAGGTTGGAGTCTGTTTGATTGAGTGTGTGGAGAGGTGTCTTTTATACAGGTAACGAGTTCAAACAGGTGCAGTTAATACAGGTAATGAGTGGAGAACAGGAGGGCTTCTTAAAGAAAAACTAACAGGTCTGTAAGAGCCGGAATTCTTACTGGTTGGTAGGTGATCAAATACTTATGTCATGCAATAAAATGCAAATTAATTATTTAAAAATCATACAATGTGATTTTCTGGATTTTACAGACCTCTACATGCTTTGTAAGTAGGAAAACCTGCAAAATCGGCAGTGTATCAAATACTTGTTCTCCCCACTGTATATATATATTCACCCATGATGTATCATCTACAAGAGTAGTCCTTAGATGAGCACAAGTTAATATATTTGCTTATATGCCTTCAGAATTAGGTTCTTATTCTCAAACACCCTCTTTACCCCACTTGGCCTTCTCATTACCGAAATGGCTAAGAAGTTCAAATTTAATTTTATAATAATTGTAAAATATTAGCAAAATGGCAACCTGTAGAACTGCAGGAATTGCAGCTTTTAAACTGAAAGATATTCTCCAGCCTCATGGCAAAATGTATAGAATAGCAAAAAATATTGCTTCAAAACTGCTACATTTTCTCTCAGCCTCATGGCAAAATGTGTAGAATAGCATGAGATTAGCTACAAAACTGTATCTGTGCTAGTCCGGCCCTGCAGGTAGCCCCTAGGCACTGATCTAGGATGCGCTTACACTCCCAAATAACCTAACCTTAATTAGGGGAGGAAAACGATAAACTGACCTTAGATCAAGAGTCAGGGACTACAAATCACCTGAGCCCATACTGTGAGAACATGGACATCATGCACAGCCCATACTGTGTTTGAGGAAGGCCCGGAAGGTCGTCAAGGACTCCTGTCACCCGAGCCAAGGACCATTCACTCTGTTGCCATCAGGTAAGCGGTATCTGAGCATCGGGTCTCAGACCAACAGGCTCAGCGACAGCTTCTACCACCAGGCTATCAGACTGCTTAACAGCTAACCCTAGCTGTCTCCCTGAACAGACCTGGGCCCGGTTTCCCGATAGAGATGGAACTTAGGCTGACCTCACTTGTTTGTAACAGTTGCATCATCAACTGTATCTGCAGTCACAGAAAGACCGATACACGTCTTGATTCTATGTTTAGCGGACATCTTCTGTGTATAAAGTGACGCGGTAGGGAGAAATGCATCGAACGACCGCACTTAGCTGTTCTAAGTGCACATTTTGTAACGATGGTTTTGGGAAACAGCTCGGAGACTTAACAATACTCCTAAGAAGGTTCTAACTATGAACTTAGCCTTAAGATGCTTTCAGGAAACCGGGCCTTGCACCTTAGTGACTATTTGCACTGACTCTCCACATTTTAGTCACTTTATCTATTCTGTATATCCTGTTGTTTACAAACCAGGATATTACTCTGCATACTACCTCTTCTATTACTTATGATTTTTTATTGATTATTATTGATTATAGTACTGCAATTTTGAGGTAGCGAGCACACAAGCATTTAGCTGCACCTTTTATACCTGCTGTATAAACTGTGTACGTGACAAATACAATTTGATTTGACCAGCAAGCAGGCCATCATCAGTGGGAAGCCATAGGAAACCAACCTCAAGGAGGAGGAAGGATGGCGTCAGAGCTAAATAACCCCTCTCTGCGTTTGAGCTCTATGGAATAACACCGTCTACATGCAGGCTATATGGTGTGGGGCATGACGGAGTGAGACAGATTTACAGTCAGTCAGTGTGGTCATGTCTCCTCTTGCAAGCAGACTAGATATCCATGACAATGAGGAAACCAAGGACACCATTGCCCTTCAGGCCCTCTTATATAGTGGTTAAGTGTCCAAACGCAAAACACAGAGTCATAGCACGTACACACACGGACAAGCAGACAGGCACACACACATAACAACGGTTGTCAACCACTATGACTAACTGGCCAAGTCAAGTAGGCAACTTTTCCTCAATTAAGTAAATAAAATGTTGGCTATTCCCAAAGAGAGACACAGAACGGAGAGTGGAAAAGATTAGGCACTAGGCTGACCACGGAACGTTCATCAATTAGCAGACGGTCTTATCCAGAGTGACTTACAGTAGTGAGTGTATACATTTTCATATGTTGGTACTGGTCCCCCGTGGGAATCAAACAAACAACCCTGGCGTTGCAAGTGCCATGCTCTACCATCTTAGCCACACGTGTTGCTTTGTTCATCAATAGTCTCTACAGTATCTTATCTGACCATGTTACGCAACACCACCTCCTCATTGGTTGATTCACTTCTGTGCTGATTGCAGGCAACATTCCATGGATGTGCTACTGACATAATACATTCCTCAGAGTGAACAGCGCCGGCGTGTGCAACACAGAAAGAACGACATCAGCAATTTCTCAACCACCATCAATGTATGTAAGCTTCCTGTATGTAGCAGAACTCAAACACAAGTTACTCTTTATTGCATACTGGTAGTCAGGTGAACGTTCTTTAACGTAGTTCTGGATTCCACAATACAGAACATAAACCATTTCTTATTTCCGTTACTCAACAGTGAGTGATATACGCTCGCTAGCCTAGGTCCCATGTTTTGTCTGAGATTGTATCTGTCAATCAAATGTAAGTAGGCTACAAAGCACTCAGGTTCAAGGCCATGTTTGCACAGGGCCACGCCTCCAATCAAGAGAGCTCTTACAGTGAGGACTTTGATACCTCCTGCTACAATAAAGTTGCTGTACTTTGCTACATGGTCCTTCTATTGAGTTCATTCAGCAGTATTACAGTAAATAACTTGAATATGGGTCACATTTTCTGTTTACATACTGTAAAAAGTTTAAATATTATACATGACTGTACATGTCTGGTAAAATGTGTACGGAATTGACCACTATGTTTGTCAGAACATGCTATTACCAGAAATAACCTAAACAACGACTTGTTTGAATTTACTTTTTGTTTTTCATCTGGCATGTCAAGAATTGGACAGAAAAACAGCCAAATCAAATAAAATGTCTATTGGTCACATACACATATTTAGCAGACGTTATTGCGGGTGTAGCGAAACGCTTGTAATGCAAGAGTGAGATATCCAGAATGCCAAACAGTGTAACAAGCACTGTACAAAAGGGCATTGCCACCAGTCACAACCCTGTGACATAGAAGCTACAGTTAATAAACGGGTGTGAAAGCCAGAAACATGCATCCCAAATGGCACTCTATAGTGCACTACTTTTGACCAGAGCCATATTTGCCCAGGTCAAAAGTAGTGCACAATATAGGGAATAGGGTTCCATTTGAGACGCATTAAAGAATCTCCAGCATGAGCTGACTGTCTTAGTAATAACATGCTACAGATATGGGCCAGTGGTTTATGGCCCAGCTTTAAAACATTGGCGGCACAGATTTCAATGAGCGTGAAAAATTCTAGAAGTGTGTTTCTATCTACTAGGCGACATACATTGTTACCTACACTTTCCATTAACCAATGTTGGGTTTAACTATCGGCCAACTGAGGATAGGACTGATTACCCGTCTGCTGCAAGACATGACGTAATAATCGTTATGTGTTCAATAGTCATCCCTTTAGCCCAGCATTTTCCCAAACTCGGTCCTGGGGACCCAAAGGGTTGCACGTTTTGTTTTTTGCCCTACAGCTACACAGCTTATTCAAATGATCAAAGCTTTTATGATTAGTTGGTTATTTGAATCAGCTGTGTAATGCTAGGGCAGAAACCAAAACGTGCACCCCTTGGGGTCCTGAGGACCGAGTTTGGGAAACCCTGTTCTAATCTATATCCTCATGATCCCTTTAAACTTGTTCTAGCTACAAGTGTTCTACACCATCTCAGGAGATAATATACATTTTCCTAATGCATTATCTGGTGAGTCTTCCCTTCAGCCTGAAAGACTACAACAGTAGTGAGTGAGGAGACATGTCCAGGCTCCATCCCACCACTAGCCTACACATATGTTCAGCATTAAACCCAATGCTTCAAAACCCCAAGTATGTTGCCTTCAACTTTGTTTACGTCTTCCTCTGTCACACTATGTATGGAGCATTGGTACACCATCTCTGGTGAACTGATGAAGGCAACAGTAGTACAGACTACAGTAAAACGCCCTGAAAGCGATACCTGGGTGCTTTGTAACACCGCCTGCCAGTCCCTTCAAAGCACCCTGAAACATGCCCTAATATGCGTATATTGTTGTCAATTTGGTAGGTAGATATCATACATTCGTGTTAATTTAATTTCTACATTGCAGGAGTGAGTAGCTTACATACAGCCGCATGGCAGTGCTGTGGACATCATAGCCACGCGGTCAGTCAAGCTAAATAAACCTTCCTTCAAAACAATATTTTGCCTAGTCTACGATATTAATGCAACGTTAACAACCACATGAGTCTTTGTACAGCGAGTCGCTGGTAAGATGAGTTGCTATGAATAATAGAGCGGTAGATACAATGTAACAACGTCTTACCTTTGAGACGGTCATATAAGACGTGTCGGCAGGTGGAAATATCTTCCGGAGAGGACTGAACTGCAGAGGTGGGAGGATGGTGGAGGGCTTCTCTTGCGGCGGGTGTCTTCAATTTGCCCTATGTCTTGAATGTCTGTCTCGGTTTTGAAAGCCGGCTGGCAAGTCGAGTTACATGTCAGCTGCCATAAATCATGACGGTCGGCTTGATTGAGGCGGTTACCGTGAGGGTCTTTCCGTGTGAGCTCACAGGCTTCCCCACACACTCTCACCGCAGTGAGGAAAAAATAGAAAAGCGAGGTAAAGCGCTGCGGAACCCAACCTCGGAGGGGTGGAGCGGAGAGAGCGGTGTTCAGAGCCGCGGAGGGAAGGCAGAGGAGGGGCCCTCTCTCCCACAAAGAGTGGGCTTACTACTGTAGTTCTCCCAGCCGTCTGGTCCTCTGGAAAACGGCCCCTAAGTCGTGGTCAGGCTTTGCCTCGCTATATACATACAGACTGATGACCAGTTCAAAAAATGGACTCCTTTATTGACGCATAGAGCGCGTGCTTTAAAGTAAACCCGGGAACAATCGTGGACGGTCCCTATGGATGCGACGTAGCTGTGACCTCACAGTGCCATTGATATTTAAAACAATGACAGGCAGCTAAGCAATATGGTCCCACTCAAGCATAGAGCAATAACCACTACAATAACTCCATTAAAGCTATTAACATATGCGTAATTTCCTTGGAACGCGCTTTGTAGCCTATATATGGCCGGTTGGCGTACGCGCGCTACAGGATGGTCATGGCTCATATAATCCAGTGAAGCATCTAAAAACAAAGTATTTACTGTAAAGTAATTCCCTTATATGGGTCAATGCTGGCTGGATGCTGGCACCAGTTACAGTGATGTCTTCCAACACACAACATATATGCCTGGGCCCTACACGGCACTTATTTGAGTCATTTAACATACGCACTATACACACACGTACACATAGATTTTTTTGTAGATATGTGGTAGTAGAGTAGTGGCCTCAGGGTACACACTTAATGTGTTGTGTAATCTGTTGTGAATGTATTGTAATGTTTTTCGAATTGTATAACTGCCTCGATTTCGTTGGACCCCAAGAAGAGTAGCTGCTGCCTTGGCAACAGCTAATGGAGATTCTAATAAATACAAATACAAATTTAGCCACAAGAAAAGGTGCAATAAAATATGACTTTCACTGAAATTATAACAAGGTGAGAATTAAACATCTGCAGCTATACAATTTATAGGATTACAGACCTGGTTACTCAAGCGTCTCTTACAAATAAATAATCGTCATAATCTCATTTGATGTAATGGTCATTCATACTGTATTGTTTACATCCGTCACCCTAATCCATGTTATACAAACAAGTGACGCGCTGGAGAAGCGTTGTCTTCCTCAAGTGGGGATACACTGTAACTGCACGATGATTTATGAACAGAGGGAGGGAACCCTGAGGGGAACATTTCAGACACAAATAATAGGGTGATAATAGGTAGTCTAGAGCAGGGAGCAACCCTCACAGACTAGACCTAGAACACATGTATGGGTTATCGACATATTGTGCCATGTGTCTGGGAACATCACTTGTATGATGTTGTCAATGGGGCACAGGGGGTTGTACAGACACATTCAAGTATTTATCATGGAACAACTGTTCATTGTCTGTTACTGTGCATGAACATTTATTTCTCAACAGCCATGCATGCTATTCCAAATGGATCACATTATGGGTTGTAACAATTGTGAATGGTAGTGTCATGCTCAGTAACAGCCAATAACTCAACATGCAACACCTACCTCATAGGAACACATTCATAATGATGTCATATTTATTGGGTGTGTTCTTGGGTTCATACTGCACAGTTAATGTTTTGATTTAAAAGGTCTCTCTGTAGCATCAAGGCTGAACTCGCGCTCTCCCTCTACTGTAAAGAGAGTAATGTTTCTTGTCATAAAAATATACCCAAGTTCTATGATACGTAGGGCATAAAATATGATTTACTGACATACTAAAGGTGTGTAATATCCTCTGTCATAATTCGCTGGTAGAACATTTGAAAATGATATGACCTTTTTCACACAAACCGGGGGTTCATTTCTAACAACTTAAATGTTTGTATTTCTTGAACATGATTTAGATGGCATTAACTTCCCCCTAATCAACAGTATCATTTGAAGGGCCGAACCAGGGCACTGCTGCATGCAGACCATTTCACAAGGTAAGTCAAATAAGAAAGATCTCCATATGACATTAGGCACCACTTTAAAAGGACCTTTCTAACTGACAGCAAATCCAAGCCTTTGCTGTCTCAAGGGGGGGGGGGGGGGGTTATTATGATACAGTACAGCTTAAAGAAAAGAGAGGGCAAGAAAGTTCCTCAAATATATCAACCTGTATAATATCACCTCTGTCTTTGAACACATCCGTTTCCATTCTAAAATCTGTTCAACATCAACTTGTTCATCCAGTTGCTCCTGGTCAATGTACTCCCCACTTCCCTCCCACATTACTGTTTGATGACAACACAGTTATGCCTATAGCTTTTTCTTGGGTATTATGAAAACACTGTCTAAATTTAGCACACCACTCACTGTGCAGACCGGAATACTTTATGTAATCTTGTTACCTACTGCTCTCCCACCATAATAAAAAACATTCTACTATTGTCAAAACCTCAGCCTGTGTGTGTGTATGTGTGTGCTACATTCACCCAGCCCTCGGAGTCATTGGGCTGGAAAACCAGGATGGGTGCCTGCTGCCTGCCTTAGCAACTGGGCCCAGCACTGTGGAAACATGGCAGGCAAGGTGTTTACAGCATAGAAGAGCAGACAGCCCCAGGCAGCACGTGGTTTACCTTCACCAGAACCAGGTGTGGACAGTCTTATCATCGGCCTTCCAGGAAGCGTTCTCCTCAACACTTTGTGGGCCAGTATTTGAAATACTGATAGGTTAGGCTGGATGAAGTCTTCTCACATAACATTTACGTAATGAGGTGTCAATCAACTGAAAACGTGAGTTATGAAGGGTGTTATATTCTAAAGAATCTGTGTGGTCCAACACTGTAAATTAAACAATAACTATTTTGAAAGCAGGGTCTAGTATCTTACCAAACAAGGAAGAAAACAAACCAGGAAGAAAACAAGGAAACAATGGTGCAGTTAATCAAAAACTGAAACTTTATGCAGAGACCAGACACAAACAATGGCATTGTTCAAATGACAGCTCTAGATTGTGATGTCATTGTGACTTGTCTTAAAGCAAAAAAAAAAAAACTGAAACTCAATATTACAAGATAACCTTTTAAAAAGGGCAAAAGCTAATTCTTTTCCATTCTTTACCCAGTAATGCAATAGAAACTCCATACTCTAGTATTTCTCTTTAGCCTGCAATCCTAACAGATATGCTCAATGGGGAAACAGAGCACATCAATTTGGATTTCAAGCAATTTTCTCCTCCTTTTACTAAAGCACTTCACACTAAAACTGTGAAATTCATTAGAGCTATAAAAAGGGAAATCAATTTTTACATTTCATTCGTCAAAAACACCGAAAGCTTCAAAGCGGAACCCAGAGGGGTGGTCGATATTTCTTATATCGACAATTACGGTCAATTGTCTCTATTCAGAATCAGTATGTCTTTAGGTAAAAATAGGAGAACTTCTAGAAGAAGTCTTTAAAATAACAGGCAGAAACCAGCCCTGTGAGTTCTTAGACCTACTTTAGTAGTTTAGTTGGTTTAAAAAGTTCAGCTACTTCTTAAGTTAATACCACCAGTGAAATTACATAAAATACGGTTGAAGTGAAATGGAAAATTCCTATTATGTTTTCATCTATGAAACAGATTTCGCAAGTGTACAGGAAGTATTCACAAGAATTCCTACAAGTTCAGACTCATAGATCATTTTATTTATTTCAATGTGGCTCGTAAATTGATAAATTAGACAACAATCATACAGAGAAGCTGGATGTCAGGTCAGGACTTGACATTAAAGTTGCAAAAATATTTATTTTACATATTTTTTCTATCAGCAAACGTTGCAGCATATTTCAGAGCAGTACTGTAGCTGAGGCTGAGGGGTCAAACTCATATTGGAAACAGTTATGAATGTTGGAAATAGAACACTGACTGAACTGAACTAGTGCCCCAGAGTGAGAGTGTATACAGATACATGAGGGGGGGGGGGGCAATCGAGCCTCAAGGACCCTTACAGGTCTTCAACTGGTAGTCTCCAGTGCAGTTACCACAGTAACGAAAGAGGAGGTCAAAGACGTCCGTTCATCCGACTGCTTGTGTCCGTACATCCGTCCGTCTTCGCCGTATGTTCTTGCCTCTAATTGCGTTGGTTCTTCAGAGTGGCGACATCGTGTGTTAAAAGACGAGACTAAGCCTGGTTATTGAACCGATAACTTCATAGGCCTAACATGGCTCTACTGTAGTAGAAACTAAAAGACTTGAAATGCATGAAGAAGTGTCTCTCTGGGCTGTTTATGTGGTAGAAGATGGCAGAGATGAACACACTGAGAATGTCATTTATTTTGGGGGGGGGGGGGGTCTTCGTCACCTCCATGCATGGTGGGTTGGAGCGATAGAGAAATCAATCTAGTCCGATTGTTCTGTTAGTGTTTTAGAACAACATTGCTAATGCAGTAGTCTTTTTTTGCCTTTCGTCTGCCACATTACCATCCCTCCATCTCTCTCTAGTCATTGTTCTCTTCATCCTCCTCATCGTCGTCATCTTCATCAAAGTGGTCTCTGGCGTCTAGCTCATCCTCTTCGTCTTCATCAATCTGTGAGGAGAGGGTCACATTCTAACTAGTGCACAGGGAGTACAGGGACAGTAGGGCCTGCTGGTTAGGACGACACAAGTTATGTCCTCATTCAACTGCTACACAGGTAGAATGACTGGCCCTACAAGTAACAACGAAATATTAGCTTCATCTATAACCTCACAACATCCAACTAACCCAACTTAACATAACCATCTACCTCCACTAAAACCATCATAAATAACATTAACCTTTGAACCTCTGTAGATCAAGACTGTGTTCTCAAACTACAATAGGAACGGATGCTTTCTCCTACCGTCTCTCCCAGGTCTTTGAGACGTTGTTTGAGATTGAGGATCTTCTGGTCCTGGTCGGCCAGCAGCATGAGGAGATCGTCCTGCTCCTTCTTGGACTCCTGCACCTCCTGCTGCAGCTTGGTCTTCTCCATCTGCTCGATGGCCACCGTGCTCTGGGCCGACGCCAACTGCTGCTCCAGCCCCGCACGGCCCTCCCTCAGGCCCAGACACTCCTCCTGGAGGCGGAGGAAGAGGTGAGAGAGAGGTAGGGCAGCTAACAAGGAAGGGCATGGCTTCAACATGGCTGTCTGACCAAAAACATTAATAATTCAACTGCATCGGATGATAATGTGCAGAAGTTGTTTTCCTACTAGTGTTAGAGAGAGGAAGGGGACGCCACATACACCAAGGTTATACTTAAGATGTTGAGTAATTGAGAGGTTTCACAACGTCTCAGCCAACCTTTAGCTGGTAATAGTCAAGAGTCAGTTACTAATGGGCTGATATCACAGGCAGCCCAATTCTGATCTTTGTTTCACTAATTGGTCTTTTGACCAATCAGATCAGCTCCGAAAAAGATCTGATAAGAAAAGAGCTGATGTGATTGGTCAAAAGACCAGTCTACAAAACAGACAACCAGGTTGTTCTATATCCCTCAAACTTAACTCTGGACCTGGAAGCCAGTTCCACTGCATTTTCTCATTGTTCCCCTCTAAATCAGGGACTGATTTAGACCTGGGACACCAGGTGTGTGTAATTAATGATCAGGTAGAACAGAAAACCAGCAGACTCCGGACCTTGTAGGGTAAGAGTTGAATACCCCTGTATGTGGTCGTTGCTCCCTTCTGAACAGACAGCAGCTACCTACACAGATGTTGTGAGTTGGTGATGGTACAGTACCTTGAGTCTCTCTGTTTCTGTGGTCTGAGCAGCTAGCCTGCTCTCCAGTTCAGACACTTTAGCTGTGTCTGACGAGCTGTCACTGCTGGGGGCTGAGGCCGAGGACTGAGAGAGAGAGAGAGAGAGAGAGAGAGTAGTTACATCTCTTTACTAAGTGCCATGTTTGTATGCAAGACGTCTCAAGACATGGTGATGCCTGGGTAATGAGTACTCACCACGGCCTCAGCTCTCCTGATGAGCTCCTGTCTCTCTGTCTGCAGCTGGCTGATCTCTGCACACTGAGCCTGGACACGACTCTTCAACGACTCCAACTCCTGGTGGGAACAACCATCAGTAACTCAGTCATCAGTAGAATATCTCTAGAATACAGTGTGCTAGAACTATACTCATGTCTTACCCTGAGAAGCTCTGTGTTGTCGGACCCTCCCGCTCCACCTTCTCCTGTCTGTGCTGCCTCACACCTCTACAAGACATCACAACCATTACAACTATTAGAACAGGAAGGGTCCATCATTTTTGCACAGAACTTATCAACACGGAGGGATAACCCAAAGAGATTTATACAATTTTTAAAATGTGTATGTTACCCCCTTTTCCTCCCCAATTTCGATCTTGCCTCATCGCTGCAACTCCACAACGGGCTCCGAAACATGACCCGCCAAACCGCGCTTCTTAACACCCGCCTGCTTAACCCAGAAGCCAGCCGCACCAATGTGTCGGAGGAAACACCATTCAACTGACGACCAAAGTCAGCCTGCAGGTGCCCGACCCGCCACAAGGAGTTGCTAGAGCACGATGAACCAAGTAAAGCCCCCCCGGCCAAACCCTCCCTTAACCGGGGCGATGCTGGGCCAATTGTGCGCCGCCCTATGGGACTCCGAATCACAGGCAGTTGTGATCTAACCTGGTTCTGTAGTGATGCAGTGCCTTAGACCACTGCCCCACTTGGGAGGCCCCAAAGAGATTTTTATGATATCTGCTTCCCCCCCCAAACACACACACGCACCAGTGTGTTGATGAGTGAGTCCTTGTCACTGAGCTGTGTGTGTTGTAGTGTGTGTTGTCTGCGGAGCTCCTCCAGCTCCTCTCTGAGCTGGCTCAGCTCCTCTGGGTGGAGCCCGTTAACGTGAGCTCCCTCTCCCTGGCTGGAGGACAGACCCTGGCTGTCTTTACCTGGACACAACACACATAATCAATCATTATCAAATTTAAAATCCTATTTATAATCTACCAGTGTAGTCGCATCAAGTCTGCATCAGTAAAACACCTCAATTTCCACTACCATTACAGACCGTGTATATTCCATGTGCCACTATAAGATCTATGTTCATAGCGCCCCACACCAAAATCATTAGCAACAGAACCAAGCACGATGTTGCCCTCTTGTTTTCCAATGGATTCAGAGACCATTTTTTACTGTGTAATACCAGGTTAGCCTACAGTACCTAGTTTCAGCTTGAGGATGTTGTACTGGTCTTTGTGTTGCTGGATCTGGGACTGCTGCTGTGTGATTTGAGTCTGCATCTGTTCACTGTTCAGAGACAGAGTGGAAACCTGCTCCCTCAGCTCCTGGATCTGGGTGTCCTGGTTGAGAGATGACAGACCCTTCTTAAATGACAAGAGACATTGGCCAAAACACACAACTAGACCTGAAAACTAGCTGTTATTGGCAGAGGTTATTAGACCTGGTTATTGGTCTAATAAACAATATACTGCCTGGTGATGTCACCATGCAAGCCTGCTGATTAGAAGGTCCTGTGCAGACTGTATTTTCAACCATAAACTATCAGGAAATAACACTGATCACGTTTTCACACTTCTACAGTGTTAGTTTCATCAGCTGATGAATGCATTTTGACTGCATGCAGCCTTTAAGGGTAGAGGGTGTAACTAAGGGTAGAGGGTGTAACTAAGGGTAGAGGGTGTAACTAAGGGTAGAGGGTGTAACTAAGGGTAGAGGGTGTAACTAAGGGTAGAGGGTGTAACTAAGGGTAGAGGGTGTAACTAAGGGTAGAGGGTGTAACTAAGGGTAGAGGGTGTAACTAAGGGTAGAGGGTGTAACTAAGGGTAGAGGGTGTATGTATACTTGTGATGCAAAGAAAGCATGGCGAGTTGGTTTCTGACGTGTGTGTGTGTGTAGAAAGCCAGTACGAGGGTTAGCTGACAGGCTAGAATGAAAGGCGGCCGGTGTGTGGGAGAGAAAATATCTGTAGGGTTCAAAAAGTACTCGCACTCAAAACCATGAAAAGGAATGACCCAAGGAGAGGTTATAGTATCATTACATTTAATCAATGCTCAAAACAATAGAAAAAGTGAAGTACAACGTGCTAATGAAAATAAAATTAGGAACAGAGCATACACGTCAGCCTTATGCCTAATAGTGTGTGTGAGGTCAGTTACCTGATCTCTGATGAGATCTTTGTACTGGATGACGATGCTGTCGTGTTGCTCCAGAGTCTTCTTCACCTCCTCCTCCTTCTTCTCCTCCTCGCTCGTCTTGTGGACCGCTTTCGTTATCACGCCTGTGGACGGACACACACACGATTAACACAGCGGTAAAAACACCCACCAGAAGAGCCAAGACAGCAACACAAACTGGATTTTGATTTGTGGCTCTGGTTATACTTGGGTTAGGATCAAATCAAAACTTTATTGGTCGCATACACTGATTTGAAGATGTTATCGCAGGTGCATCGAAATGCTTGAGATTGTACTTATGTTAGGTTAGGGTTGTGATGAGTTTAGGTTTGCCAACCTTCCAGTTCTTTGACCAGCTTTGTAAACTCGTGGTCGAACAGCATCTGTTCAGGGGAGGGGAAGATGGGCTGGGGCTTCTGGGCGGCTCGTGAGTACAGCTCGTGTTTAGTGACGAAGCCCAGCTTCTCCACAAAGTTCTCCTTCCCAATGCGCTTCTCAATCAGCTGCTTCAGCTTCTCTCTGCGGGAGAACAAGACAGTAAGGGTTAGCATTAAAGCTAAGGAAAGTGGATACCTAGTCAGTTGTACAACTGAATGCATTCAACCGACATGCGTCTTCCGCATTTAAACCCAACCCCTCTGAATCAGGCAGCTCATAGTTCCTGTTCTCATTGTAGTGGCATCACTGTGTGCTTCTAACTGCTGGTGTAGGGAGGGTGAAGAGGCGTAGAAAGGCTGTGTGCGTGAGACAACCGGGTTCATTTAGGGGTTGGACTTCTGGTGATATTATAATATTGATTCCAGACAAGCTCAATCAAATAAGTATTTGAAAGAAAACAAATACTATTTGAACCCAGGTCTAGTATGAGAGGGTATGCGTTAAAATATTAGGGTAGCAGATGTCATACTTGATGTAGTTATAACCTTTGTTATGACAGTATAAAATGGAGGTATGAGAGTGAAAGAGGACGCATTAATATGAGGGTTAGATATCCTACTTGGTGTGTTTATGAGGGCCGCGGTTAGATATCCTACTTGGTAGTTCAGATGTTCTACTTGGTGTAGTTATGAGGGTTGCAGATTGATGTCCTACTTGGTGTAGTTATTAAAAGGGTAGTGCGAGAGTCCGACTTGGTGTAGTTATTATGAGGGTCGTTGTTAGTCCTACTTGGTGTAGTTCTCCAGAGAGTTGTCGTTGTAGTAGATGCAGATACCCAGTAGGAGGGCACACAGACCCTGCACCAGCCTCTCATCCTCCCCCAGGTTCTCTGAGATCTGACCTGTCAGCTACAGGGCACCAGGGGTCAAGGGTCACAGCAACATAGGCCTCGTTTCCCATTAAATCTCCTTTCTCAAGACAATTCTCAATGAAACAATGCACATAGGGCCTCATTTACTTTTATGCAATAATAGATGCAATATCCAATACAATACTATCCTGTATGTGGTGAGAGGAGATGGTTAGGCCAGAGTGCACTACCAGGCTAATCATAGATAGTCCAACCATCTGAGTAAAATAACTGCAACAGACAACTGAAATAGAGCAGTGATGTTGAGCTAGTTGGTTTGCTGAAGGAGGATACGAAGGGAACGTTCTCCTGGTTGTGCAGGAAGTGTGTGACGGCGATGGGACAGTTACTGATCCAGGTACACAGCAGCATGAGGAGACCGACCCGCGTCTGCACTTTACTGCCCTGTGGGTGACAAACACACACACACACACACAGGCATGCATACACACAAACACACACACACACACACACACCCACACACACCAAAGTCTTAAGAAACACACTCACAAACATAGGGCAGAAACATCAGTATAGGGGTGAGTAAAAGAAAAGTTATTGAACATTGTGTACAGAGCCTGATGATGGCCTGTGGTCCAGGACTTCAACCACTCAGCAAAACAAGACTTATGTAAAGTTTAGTCTAGTCCTGGTCCACATCCTGGTCTCTGTGTCAGAACAGACCAACTCCTCAACATGGAGAGTAGATTCATTCAGCTGGGTTCAATTAAAAAAATCTGCCCCCCCCCACCCACGTTTGATTTAATCCACCCAAATACACAGCATTTTAAGGGCCAACAAAATTAATACATATTTCTAATCTATTCCCAAGCGGGACGTTTAAGGTTGAATAGGAACTTTATAATATAACTTGATGGCACTTTGAGACTGAAATAAGGACTATTGTGTGCTGGTAAAATAAAATGCCATGGTAGGCAATTTTGTTGGCAACTTTTAAACTTAATTTTTCTGTGGGGGAAAATAAAGTATCTGGCAGTTATGCAGGATATACCATCTTATAAATGTTTCAAGAGTACCACGTTAGTGACTTCAATGCAGACCGTTAGTGGTTAATAAAGTTATTCAAATACAACAATGGGACAAAATTTAAATTAACATTATTAATAAACCAGGGTTAGGTTAGGTAAACCATGCAATGAATTTCATAAGATCACCCGAGTTAGTTCAGATCCCGTTCAAAATAACAACTTTTTCAGGACCCTTAAGTATTCAACAATACAGTGTTACTGTAGCAACGGCCTTGGTTACCATCACTACCAGTATCACAAAAGGATGATGCAACTCCTCTGCAGCTGAGCTAAGCAGGTGACACAACAGGACTGGTGAAAATGTTACTCCATGGAAGGAATGTAAAAGCCCACTGGCACGTTTGTCATCCTCTACACAATCCACAAGAGCCCAAATCTGAATGCTGGACTATTTACACATTCTCATAGAAAAATAACTAAAGATATCAGGCTAATGCAAGGCTTCAAAATGTTGCTGACAACACATGCAAAGCTAGAGCCTCTGTGTAGCGAGTCTTTTGGACTGGCGACCACAAAAGAGAAAAGTATAATAATAAAAAGTGGCTTTACAGTATCCATGCATTGCCATGGGAATAAGAAAAAAAGGTTATTGGCTTAATGATATGCAGTGAGTGATGAGACCTGTTAAGTTACCTCACTTAAACTGCATAGTTCAGGCATGGCTGTGTGCCAAAAGGCACCCTATTCCCTATATAGTGCTCTGCTCAAAGGTAGTGCCCTATATAGGGAATAAGAGTGCCGTTTGTGAGGCGACGCATGTTTGTGGCAATGCAGACCTCTCTCCTGTTGCCAGGGCGATGAAGGGCGTGAGAAAGTAAAGAGAGGGTTTCCATTCCAAATGGAGGTCGGTACGTGACAATAAATAGTAAGCATGACACGGAATACTATCAAACCATAAGGAAATCACCTTTTCAGATTTCGCCTCCAATGGTGACGTAATGCACAAAGCACCAAATGTTTGAGAAAGGGGGGGGGGGGGGGGGGGGCAGGGGGAGAAAAAAAGGGGGAACACAAATGTTAATTGGAGAATCTTTGGCCCCAGGTGAAACGGTACGTTTTATAACTGATAGTGCTGCCACCTAGAGTACAGGAGGAGGAACAGCAGTGGTGAAAATAACACCAGTAACCCCTCTCACAACAACAGAGCAGGGGCTTATGGGAGTTGGGAGGGGTCAGTACCAGTACCAGTATAGAAGTCAACAAACACGGGTGAGATAGACAAAACACAAAGAGCGCTGGCGGCACGATAACAAAAACAGGACTGGGAAGCCAAAACTTAACCCCCAACGTAAGGAACATGTAGGAGAATCCTGCTGATGCCAAAGCCAAACCATGACAGACAGGTGCTGCCCACACCCCAGATACTCACCCTCCGGTTGATCTTATCCCCCTGCAAAACCACAACAACCTTACGTGACACTCGGCAACTTCACACACAAGCAACAGGTTGACTGTCTGAGAACCACTCCCAACTACTGTGGGACATCATGGATAGGTCCCAAATGACAGCCTATCCTAAAGTAGTGCACTATAAAGGGAATAGGGTGCCATTTGGGACGCACCCCATGACAAAAAGGTGAGCTGAAACCCTGGAACGACAAATTATCAACTGTTTGAATCTAAGGCAATACCTTTCAAACCTTCCAGTCTGTCGCTTATGTTTCACTGATAAGACTTTCAAAATGGCTGTTTTAGTTTTTAACCTAATCTCTCTCTCTCTCTCTCTCTCTCTCTCTCTCTCTCTCTCTTCTCTCTCTCTCTCTCTCTCTCTCTCTCTCTCTCTCTCTCTCTCTCTCTCTCTCTCTCTCTCTCTCTCTCTCTCTCTCTCTCTCTCTCTCTCTCTCTCTCTCTCTCTCTCTCTCTCTCTCTCTCTCTCTCTCTCTCTCTCTCTCTCTCTCTCTCTCTCTCTCTCTCTCTCTCTCTCCTCTCTCTCTCTCTCTCTCTCTCTCTCTCTCTCTCTCTCTCTCTCTCTCTCTCTCTCTCTCTCTCTCTCTCTCTCTCTCTCTCTCTCTCTCTCTCTCTCTCTCTCTCTCTCTCTCTCTCTCTCTCTCTCTGTCATACCTGTGAGAGGATGTTGGTGCACTGCTGCAGCAGGGAGACGGGGGGCTTGCCCAGGCTGGTGGCCAGCTGCACCCGGAGGAGCTGCTCTTTCTGGGTCAGGTTGTCCTGCAGGGCGTGGGCCAGGGCCACTGCAGCACACCAGTTAGACAGGGAGTCAGCCGAGAACAGGCCCCCGCACAGCAGCTGGCCCGCCGAGATGGAGTTGGCTGGGGAGGGAGAGAGGAGGAAAAAAAGTTATTTTAAGCAATTGATATATGTAGATTATTTATGCCTCCGATCCACTATATTTTTCTACTTGAGAATAACAAGCAATAACCTACATAATATTAGTCATAAGTAACATTTAATTGTATGCCACCTACAGCTGTAGAATGTGGTCATAGCTTCATAATAGCAACACATTCAGTATGGAGGTTCAGTGCAACTGAACTGACCATCGATGGTGGAGGGCAGCAGGGTGGCTACGATCTCCCCCTGGCCCTTCTGGTTCTTGTAGAGAAAACACTGGAAGCAGTAGAGGACGGCACAGCGCAGCACGAACGGCTGCCTCTCGTTGACCATGGACATCAGCAGCACCACTATGGCAGGTCTGGAATCAGATCATGGAGATTTGTTTTGGTTTAAATTTCACCCTTTCTATATATAATGCACTACAATGGCAGATCTGGGATCAGGGGACGTTTTTTTAGAGAACACCTCTAGCCTGTGGCTGTGTTATAACTGATTACAGTACTCTGTGTGGTGGAACTCACCTTGGGGGGTTGGAGGGAGCGTTGACAGATGCAAAGTAGTCCTGGTTGATCTGTGAGCCGCGGATCACCTCCGATACAGTGTTGATGGTCTGAGAGGAGAAAGAGTGAGACAGTGGTACAAACACAAAGCAAGCATCAGTATGAACAACAGTAAACGCTGATCTAACACAATAAGAGAAGTGAAAGTAGCTTTCACCAAATCAAGAAAGAAAGGAAAGACAGAAAGGAAGCATTTTTGGTCCATTCCAACAGTCTTCTACGTTACCTCAGTGAGTATGTCAGCAGGTACGCCAGTGGCCATGAGGATGGTGCAGAGCTGCTGTAGCAGGCCACACTGGTACATGGACTTCTGACAGCTACTGGTGGCTCCAGGAGAGTTGACCGGGGAGACCATGACTCGCACCAACTGGACCAGAGAAGAGATGGAGAGATGAGACACAGTGAACATACTTTGCACCACAACCCCCCCAATACTGGCCATGCGTCGCACAGTGTAATGTACAGACTATGATAGTTGATCATAACAGACCATCACACTGCTCCGTCAACTCCTCAGGGCTCAAAACCCCCTGTTCTCCCTGAATTAAATGTAAGTACCCTCTGTGGTGTGGTGTGGTGCGTCCTACCTGCAGCATGAGGTGGAGGTTGGTGACCTTCTGGGCGGACCAGCCAGAGTTGTCGTCTCCCACCTCGAACCAGGGCTTCATCCTCTGGATGTAGGAGCCCTCCTTGAAGAAGTTCTGGTTGGAGCTGTTGTTCTTCAGCAGGTTGACGAGCAGCAAGAGACAGTCTTCCACTACGATACCTGAACGAGAGAGAAGTTGGAGGGTGGATGTTTGTCAATAAGTCTGTGAAAAGGAGGATTTTTCTATCACATCAAATGTAATTTATTAAGAAATGGATTCATTGCCAATTTGTAAGAGCCCAAGTGCGTAGGGTGGATGTAGGTCAGTGTGAGTGAACTGAAATATGTCATTTTAAATCATATAAAATGTAATTAATTAAGAAAATAAATGGATCCATTGATTGGCAATTAGCTTGAGTGTATATATGGCACTACTCCTCTATTCGACTTTACCTCCATCACTGCTGCCCTCCTCTGTTATGATATCTAGGAGACGCTCGAAAGCGTTCTCAAACGCCACGATCTTCTGGATGGCCGCATTGCCTTTGGTCAACTGCTGCAGCAACAGCAGACCCTGAGGGTATACGATCAGAGTAGCGCTGATGTAGTGGTCATATATATATCCACAGAAACAACAACACATTTTTGGGCCCGTTTCCCAGAAACAAGACGTGCTTTGTCGTCTGTGTCTGGGAAACCGCCCCAATGTCTTGTATCACCAGAAAGATAAGCTAGCAGACTGTAGCTTGTTCCTGTGGCCTTACGGTCTTCCTACTAAAGCCCATCTGAAACAGCAGTCAGTGGGAGTGGTACTCACATCATTACGGATGACTTCTCTGGAGTCAGCTAATAGGTCCATCAGTCTAGAAACACCTGCAGAGGAGAGAGGACCATTTACAGCAACAACTGAGAGACCAGCCAGGCAAATGAGTCAGAAAATAACTCTACTAATGGTCAAGTACGCTAATTAGGGTCATCTGCTTTAGGGCAAAAAAAAGAGACAAGACTAGCACTTCTTGTCATAAATCAAAATCACACCAGCTGATTCTGGGTCAGTTGTCAGACAATTCAGCAGCATCTGATTCCAGGTCAGTTGTTAGAGGACTCACCCATAGGGCTGACCAGGATGACGCCCTGGACCTGGTTACACTGGTTCTTCAACAGAGCGGTGAGCAACTTCACTCCCGGCCACCGCACGTGGAAGTCAAACTCCTGAAACAGGCAGGGAGTCAGTGTCACAGGCAGGGAGTCAGTGTCACAGGCAGGGTGTCAGTGTCACAGGCAGGGAGTCAGTGTCACAGGCAGGGAGTCAGTGTCACAGGCAGGGAGTCAGTGTCACAGGCAGGGAGTCAGTGTCACAGGCAGGGAGTCAGTGTCACAGGCAGGGAGTCAGTGTCACAGGCAGGCAGTCAGTGTCACAGGCAGGGTGGGAAATCAAATTCACCCTTGTAATCCTGTATATAAGCAGTGCAGATTTTATGCTTATATTATTAATTCTGAAACCAGTTGGTCTGTAAACCACCACGCACAATGGGTCTCCAGGTCTAGTTAACACTGAGACCATGGGTTAGAGACCACTAGCTTTCATAAAGGCACAAAGTAGATGTTTGGGTCTCTGGTCTGTTTACCTCTAAAAGAGTCAGTAGAAGTGTCACATTCTCAGTGTCGCCAAGGAACTTGTCAGTGAACAGGACTCCTAGGTCTTCTTCCTGCTTCTGGGAGTTCTCATCTGAAAAGGTAAAAGGTCACAAGGTTTAAAGACCACATCCAGTCTAAAAGCACACAAAAGTAATGGAGCATCGTATTATAGACAACACACTCAATTATCTAGGGTTCTAGGCTAAATAGAATATTTCACACCAAGAACAACCAGATAATGAGACATTCTGTAATACTAATATAACCTCACCACAGTGAACATGGTTTAAAATGTAGAACTGTGAGGAATCTAACGTTCTTCCTTTAGAATCTAACGTTCTTCCTTTAGAATCTAACCTTCTTCCTTTAGAATCTAACCTTCTTCCTTTAGAATCTAACCTTCTTCCTTTAGAATCTAACCTTCTTCCTTTAGAATCTAACCTTCTTCCTTTAGAATCTAACCTTCTTCCTTTAGAATCTAACCTTCTTCCTTTAGAATCTAACCTTCTTCCTTTAGAATCTAACCTTCTTCCTTTAGAATCTAACCTTCTTCCTTTAGAATCTAACCTTCTTCCTTTAGAATCTAACCTTCTTCCTTTAGAATCTAACCTTCTTCCTTTAGAGTCTAACCTTCTTCCTTTAGAATCTAACCTTCTTCCTTTAGAATCTAACCTTCTTCCTTTAGAATCTAACCTTCTTCCTTTAGAATCTAACCTTCTTCCTTTAGAATCTAACCTTCTTCCTTTAGAATCAAAACGTTCTTCTTTTAGAATCAAACGTTCTTCTTTTAGAATCTAAACGTTTTAGTCCCAGCACCCTGTGAAGAGTGATGTGCATTTGACTACATATGCTAATTGTGAGGAAAACCAAGAGCAATGGGAAGACAAATACTGCAGGATAGGAGAGAGGCATGTTATTACCACCCAGTCATTACTATATTAAACCATCCTTCCCATTCCAACACATTTTAATGAGGTTAGTTCAGTTGACTAGTAAGAGTTACCACACCCGTGAGGTTTCTGAGGACTAGTTAGTGTACAGTACTACTACTGACCAGACACAGGCACGTTCTTATGCTTCCCTGAGACAGGGATAGGGGGTGCGGCCGCCACGTCTGTAAGAAGGGGGGAGAGCAAGATATTGAAGCCCCATCCAAAGCTACATCCCTCATTCTACCCACTGTGATGAGGTGTAGAACGAGAGTCAGACGATTCGACTCGTACACAAGAAGACATAAATATAGCCCTAGTATTTATTCATTGATTCTGCCAAAGCGTAACAACCTACTGTGCACCACAGGAGAGCTCCAAATCAAATCAACCAGCGGAGAAGAATAATGCATATAATTTACAAGAAGCGTCGCTAGTGGTTAGGGGGGGACGTTATACACAAACAAGAGTTTTACCTTCAGATTCGTCTGTAGAGTTAAAACATGGAAGAGAAGAGAGAGATGAGAATCTTTACATACATAGAAATTAACATCAATAGAGAGAGAGAAATGGGGCGAGTGTGGAAGAGGACGACAGGGTCCATTTTGATTTGAAGTCCAATTAATTGGCAGTAATTGAACTCAATTATACATGCTATGGTTACTAGGACAGGGCTTTCTTGTTGTCATTCAAAAGCATTTTTCCCAAAAGGAAGAGTGTTTTTGAACACGCAGTTCAAAATAGAGGCTCCACTCTATGACAAAATACTAAATTATAGACAGTTCTGGGGCCTGTTTGCAACCCTCTGTAGAAGACGACTAGGTTTTTAACAACCAAACACCTTGTTCCTCCTCTTCGTCGTTGCAGATGATATTATAGAGTGTGTCCAGAGCGTAGCCAAGGATTTCAGAGTCCGACCTGCAGAAAATGGGAGGGGTAGGATATCAACAAGACAAGCACTGCTTTCATCTCCTCGGTCTTTTAAATATTAAGTACTCTGAGCAACAACAGAGCACCATAAAAAAAACGCTCGCCTTAAATCACCCCACCACACGTTTACAATGTGCTAACGAGGAGCATAGGGCAAGGGGTCATCATAGAAACACACACACACACACACAATATACCTGTCAGTTTGCAGTATATGAACCAGGTGGTCCATAGCCTGAGTGCCAACTTCCAAGCGATATTTCTACAAATCAAAACCAACAGTCAAGTCAGGAGAACAGCAAATCATTGTTTTCCCCTAGGCAGCCCTATGATCAGAGAGGATACGGCTTTCACTTTAACTCTAAGCTATATGCCTGTTTTTCCCCCAGTGCTCCCCTAACTGTTGATGTACCGCCCGTGTCTGCATGAACAATACATGTTTTAGCTCCACACATGACCTTAGGTAAAACATAGGCCTAAATATAATACATTCTGAAAGCAGAGTTCAATAACAGAACATCTCTGATCTGATAAGACAAACCTGTGTGATCAGTTACTCCTTATGTGATCGACGTTGAGTAAAACCTGCTAGGGTCAAACAGAGTTAACGCAATTTAACAACCACCAGCTCTAGCTGGTGTGTTTCTCTGGCTAGGGTTGTTTTTCCCTGGTCTGTCTGTGTGACCCATGCCCCCTAAACCCCTTATTTATGCCCGATAAACTCATTACTCATGGTTGATGAAGCAGCTAGTGGCCGGCCAGCCAGTCAGTTATGGCCTAGAGGTCTCTAGACATTTAATACAGTAGAGACTGAGGGAATGAGTCAGGTTTTCAGCAAGTCCGCATGTCAATTATTATCTTCTTTCCCTCAACAGTGCTTTTTTAAAAGAGAACTGGACCAGTGAAAGCATGGAGCCAACCAATAGGTACCCTCCTTATTCCACCCTGTTCATGGGTTGCACGTTTCGTCACAATACTGTTTGGAACGTTCATTTTAGAACTGATGCCCAACTGAACATTCTACTCAACGCAGTATCAATGGGTGTTGATTAACATTTTGTCTAAAGTGCATTACTGTGACTTGGAAACAGCAAATAATTAGTAGGAAAAGCTTTTGTTATCATTGTGATGTCTCCAGGAGGGGAGAGCACCCACATTTTAGCTAGCTAACGTTAGCATTGCTAGCCATTTCTGAAGAACTTTGCTAGCTCATGGCAACATTGGCATCTCTCGAAAGTAAACTTGACGACAACATCATAATGACGGTAAAGTTGTTTTCTACTAATGTGATCGTATTTCCAGGCAACTATAGTGTAAATTTGACAAAACAGTCATTAGCCCCAGTTCAGAAAGACTTAACCATCAGTCAGACATCAATTATGCTGCGGCATCTGTAGAATGTTGATAATAATGGCAACGATGCGACCAAGTGATGGAGGTGCGACCCATGAATTCCTACATTGCTTATCCCCAGTCTGTCTTTCCTGATCAGTGTATGGAGGAAAGGTGGTGAGATAATGAGATGATTTAAGAGGATTGAGACACGGCCCATCCCAGACTGTTTAGATAGAGCCTGAGGATGTGTACGTAGAGTGAGGGGTGATGAGTGAGGGGTGATGTGTCCCTGCTCACAAGATAACGAACATCAAAAGAGAACTCTAGTGCTGTTCACTTAAAACAATGCACAAGAGAAAAGCTAATATTTAGATGAGGCCTAGGCTACATCTGTGACATCATAAACGGTCTCTGAAGCCTCAATGCTTTAACATGCATTTATAAATAATGAGTACCAGTTGTCAGTGTAAATTGTGCAATCATGACACAACAATGGTGAGTCAACAGTATAACAATGGTGTAACTATAGAGATTAGCCTAACGTGATTGTCTCCTACCTTTGAGAGGGATTTAAGGGCTCGGACAGCATCCCTGCGGTCCTCCAGGAGTGTGGAGGAGGCCACGCGGTCACACAGCTTATGGATCTGTGGTTCAATCAAAATAATTAATGGTTAACACAACATATTAAGGGGATACCTAGTCAACTAAATCCATTCAACCGA
The DNA here is from genome assembly GCA_023634145.1 of Thymallus thymallus. Classification (NCBI taxonomy): domain Eukaryota; kingdom Metazoa; phylum Chordata; class Actinopteri; order Salmoniformes; family Salmonidae; genus Thymallus; species Thymallus thymallus. Next base: position 291,176 of record JAKYLM010000074.1, read on the forward strand.
AATGTGTCTTTCGCATTTAAACCCAACCCCTCTGAATCAGAGAGGCGCGGGGGGCCGCCTTGATCGGCATCCACGTAATCGGCGGCCGAGTAGCTGTTGTTGTTGGGAGTTAACTGCCTTGCTTAAGGGCAGAACGGCAGATTCTTCCACCTAGGCTACCTACCACCCCCTGCAACCATGTACTGATACATAGGCTTACATCCACTGCAGATTCAGGACAATGTGTTCAGTCAAATCAAATCAAATGTTTGTAACCTGCTTGGTAAACAACAGGTGTAGACTAACAGTGAAATGCTGACTTACGGGCCCTTCAACAATTCAGAGGGAAATAGTAAGATAATAGAATGATAATAACACGAGGAATAAATACACAATGAGTAATGATAACTTGGCTCTATACACAGGGTACCAGTAATGAGTCGATGTGCACGGGTACAAGGTAGTTGAGGTAGATATTTACATACAGCTAGGAATAAGGTGACTAGGTAACAGGATAGATAATAAACAGTAGCAGCAGTGTATGTTATGAGTCAAAAAAGTTGGTGCATCGGTACCGCTTGCCATGTAGTAGAACAGTCTATGACTTAGGTGGCTGGAGTGGAGTCTGACAATTGTTAGAGCCTTCCTCTGACAGCGCCTGGTATAGAGGTCCTGGATGGCAGGGAGCTCGGCCCCAGTGATGTACTGTGCTGTACGCACTACCCTCTGTAGCGCCTTGAGGTTGGATGCCAAGCAGTTACCATACCAAGCGGTGAGGCAGCCAGTCAAGATGCTCTCAATGGTGCAACTTTGAGGATCTGAGGGCCCATTCTAAATCTTATCAGCCTCCTGAGGGGGAATAGGTCTTGTTGTGCCCTCTTTATGACTTTTGGTGTGTTTGGACCATGATAGATCGTTACTGATGTGGACACAGAGGAACTTGAAGCTCTCGACCCACTCCACTACAGTCCCGTTGGTGTGAATGGGGGCGTGCTCAGCCCTCCGTTTCCTGCAGTCCACGATCAGCTTCTTTGTCTTGCTGACGTTGAGGTTGGGGTCCTGGCACCACACTGCCAGGTCTTTCACATGTTTGTCCTTGAAGGGAGAAAAAAATCTACCTCCCTCCCTCCCGCACCTGTTGTCTCGACCTCAATGCTCGGCTATGAAAAGCCAACTGACATTTACTCATGAGGTATTGACCTGTTGGATCCTCTACAACCACTGATTATTATTTGACCCTCCTGGTCATGTATGAACATCTTGAAGAACAATCTGGTCTTAATGGCCATGTGCTCTTATAATCTCCAGAAGAGGACTGGCCACCCCTCAGAGCCTGGTTCCTCTAGGTTCCTGCCTTTCTAGGGAGTTTTTCCTAGCCAGCGTGCTTCTACATCTGCATTGCTTGCTCGTTGAGGTTTTAGACTGGCTATCTGTATAAGCGCTTAGTGAAATCTGCTGATGTAAAAAGGGCTTTATAAATACATTTTATTGATTGATGACAGAGATTTCTATCTATTACTAATTGATATGCACCAGACTTAAATATACAACTGTCACGCAGCCCCTCCCCATTCTGTCATCACGAAAGGAATGCCAGCAGGAGATCCATTCACAATCAATGGATTCATGTGGAATTTGGCTGTGTTTTTAGTTTGTGCACTGCAATCCAAGTAGCCATATTATATCTCCCAGATGACAGTAGCAGGCTACACCCGTTCAATTGTTCTCCTGTGCCAATAAGGCTAACCAGCGGACCTAGAAATGTTAGCGTGAATCACTGTATTAATTGACCAATTCTGTCTGTGCTCGTGAGGCTGGTTGTATAGGCCTACACTGGTCTTTTAGCCTGGAAAACGTTGAATTGAACATCTTTGCATGTCTAGCAACTATTAACACAACCCAAGTTTAGCTACACACACTTGTCCTAAGATTCTGTCCACCAGGTTGTGTGCGTGACATTAGCTAGCTTGTTAGCCTAACGTGCTAGCCGAGTTCCGTTTCTCACCGTCTCGGCTCCAGTCGGCTGTGGCCCCGCGGGTTGTCCACCCATCACTCCCCTGAAGAAATTCATTGTCATCGACGTCCTCTTGGAGATTTGTTCGCAATTCCAACAGTCTTAAAGAAACTTTGAAATGGTTTCTGCCGTGATGGGTCTTGTGTAATAACGTAAAAGTGCCTAAATGTTGATTTTTACACTGTACACAATCTCCTGGACCGACCCCGGAACTTGTGACATTTAGCCAATGCGCAAGCGCCGAAACGTGGCGCTACGTGGCTGATCAGAGGACAAGTGCCTCATTTTAAAAGGAGAATGATATTTTACCACACCGCCACTTTTATGTAAAATGTGTGCATTTTATCTATATACGATTATTTTCAAAACATTCACATGAATTAAAAGACATATACGTAAAGAAACAAATAAAGTATCAAACAGGCCCTTCTTGCCATGAAAGAAAATGCACCTGTATTTTTTTTCTTCTCTGTGTACATTTTTAAACTCAATCATCTGCTTATATAACGGGTGTAGGCTGCTTATATTATCTGCTTGTATAATTTCCATTTAACCTAGATGCTGTCCACAATAGGGAGCAGCTGAACAGTGGGACCTGTTTGGTATGCAGTCGATGTTGCGTCTGATGGCGTCCCTGGTAGTGCATACTCCCCCCCCCCCACATGTCCAAGAGAGAGAGATTCCCTTTTTATTTTGATAAATTGCCCCAGACCAGACACTACTTATCATTTGAGCTTACTTATCACAATCTATTTTGCACAATATAATGACGGAACTGTCTGGTAGCTATGAGTTTGAGTCAGCTGTTATTGTTCCCATTTCCTCTGAGGGTAATTATAACATGTTAATACACCTCTGATCCAGCCAGACACCTGGATAAAAACAATCTAAATGTGCAGAAATATCATAGTAATTATGGAGGGCGGTGAAAGAGACAGATCCACTCCTTGTCTTAAAAGGCATCCGTACAGATCTCAGCATGTTCCTTTGACAATGGAAGCCAGACTAACAGGAGCAGTGCTCTTCTCTCTCCTTCCTACTCTACAGGTATTCTCTGCAGGTAATCCATTTTTTTTTTTTTTTTATACCAATCTTCTACTTTCTGGGGATTTAAATGTCTAGCATCAAATATAAGAGATATTCTCCTCAAAGTGCTATGATGACGTAGTATCATATATATTTTTTGAGGAAATGGAGTGAAAATTAAACAAATAGTTTTTGCCATTTATAATGATTGTGACGATCAGGACATTCAGAGGCGGTTTCAGTTTAAGCCTAGTCCTGGACTAAAAAGCACTTTCTATGGAGATTTTCCATTTAGAATGATTTTTAGTCCAGAACTAATATTAATCTGTGTTTGGGAAACCGTCCCTTACTGCTCAGCAAGTGCAGCCAATAGCAGCCCTTTCACAATGTCTTGAATGTCATCCAGAGAGGAGTGATGAGACTCCCACTTCCTGGCCCGATCGAGGAGCCATTCCCACGGGAGACTACCTGGAGAAGGGGAGAGGAGAGGTGCACAGAGTTGACAGACAAGGTGAGCCAAAAACATTGATACATTCAGACTAGCCTGGAATCCAACCTGAATATTGATCAGTATAACTATTGTTCCAGTGACATGGTGTGATTTCCAGCATGGATCCCAGGCTAAAGACTACTGAGTAAACATGATTGATCTCTTATGTCGATCTTTGGTGGCATTTATATAATTGTATTAATTGACAACAAACACAACTTTCTCACTTGTGCTTATTTTCACAGAGCTGCATTTTGGGCAATCTGAACATGATATTCACACGCTGTTGAGCACGAACGATGCAGCTGAGATAGACATCATCAACCGTGACGAGTCTCCATGTAAGGTCATATCAGTCACGGACGACCTCCCAACACCTCAGGTTCAGACTCAACCAACCCTGACCACAGTTACCACCAGCAGCCCACACCTGGACAATAACAAAGACAAGGCAAAGGAAGCTGCTCAACCTCAGGTTCCAGTTGTCCCATACCTACCCATCAGGCCTGGTGCTCCCAACATAAATGTCTTCCCTCTCACACCACTAATGTTCTTCGTCCCTCAGAGAGGTGCAGCACGCCATCCCCACCCCATGAGCTGGTTTCCCAGAGGTTATGGCAGTGTACCCAACTACCCCATGCCCCCCTCTGTATTCTCAGGCTATGTCCAGGCTTTGCATGGAGGTTCATCTGAAGAGAATTCTCTGGGTGACTGAAGTACTGGGGTCCTGAGAAAATTTATAAATAGAATGGGGGTGTCTGTTCTATAGATTATATTTCTATGGCTGAGAGTTTCTGGTGCTAAGACTCCATTACTGTCCCAGACAGGAGATCAGTAGAGGCTGATATGATATCGGTGCCATTTTGTGCTGAATCTGCTATGTGGAAGTGTTGATTTTTTTTATCACTCACAGCATCATGCGTATATGCTTACATGACAAAAATAAACAATTTCCTTTTCATAAACCGCCTTTTGAGTTGTTTTGGACTGGAGTGCTGAACCATTTAATTACACTAAATGAATATGTTTAACATGTTACCTTCAGAATCACGATGCTTGCACAATATAAATGACACTCTGCATTGCAAAGAAAGCCAGTCTCGACGAGTGCAACTTTTAATCAAGCCAGAATGAACAATGATTAATGGATTCATTATCTGAGTTTCATGCCTGTGTCGACAAATACGCAGACCTGTGTGGTCAACGCCGGCTGCCTTTGCAATCAACACAAGGCAGTTACCACAGGAGGAGCTGGTACTGGGTGGTGTTTATTATGCACCAAACTGAAAAAAAAGGGACTGAAACAGGGCGGGACTGACAATAAGAATCTTTCCTTTCATTATAAATTAGAAGTGTTGTTAAGGTTAGGTTTAAAATCAGATTTTAAGAAGATCATTTGTAGAAATAGGCAGGGTTTAGCCATAATTATGACTGTGGTAACTTTACTAAACAAAAATATAAACGCAGCGTGTAACAATTTCAAAGATTTGACAAAATTACAGTTCCTATAAGCAAATCAGTCAATTCAAATAAATGAATTAGGCCTAATCTATGGATTTCACATCAATGGGAAGCCAGGTGAAGAAGCCGGATGTGGAGGTTCTGGGATGGCGTGGTTACACGTTGTCTGCGGTTGTGAGGCGGGTTGGACGTACTGACAAATTCTCTAAAACGTTGGAGGCGGTTTATGGTAGAGAAATTAACAACAGCTCTGGTGGACATTCCTGCAGTCAGCAGCCAATCACACGCTCCCTCAAAACCTTAGACATCTGTGGCATTATGACAAAACTGCACATTTTAGAGTGGCCTTTTATTGTCCCCAGCAAAAGGTGCACCTGTGTAATGATCATGCTGTTTAATCAGCTTCTTGATATGCCACACCTGTCAGGTGGATGGATTATCTTGGCAATGGAGCTCACTAACAGGGATTTAAACAAATTTGTGCACAACATTTGAGAGAAAGAAGCTTTTTGTGCAGATGGAACATTTCTGGGATCTTTTATTTCAGCTCATTGAAACATGGAACCAACACTTTACATGTCGTGTTTATATTTTTGTTCTGTATAGTTGAGACCCACGTTACTTCTGGCTTTACTAATATTCTCGAGTAGGATCCAACATCTTGGGGCTCCTTTCTTTGTCTTTTTTTACAACACTTTGGTTGACTGCTGTACCCTTTAAAACATGACAACCGTGATGACTGGTGCAGATATCAGTAGTTTATTGTATGTTAAATCCAACACATTCAAAATGGAAAACTCAAACTAATTTGCTCAACCTGCAACACATTTATTTGTTTCTACTAGCAACAAGTAGAAGGTAAACACAGTAAATTAAGATGGCAACCAACTGTTTAGTGTACCACACTTGCTAATGCCAGGAAGTAAATCCTATTCCACTGAAAAGAGGACTGGAATGATATACATTTAAATCCACTCTACAGCATTTTTCAACAGTGGAAAACATTTACAGCCTTTGCTTTAGTTTAGGGGGTCCTTTGAAACTTGGGGGTAGAGATGGGGGTTTCACTGAAATTTCAGAGCAAAAAAATAAATAAAAGTACAAATCTGCTCACAATAAAAAAAAAATTAACGCCACTGAGTTTTAAAGCACGGACTTCAGAAAGCATGATGGCTTTCCTCTCGACTGACTCTCCTCTCCCTCATTGCAAAAAGTAATCGCAGTAAGTGGCCTTTTCTTTTCCATAATCTGAAACTCACATGAGTATATAGGAAATTGAAACTTGTCCTATGTGGAAACATGAGAGGCCTTGTGTGGGTGTATCTCTGCAGTGACCCACACTGGGTTCCAGGAGAAAAGGGCTCAATTTCAAAATGGCCTCTTCCCATCACACACACACATTCAGCTCATCTCTCCATTCTAACCAAAGGTAGATCCATTTCAGGAAACGCCACATACTTGAAACACCAGTGCGACTGGCGTTTTAATCTGGCCCACGACACCAGAATAATAATAATTATGAGAGCTATGTAATCCTAGTTGATTTGAAACTCCCATTTTAGCTGTGTGGGTGAGAGAATATTATTATCTTCATGGGTTGGCCAATAGCATCTCTTATTATCTTCATGGGTTGGCCAATAGCATCTCTTATTATCTTCATGGATTGGCCAATAGCATCTCTTATTATCTTCATGGGTTGGCCAATAGCATCTCTTCCAAAACAAATTCAAATCACAGCCTGGGATTCAAGCTGGGAAAAATATTTATTTAAAAAATAATGACAATAAAAAAATAAAAGGGGGGGTGTGTTATTGTTTTTACCGTGCCAGATTGTCCCAGGAAATGTTGGAAATAGCGCAATACCACCTGACAAGGAAGACCTCAGTATGACATTTTGAAAAAAGGCGCTACATCAGATTTAACTTTCCGTTTCAGTGCAAGAAGACCAGTATAAAAGAATAGAAGTGCAAAATGTCATTTCTCCTCCCCAATTCTAATCCAGGTTGAAACCGAGGTCTTCCCTTTCACACAGTCACAAAAAGATAACTTCCCATTTCACTAGCAGAGTGTATTGGTATAGAATTCTTATTTTGACTTGCCTTATTGAAGCAAAACATTTTTTTTTTTTTTATAAAATCAGTACACAGCACATTGAATATTATCAGCATAAAAAAAAAAGCATAAATGGATTCAAAAAAGTGTGTGCGAATGTCACCCCACATAAGGGCTGACCTAAGGCTAAACCACACCTAAGACGACCATTTTACAAAAATTGCTGCCAATGAAAAATGTTTGTGTGGATGATGGAAATGTCGGATGCGCTTGGGTCCAGGGCTTATTTCCGCATGCCACCGTTCGAGACAAGGACTGCGCTGCTCCCACTGACTGTACCGATTCAGAACCGTCTAGTAGCCCATGTCTGAACCGTGCACTATAAAATGTTTCCTTTTAAGAGTGCATTTCATTTTCCGATACAATTACTAAGCAAACTGTTTGTCAATACTGCAGATCCAAACCCTTCAACTGATCCTGTTTGCCAAGGCTTGCCTAACCAAGATTGACACACACCATGACTAGTATGTTCCAATGAGTCTTTTCTTTCTTGGACATTTAACATTAAAACTTCAGGCACAGTTGTCTCTCTAGCCTCTTCAAAACATCCAGAGCAGATCCTATAAACAAATGCACAAAACTTGCAGCACATCTTAGGTAGTTGAACAGTATTTATGGTAGAGTGAAATGTGCACTAGAAAAACGATATAATTCTGTGAAGAATACTGCAAATAGTCCTTGCCTCAGTAGGTATAGTAGTTCAACTGGAGCTGCGCCACCTACCAAAAAGGGGCGCGACACCGGACACCCCCGACCTCAACTCATTAGTAAGACTGGAAAGATGACATAGAAGGCACCATCATGCTTTTAGAATCAAGTTGAAAGAAAATAAAAACACAAAAATCAAATCATACAGTAAACTATGATTTTTGCTGTACATTTATTGTGTTACTCTGTACTCTGACAGGGAATGGGGGGAGGGAGGGAGAAGAGAGGGGGCCCAGTTTCACGCTTCTGGCAAGGTAGGGGAAAAAAAAAACAACTTTGTATCAACAAAGAATAGTGAGCGAGCCTCCACCAACATTAACCTTGGTTTCTGTATGTTGATCATCCTTTAATTTCCCCCGTTTGGTGGAAGTCCAGGAACTTTGAGTGCTTTTATTAAATTAATTTAGGAAAATAATGATGCTGTAGGTTTGTTGTGTCTTGTTGGATTCCAGCAGTAATTGAAGCATAGTTATGGGTTCCCAGGTCAAAGATGAGGAGAAAAAAAAAAAAAAGAAAGTATATTGGTCACAGTAAACAGACCTGAAGTGGAGGCCTGCCTTGTCACGTCGTTTAGCTTTGAGACAACAGTAGATGTCTCAACCAGCTGCGTTCCCAGGATGTCAATGTAACATGACAAAAGTACCCATTAGTGCATACTGATGAGTGCATTATGCAATTTGTTGTCGTTTTAAGCAGTGCTCTTTGAAAAAAATAATAAAAAAAAGGCAAGCCTTTACCCCCATAGCAGGAAATTCACACCTCATGCTTTTCAACAGTAACGGGCAGAGAACTCCCACATATAAAATGTGCATTAAGATGGGTTTCGTGATGTAGCGCCCCGGTAAGTCGAGGCATAATAATCTCAATTCCAAATGATGGGCTGTATTATCGTAGGTAAAAGTCTATCAGTCCCTCCTATAACGTTGCAGATTACTCCTGGTTGCTTTTCCTCAAATTTACAAATTAATGTTTGTGAATTCTTGAGAACACTGGAAAAGGATGCTCAGCTCACAGCTAAGTAAAGCGAAAATGCAAATTTGACATTTGCTCGTTTTTGTCTGTCACAAAGAAGAAATAGTTGACAGGCTGTGTCACATTCCAAAGCCAAAAATACTTTTATACCGAAACGAAAATAAACAAAAAAAAGTATATACGTTTATACATGTAGATTTTTTTCGTTAAACGAGAACGGTAGAAGATGAAGAACGTGGTACTACTGCCAAACTGCAGGTGGTGCGCTCAGCGGCGCTGGGTGGTGAAGCGGCCCTCTGCGGATCCTCCTGCCCCTCTTCCGGAGCCCAGGCCAGGCTTGGGAGCCCCCATGCCGCCCCTGGGTGGGGGGCCCCTGCCGTCACGCATCATCCCACTGCCGGCCACCATGCCTCCTCGTGGACCGCCGAGACCCCTGTCGCCACGTCTCCCCATGTCTCTGCGGTCGTCTCCGCCGCGGACCTCCCGCTCACGCACCGCCCTGGTCTTCTTCTCCTCTACATTCAGACGCACCTCGCCGCGGAACATGATGGGCTACAGGACAGAGGGGACGGTTAACACAGGACTAGCAGGTGATTAGGGGACCTTAACAAAATACCCTTTTCTAACACGCATTTCACAATCCTCCTCATTCACTGGTTTGCACACCATAAAACCCTACTGTTGCATGTTAGGTTGTACGATTGTGTTTATCGATGTAGACAGAACTTATTATCTCTTGAATAGAGAACCAGTGCAGTTAAGAGGGCAATATCAATACCAGGGTTTATTTTCTGCAAAGAAAAGCATTGGGCAGGCCGCCTCAGTGTTTTTGGGCCACCTATGTCCAAACAGCGAAAACATTTTTTAAATAATGTCAGGATGAAAAAAAACATTCAGTGTAAACTTGAACAAGATATACAATTTAGATTTTTTTTTATTACAATCTTTGAGGGCCAACAATCACCAAAAATAAGTAAATAAAATAGTCAAAAAAAATGATGCATTCAGAAGTATAGCATAAGCCAAGCTGAGGCTTGGGGGAGGGCCTCAGATATAACTGGAGCCCCCCCCCCTGTAAGCACCATTTTGATCCAGAAAAGGCCTGAATACCCAACAGTCCCCTATAATTTATATACAAACAAAGGGAAAATGGGCTACAGATTGGGGGATTAGGATACTGTGCAGGACACCAAAAGGTAGTGACATACAACACCAATCCGTGTGCCACCAAAACACCAGTGTGAATGAGGGGGATGATGATAAAGTTAGTACTTGCCCCCCCTACCTTCGCCCCCAGGATTCTCTGAACAGGGTCAGAGTCGTCAAAGACCACAAATCCAAAGTTGGGCAGCTTTCCTCCGACTCCCTTGGTGTTGATCCTCAGCTCCACTACGTTGCCAAAAGCTGAAGGAAGACATTTTAGTTTTCCATTCCGAATACAGAAAATCATACACTCTCCTCTTGCTAATTCATCTGGAGTTGAACTTGTTAGTCACACCTTACCGAAAGGGTATATCGATCTTTATTAAATGTAAACCATTCCAAATGCAGACAATTCTATTGATTTAGATTACCATTGATAATTTGAACAAACTAAAAATGGCATGGTTAAATAACCATTCATGTGTATGAGCGCTTACTCATGAAGAAGTCCTTGAGCTCTGCCTCATCGATGTCGTGAGGGAGGTTGCCCACAAAGAGCTGGTGGCTGTCTGGGTACCGGATAATCCTTCTGCTGTCCATCTCACTGGGGTCCGCCTCGCCCCGACCTGCAGTCAGGAGAACAGTCGTTATCTACCATCTACACCGTCACTCTGTACCAACACTGACAAGAGAACATTTCAGTAGAAAGTCACAGCTTTATTACCTTTGTTCACAAAACTGAAGTGCGGTTTCCCAGTTTGTGACTCTGAAGGTGCAACACCATCTAAGTGACAGAGACATGCACACATTGACCCAGGTGTAGAGACTAAAGAAAAGACTAGAACAGAAGTGTGAGCACCAGTGACCTGTTCAGAAATAAGGAGCCCTCAAAACAAGAGCATATTGAGCGTATAGACAGCGCGTCTATAGAAAAATGAATTGCCAATTGGTCCCACTGGTCTTACCAGTTCTGGGTGCTCGCTGTACGAAGGCTGGTCTGTCGCGGGTGCGCTGGTCCCGGGGTCCCCGGAGAGGGGCCGTCTGAGTCTCAGGCTTGGTCTCCCCTCTGGCCTGTAAAGAAGCATGACACGCACAGGAGATGAGACCTTCTTGACCACAGACCACCGGTACAACACTCAGCCTAGACACACACAAGACACGGGGGGGTTACCTGTGAGCTTGGTGCTTTAACAACATGGGGGGGGATTCCAGAGGAGGGTCCTGTACCGCTAGGAGGCAGGTTTTTACTGGTCACCGAGGCCCAGGAGAAGGTCTGCCAGGAATTCAGTAAGAATTCAACCGTGCCAATCAGTAGAACACAGTACAATATACTCTCCTCGTACAATATTATTTTGAAAGGCAGATATCTTGACTGTAATCAGTGCTACTTCTGAAATGGCACCCTATTCCCTCCATAGTGAACTTCTGACCAGCGATCTACAGAGAATAGCATTGTAATTTCAGATGCAACCTGCATGTTATTTTAACGTTATAATCAGATCACTGTTTTACTGAAACATCACCAGGAGAGTTGACCAACCTTGGGAGCCTCCTGGGTGTTGGGTGGGGACTCTACAGGGACCGGGGAGGGGGCCTTCTCCTCCAGCTCCTCCATCACCTTCTCCTCCACGTCGGGCTTCAGCTCTTCTACCTCGGGCTCCGGTTCAGGCTCGGGCTCAGGCTCTGGAGCAAGCTCCTCCATGTACTCCTCAACACCATTGCTAAATTAAAAACAAATCAATCCAGTTTTCTACTGATGCTCACCTGGATGTTACTGATTATACGCTCAGATACAAGATAAATATGATTGGATTCAGGCACATTTCTTCTTGACACACACATGATGCAAATGTACACTCACTGGCCAGTTTATTTGGTAGCCCACCCGGTTCTGAAAACGGGCCGCTCCTAGACAGCAAGTCACGTGGCCTGCTATATAAAGCAGGTAGACAGGCATCCAGTTACTGTTCCATTGAATGCTAGAATGGGCAAAATTAGTGACCAAAGGGACTTTGCGCGTTGTATGATCATTGATGCAGGACGCGCCGGATCCAGTATCTCAGAAACGGCCGCCCTCCTGGGCTTTTCCACACACGACAATCTCTAGAGTTTACAGAGAATGGTGTGACAAACGAAGTAAAAAAAAAAAAAAACAGCTAGTTGTTCAGAGAGGTCAAAGGAGAATGGCATGAATCGTGCAATTAGACCAATAACAGCGCAGTAGTTGTACAGTGGTGGAACGGCATCTCGGATCTCGCAACTCGTTTATCCTTGTCACGGATGAGCTATTGAAACAGACAACCACACCGGGTTACAAACCTATCAGGTAAAAACAAAAAAACGGCTTGTGGGCACACAATCACCAAGACTAGACAATTGAGGAGTAGAAAAACAGCGCCTGGAACATGACAGCGGGTTTGGTTTACTTGAGTGGCCTGCGCAGTCCCCAAACCTCAACCCAATAGAGCATCTTTGGGACGAGATGGAATGGCTGGATGGCGGTACATTCATGCTGCGAACAATATGCAGAAACTGCGTGATGGCGTCGTGTCAGCATGGACCAACATCCCTGTGGAGCATTTCCGACATCTTGTAGAATGCCCCGAAGAATTCAGGCTGTTCTGGAGGCAAAGAGGGGTTTGACCCGGTACTAGATAGGTGTACCTAATAAACTGGCCGGTGAGTGTATATACCAACTGTATGCCATGTTTCCTTATTGTTGTTGTTTTAATACAGTGCACTTCCTGTATTTCTCTAAACGTATCATAAAGTATATCTAACCTACATTGTCAAAGTGGCTTGGTGGTCTCCATGGCATAGACTTACATGACAGGGTGAGGCTCGTTGTAAGTAGTGCTGTTAGGACTGTCTTGGAGTGGCTCTGGGGACGGCTGTCTCTCCTCCTGCTCCTCCTCAACCTCCTCTTCAGATTCTGAGGTAAATGCATAATCGATTAACAAAACCAAGTATACAGACCATAAACTCAACATCCAAATTCAACATTTAAGATAATTTAACTGGACAAAGTGCAGAATTTCTTACCCTCATCAAGTTCAGCCTCAGAGTCGCCGAAAACCTCATCCTCGTAGCGGAAGATGTCATTGTGTACGTAGAATTTGTTTGCCACGGAACCCTGTGGAAATAGCCAGACAACATGCTATTAGTGTCTGTGCTGCACTAGCTGACAAATGTGCTTTTCCTCCTAGTTGAGGCGTTACATAATCAAAAAAAGTTTCACGGAAAGCAAGCGTTTCATTTGGACAAGTGCAGTGTTGTGTTCAGTAGGCACAAAAATGTTTTGAAACAGTGAATCAGGGAGGTACTTCCTGAACATTGTGCCCTACCGAACACAACTCAGGTAGTCGCTCCATTTTAACGGATTCTCCCATTTCGTGCCTGCTGAACACAATCCAGAATTCCCAGTGAGTGAGAAATAAAACATGGCAATTACCCAATGCTTAGTAAAGTGTGTGCAGTGAGCCCCGCCCTTTAGCCTACCGTACTACGCACCTCTGGAGCGAGCACAAAGGTCTGCATGAACTTTCTCATGGGCTGGCCGTTGTTGGAGAGCTCACCCAGTACCTGGACCACAACGCCGTCAGTCAGCGTGGCATGGGCGTCCACGTGTCTGATCTTCGTGTGGCATTCTTGGAACTGCAGGGACAGGACCTTCTTGTGGATTTCCTAGGTAGGGTGAAGAGAGTACCATTAGAAAGGACAGGAGTGGTTCATAACAAACATCTAATTTCCCGCATTACTACATCACAGCATTTGAAGGCTATTAAAATAAATGTTTAAAAAATCTAATTTGCTTGAGATTTGCATGGAAATCATCCCGAGTCAGGACTCTTGTCTGTGCTATGTTTTTCAAAACAGGTGGTTGTCATCTGGATCTTTGATTTGGGTTATTGACACTTACTGCTTGGCCATACACCGCCTCTGCCAGCTTCCCGTTGGAGTCGAGTCCACCGTGAACATAGGAGGAGTTCCTTCCATAGAACCTGTCGTGACAAAGCAGAGACATTCAGAGTCCTGCTGGCACAAGTCTACATAAAGCAATGGAAGTTTATCATCACATACTATGGGCTATTCAATCTACACAAATCGGTCAGTACCTGTGCAGGAAATCAGGTGCTTTGTTTAAGAGTGTGTAATACTGCCGCACGAACTCCCGCCCTACAAGCAGGGGACTTGGCTTCTCCATCACCATTTCTTTGGTAATCAATTTGAAGTGCTGAAACAGAACGTGAACAAAACTTATTTTAGTCATGATATGAAATACTACTTTGAAGTGACCAGAGAAGATGCAGGTCAGCATTGCAGAAGGGAAACAAAGCCATGACAACTCATCCTTATTGGACATAATTGAGGCAACATGTACAATATCAACCCCAAATACCAGAACGGGACCAATGAGCAACTTATGAATTGTTTATGCATGTTATTTGCATGCCAATTTTAACTAATAGCAAATTGTGTACAGAAACTAGGTATTTATTTAACTAGGCAAGTCAGTTAAGAACAAATTCTTATTTACAATGGACGGCCTACCAACAGGGTCAGCCCCTGGCGCATATTAAGGTTAAGTGCCTTGCTCAAGGACACATCGACAGGTTTTTCACCTTGTCGGCTCGGTTTGGAACCAGCGACCTTTCGGTTACTGGACCTGCCGCCCCCAGGTATTATGACGATACTTTCTCTTTTGAAATGAGTTGAGTGGACAATATGAAGACAAAGTCAACTAATTTTTAAATGACAAAGCACCAAGTCGGTCGTGTGCAAATGATATAACGATACATATTTTCCTGTATATCTCCCATCCATGTGTATCGTTGCTAGTTGGGTAGCGAACTAACTAGTTTGTTAGCATACACCAGCGTGCAACTGCGCCATCACCTTCACCCACGGGGACACAAAAGAGTACAAAGCACAGGTCCGACTTCAGCGAGACGTTCTCATAGAAGACTTGAGAGATTGTCTAAACATATTTTAAATTATCAAAATTAGGTTAACCTTAATTTAATTTGTTTGATAGTAGCGAGGCCTATTGTGACGGGGAAGTGCGGAAGGCCTCCCACGACCTGGTACAGCCTCTGTCGTAGCTGGATGTCTATTTCTGTGTGGCGTCGTCGAGTCAATTCCCTGTCCTTCATACCAATATAGACACACCACAAAATGCTGCTAGAAATAGTCTACTAATTCCAAGCACATTGAAAAAGAGGCCTCGTCTTATTTGGAAGTGTATTTAGCAAACTAGTTAGTGCGGGTTGGCATACTTGTAAAGGTAAACGGGGATTAGCTAGCGAACTACAACTGGGCTGGGAAAGTAGCTAACGATAGTTAACTAGGCTAAAAATCGGGCAAACTCGCTAGCTAGCTCCTAGTTAGCCAACGCGTTAACACTGCGTGCATTGATAAAACATTACCTCAATATTGTAATGTAATTTAAGTATACATTTCTATCAACAAAATGCACAGTTCAAGACACCACCGGCTTCTAATGGCGCTAAACTAGATTTGTGGCGTCGTTGCTTTTCCTCCAACACGGTTAGCTACTGTAACGTCGGCTACCTTGTCTGATAACGTTGTTTACCCCCATGTCTCCCCGTGTAATATTATACATAAAAAAACACTTTGTGGCTCGATTTCATGCATTGAAGAAACGTTAGAAAGCTAACACCAATCACTTTGTAACTAGCCAATGAACATTCGTCTATTCTGAATCCTAGCACCGGCCGGCAGGGTTTTCTTGAACAGGGCTGGTTAACAAGAAATATTGTCCAGACCAGTGTTAGTGTTAATGTTGCACATAATACAAAGGCCGACTAGCTAGGTGTTTTGATCTATAGCTAGTTAGTCCATGAGAAAAACAGACATTGAACACTGTCAAATTCGGGGTCTTAGCCAGATAGTTTAGCCATCACATGACACAATGCTCGTTTATTCAATTTTAGCTCAAATTGTCGACATATAATGAATTGAAGACGCATACAGTGAGCCAACAAAGACCTTCACTAACTCAAATGTTAACTTTTCCTCGAAAACAACTACAGTGGGGAGCTAACACTCCATGAATAAAATGTTATCGTTAGTCAGATTAACGTTTGACAAAGCATTGGCTAACTAACGTTAGACAGTTTAGCTAAATAAAATTTAAAAAAAAAAGCTAACTTACCTTTTGAAATACCTATCTAATTGAACACAGTGATTAAATGTATAAGTATGAATATAAACGATCCTGGTCGTCAACGACTATACTCTGAAATATGAAGAATACTAACAGACTTCTTGATCTCTGCTGTATCAGAGATTGGAATTTAAAGCGATATACTTACATTTTATTGTCTAACCCCTGCAATCTGGGGCAGTGAACCCCGTGACAGTGGAGTAGCCAATGATATTTTAACACTGGACAACATCATTTGTGATGTAGATTGGTGTATTTTCCCGCCTGTCTTCCTGCCTAAAAATCCAGACATTATGACGTCACAACGATTTTTATCATTTGTCATATATCAGAATACAATATTATTTTATAAGCCAACAGTTAAAAATAGATTCATTGTGACTTAAAACACATTTATTCCTGACAGACAGCAGATAACTTGAAGGCTACAATTAATACTTTTGAATACAAAAACTGGAGGGAACCCAGAGTCACAGAAACAAGCCTTTCGTATGCCTGCCAGTATCAGGAGACACCTACAGTGCATTCGGAAAGTATTCAGACCCTTTGACTTTTTCCACATTTTGTTACGTTACAGCGTTATTCTAAAATGTATTAAAATGTTTTTTTCTCTCATCAATCTACACACAATACCCCATAATGACAAAGCAAAACGGAGATATCTCATTTACATAAGTATTAAGAACCTTTACTCAGTACTTTGTTGAAGCACCTTTGGCAGCGATAACAGCCTTTTTGATAACCTAATGGCATTACATCATATGAAAAGAGCTCTTGACATTAGAACACAATCTGTGCGTCCCAATAGTCATTATATTCTGTATATAGTCCACTACTTTTGACCAGAGCCATATGGGCCCTGGTCTAAAACATTGCACTAGGGAACAGGGTGACATTTGGGAATTTGTAGAGGCAGTTATGTAAAATGGTATGCTGGTTCCTAATTAGATCACTAATCACATCACCATTAGAGAGAGATTGTAGAAAGAAAGAGTTGATTCTATGAAGAATACATCATGACATCACAAAGCTTGATAAATGCAAAAATAAAACATACACATTTTTACTTTAGAACACATGGTACAAAGTCTCAGAGAAAACAAAAATACAAGTTGTAAATTGTTACAGCCAACTCTATATTGATTACACCTACCTTCTGTGCCATCAGATGACATCATGAGGATAGTCACTGCAGATACAACACGGAGAGCACTGTTGGCATCCATGCCTGCAAAAGGATCTTTAGTCTCTTTCCAATGGAGATCCATTATGAAGGCTGATACATGCAAATTAAACAACCCTCTCATGCCAGTGTTTTGTGATATAGCACAGAGCCTATTGTGAAATGTAGGGTGTGCCAGAGGCCTTGTTTTGGTGAATAGCTTTAATATGGAAATATTACATCATATTCTTAATTTGTTTGTTTGTTTTGACGCGGGACAGTGTTTGAAAAGTAAAATATTTGCCAGGACTTTGGTTGTCTAGCCGCCATTTGATTGAATAAAGTTGTAATTGATCAAATGATTACCAAAAAAAACATGATCACATATACCACTACTAACCATATCCTAATGATGTTGTTACTTGCCACTGAATATGATTAAAGTACCCCAACAAAGCATAACATATTGCTTAGTTACCATCCCACACAGGGTTAGGGAGTAACTGATTACATGCAATCGTATTACAACAAAATTACAAGTGTAATCACGTAGTTACGTTACCAGCAAAAAATATTGTAATCAGATTACTTTCACATTCAGAGAGGATGTGCGTGAATTTAAGTTTGTTCCCCAAGGAGTCTGAGCACCAATCAGAGACCACTATGATGACACACCAAATGTGTTTGATTGATATTTTTTATCTTCTTCTAATGCCTCTTAAGTAACCGAAAGTAATCAGATTATACTGAGATTAGGTAATCCAAAAATTACGTTACTGATTACAATGTTGGACAGGTAACCAGTAACTGTGACGGATTACATTTAGAAAGTAACCTACCCAACTCTGATCCCACAGCATACCATCTGTACTGGCTACATTACTGTATCAGGCTGGCGGTTCCACCACAGCTGTTCTCTCCTTAGCTGAACTGTACAGACTTGTTCTGAGAGACAAACACAACACCTTATCAGTCATGAGGATTCATCCAGTCAAGGAACTCTATTAATCAAATCCAGCTATCGGAAAATGCAGCTATGTTGTAAACAACAGTGGGTGTATGGTTATCAGTCCTTGAGCAAACAATGCCAAGGTTGAAGAACAAATAAGGTATACTGTGCTTTTGTTATAAGTTATTATAAGGTTTATAATGTAAAAAAAAGTACTTTCTTGAACACTGATAGTTACCTTGAAGTAACTACCTTAAATTCTCAACTCCCTTATAAATTGAGCCAGTGGGTGATTTAAATGAAAACTGGAGAATGAGCGCCATCTAATGGACATTAATAACACAACAGGGAGTAAAGGTAATACAATGTGACAAAGTTGGCCAAAAGTTTTGAGAATGACACAAGTATTGGTCTCCACAAAGTTTGCTGCCTCAGTGTTGATGATGGCAATTTTCATATACTCCAGAATGTCATGAAGAGTGATCAGATGAATTGCAATTAATTGCAAAGTCCCTCTTTGCCATGAAAATGAACTTAATCCCCCAAAAACATTTCCACTGCATTTCAGCCCTGCCACAAAAGGACCAGCTGCCATCATGTCAGTGATTGTCTCGTTAACACAGGTGAGAGTGTTGACGAGGACAAGGCTGGATATCACTCTGTCATGCTGATTGAGTCAGAATAACAGACTGAAAGCTTTAAAAGGAGGGTGGTGCTTGAAATGATTGGTCTTCCTCTGTCAACCATGGTTACCTGCAAGGAAACACGTGCCGTCATCATTGCTTTGCACAAAAAGGGCTTCACAGGCAAGGATATTGCTGCTGGTAAGATTGCACCTAAATCAGCCATTTATCGGATCATCAAGAACTTCAAGGATAGATGTTCAATTGTTGTGAAGAAGGCGTCAGGGCACCCAAGAAAGTCCAGCAAGTGCCAGGACCGTCTCCTAAAGTTGATTCAGCTGCAGGATCGGGGCACCACCAGTGCAGAGCTTGCTCAGGAATGGCAGCAGGCAGGTGTGAGTGCATCTGCACGCACAGTGAGGCGAAGACTTTTGGAGGATGGCCTGGTGTCAAGAAGGGCAGCAAAGAAGCCACTTCTCTCCAGGAAAAACATCATGGACAGACTGATATTCTGCAAAAGGTACAGGGATTGGACTGCTCCGATTGTTTGGGCCATCCGGAAAACACCTTGTCCTGAGAAGACAAGGTGAGCTACCATCAGTCCTGACAGCATGCCAGGGCGGGTTGCAGAGTTCTTGAAAAATAAGGGTCAACACTGCAAATATTGACTCTTTGCATAAACTGCATGTCATTGTCAATGAAAGCCTTTGACACTTATGGAATACTTGTAATTATACTTCAGTGTACCATAGTAACTACTGACATAAAGATTTAAGAACACTGAAGCAGCAAACTTTGTGGAGACCAATACTTGTGTCATTCTCAAAACCTTTGGCCAAGACTGTATGTAATAACACCATCACACATCATGTGTAAAGTAACAATGCTGTTAGAAAATAACATACCAAGTGACCGAATAACTTTACAAGTACCAGTAGAAATGTTGTTGTTCCATGTAAAGTAATATGATTGGCCTTTAGAAATGTCACTCAGATATTGGGTCCAAATCACATCCAATACTGGAGAGGGGTTTTGCAGGACTGACTTGTTGCTTAGCAGCCCCAGACCCAAACATACATGGTTACATAAAGGATAGTTATTTGTTTATAAAGGCACATGCATTTAGCCCTAAAATAATGTCCTCCATGACAAATTGTGATTTTATTCATTCTAAATAGTAGGCTACTCAGTCTCATTATATACACAGCACTGCAAACACTCAACCTGAATAGCAATTTGCTCAGTAAACGAACAAAAACTAGTATAAACGTTTGGAGAAAAAAGTGTTTTGCTGAGCGATATAAGGCAATTACAGTTTACTGCTGTATAAATAAATATTGAGAAAAAAGTTTCACTCTTTTAGTAGTGTACAGCAACGTTATTATATTCTATGTGATTGGGAGTCCCATATGGCCAGTTTGGCCGGTGTAGGCCGTCATTGTAAACACGAATTTGTTCTTAACTGACTTGCCTGGTTAAATAAAAAATATATATACACATTCGACTGTGCTGTATTTTCCAGAGGTGCATGCCACAGTGGTTGTGACGCCATGGTTTCTAATGTAATCTGAGTCTCCAACAAATGAGAATGTGAGATTTTAGGGGAAGAGCAGGAACAAGATGGCTGGCTCGGGACAAGGAAAGTGTTTGGCTTCTTTTCCCTAAACGAGGCATTTCGTTTATAGTTTTCAGTTTCATTAGTAAATGTTTAGGCTACAAATTAGTTTTGTAACTATATATTTTTGTTGTTGTTGATATGTCTACTTTTGCAATAGTTTGATTTAGATCTACACAGACGCTCACTTTCTTTTAGACAGAAACTTATATTTTTGCCGTATTTTTCTTTCTTACTAAGCAATTTATGTTTCGAAGTATATTTGTTGTGGAGAGGAACATATACAAATAATCACATTTAGTTAATCTGTGGTTTCCCGAAATTATTTTGCAGAGTTTAATCTTTGGCAACGTTCTTACATATTTTAGTGTGTGCGTAAATATTTCCTTTTTGATATGTGCTTCAAGCGTCACATAAACAAAGCACTTGTTAGTGGCTAGAGACATCATTGATTTAAACGTTTCGTAAATGTAGTTAGTCTGGCCTTTAAAGGCTTTTCATTGAATTGGACTAACAATGAGCTCGACTCGGGTGAGATCACAACAACCTCAGCAGAATCAGGCTGTCAGGTCCGCCACGGGCGCAGCGGGTGCGTCTTTACCGCACAGATTGGACACAAACGAGGGGATTGAGATGGAGAACATACAGCACCAGGACTTGGGGCTCGGGGGAGCCGTAGGCACACCATCACCCCCCTCAAGACAAGCCTGGAGTCGGGACAACCCGGGGTTCGAACCGGAGGATGAGATGATGGGGGCCGATTGGCCTCCGGCTAGCCCGGGGAGAAGATCAGTGTCCACGGGCTCCAGCAGTAGCTGCAGCAGCGGGTTGGGAAGTTACACCGCCGGAGGGAGCAGCACCCGCATCCACCGTGGATTATACCCGACCCCGACAGTGGATGCCCTGCAGCGAGACAGACATGACATCAAAAGCTGTGGGAAGAGGATACTGGAGAAAATAAGAAGTTAGTGTCACTTACGTTGCCTCCTTTTTTGAAGAACACTACAGCTGCCAAGAGGTCTGGACCTTTATGGCACAGGAGGTAGTGCACTTGCCCTTTAACTTGTAGAGACCTGGGTCACTGGCTCAAACACCTCTCTGGCCTTCTGGTTCTTCCTCACTGTTCCATACACCACTTAGGTCAACACACACCTGGAGATGCCCTCATTTTTTGATGCACTGGCGTCTCAAGCCGAGCATTCACTGGTAAGGAAGAATACCAATGTGTGTGTTGACATGCTTTTCTTCTTCCCAGTTCTGTGGGGTACTCAGCTGATGGAGGACAGTGACAACAGCAGAGAGAGGTACCTGAGGAACGTCCTGAGAGAGATGGTCACCTACATCATCTTCCTCATCACGCTGTGTATCTGTAAGTACACACACACACACACACACACACACACACACACACACACACACACACACACACACACACACACACACACACACACACACACACACACACACATACCAAAGGCTTAAGCCAAGGCTTGGATGGATTTAAGTACACTTTTAATATAGTTTCTCCCTTGAGAATTATTTGTAATCTAGGACTGGGTTTATCTGTGTCTGTCCAATACCACATCAGATTTACCCACAGATGATGCATGTGCTATATGACCAATATACCACGGCTAAGAGCTGTCCTTATGCACGACGCAACGCAGATTGCCTGGATACAGCCCTTAGTCGTGGTATATTGGCCATATATCACCAATCCCCAAGGTGCCTTATTGCTATTATAAACTGATTATCAATGTAATTAGAGCAGTATAAATCAATGTTTTGTCATACCCGTGGTATAGGGTCTGATATACCACGTCTCTCAGCCAATCAGCATTCAGGGCTCGAACCACCCAGTTTATAAACCAGAATAACTGTAGGATAGGCTTACCAATATAATGACATTATAATAAGGTAGTAATAACAGTACATACACCTATCAAGTATAGCACTTTTGTGCTCTCACATTTGTATTGAACGGTGTTATAACTATGTAACTGCTGCTCTTAGAAAGGACTAATATTAACATCTGTCTGTGTGGATACTTTTACCCGCTGACCAGCTTTTCTTATGGAAAAGTGATTCCCCAAACTCCTTAAGTCTGATGAACGACTCTGGCAGCGTATCAGGAAAGCTCCCTCAAGCCAGGAACTTCCTTTTGAGTTTAGTCACCATCGTCATACGTTTGGGAATAGGATTGTGGGAAGATTTTTTTTATTTTTATTTAACCTTTATTTAACTAGGCAAGGCAGTTAAGAGCAAATTCTTATTTACAATGACGGCCTACCTACAGGGTCAGCCCCTGGAGCAAATTAGGGTTAAGTGCCTTGCTCAAGGACACAGACAGGTATTTTCACCTTGTCGGCTCATGTATTCGAACCAGCAACCTTTCGGTTACTGGCCCAATGCTCTAATCGCTAGGCTACCTGATGATAAAAGTCCAAGAATACAACACAACACACAGAGAGTCAGAATGCTATTAATCTGGTTTCACCACTCCTTATACTACGGCTGCTGAGAAGAAAAGGGTTCCCGTGCCAGAATGGGGTTTTGGGTGGATCAGGAAGTCATTTCCTGGCTGGCTAGATGGGGCTAGATCAGCCCGTTTCTCAGCCAGGTGGGAGTCAATGAAATAGAGGCTAGGAAAATAGCATCTATATGAGCCATATAGGCTGTATGTACAGTTGAAGTCGGAAGTTTACATTCACCTTAGCCAAATACAGTTAAACTCTGTTTTTCACAATTCCTGACATTTAATCCTAGTAAGGTCAGTTAAGATCACCACTTTATTTTAAGAATGTGAAATGTCTGAATAATAGTAGAGAGAAGGATTTATTTCAGCTTTTTTTTTCTTCATCACATTCCCAGTGGGTCAGAAGTTTACATACACAATTAGTATTTGGTAGCATTGCCTTTAAATTGTTTAACTTGGGTCAAACGTTTTGGGTAGCCTTCCACAAGCTTCCCACAATAAGTTGGGTGAATTTTGGCCCATTCCTCCTGACAGAACTGGTGTAACTGAGTCAGGTTTGTAGGCCTCCTTGCTCGCACATGCTTTTTCAGTTCTGCCCACAAATGTTCTATAGGATTGAGGTCAGGGCTTTGTGATGGCCACTCCAATACCTTGACTTTGTTGTCCTTAAGCCATTTTGACACAACTTTGGAAGTATGCTTAGGGTCAATGTCCATTTGGAAGACCCATTTGCGACCAAGCTTTAACTTCCTGACTGATGTCTTGAGATGTTGCTTCAATATATCCACATAATTTTCCTTCCTCATGATGCCATCTATTTTGTGAAGTGCACCAATCCCTTCTGCAGCAAAGCACCCCCACAACATGATGCTGCAACCCCCGTGCTTCACGGTTGGGATGGTGTTCTTCAGCTTGCAAGCCTCCCCCTTTTTCCTGCAAACATAACGATGGTCATTATGGCCAAACAGTTCTATTTTTGTTTCACACGACCAGAGGACATTTCTCCAAAAAGTACGATCTTTGTCCCCATGTGCAGGTGCAAACCGTAGTCTGGCTTTTTTATGGCGGTTTTGAAGCAGTGGCTTCTTCCTTGCTGAGCGGCCTTTCAGGTTATGTCGATATAAGACTCGCGTCTCCTTTCTGAGCGGTATGACAGCTGCGTGGTCCCATGGTGTTTATACTTGTGTACTATTGTTTGTACAAATGAACGTGGTACCTTCAGACATTTGGAAATTGTTCCCAAGCATGAACCAGACTTGTGGAGGACTACCATTTCTTTTCTGATGTCTTCTTCTGATGGCTGATTTCTTTAGCTTTTCCCATGATGTCGAGCAAAGAGGCACTGAGTTTGAAGGTAGGCCTTGAAATACATCCACAGGTACACCTCCAATTGACTCAAATTATGTCAATTAGCCTATCAGAACCTTCTAAAGCCATGACATAATTTTCTGGAATTTTCCAAGCTGTTTAAAGGCACAGTCATCTTAGTGTATGTAAACTTCTGACCCACTGGAATTGTGATATAGTGATTTATGAGCGAACTAATCTGTCTGTAAACAATTGTTGGAAGAATTACTTGTGTCATGCACAAAGTAGATGTCCTAACCGACTTGCCAAAACTATAGTTTGTTAACATGAAATTAGTTTTAATGACTTCAACCTAAGTGTATGTAAACTTCCGACTTCAACTGTATGTATACATGACTGTTTATAGATATTTATATAGATTTGGCTTATATATGGACCTGGCAGCTATACTTAATGGATGCAGTCCAACAGAGCATATAAACAAATACTACAATGAAATGCTGAATAAGTCAGGTTGGACGATACTTTTCTCGTCAATCATCTTGAAAAATGTATACTTAAAAACTGTAAATCAATCCTCCATCGTTAACATACCACAATGGAACGCTGAATACGTTTTATCCCTGCTTGTGGAAGTGTAAGCCTATTCCCCGTGCATGGGAGCTGGTTGACCAGATTCATGCATACACTGATTTCTTTGGGTTGCAACTGCTCCCCGGGCACCGATGACGTGAATGTCGATTAAGGCAGCCCCATTCAGAGGGGTTGGGTTAAATGCGAAAGACACATTTCGGTTGAATGCATTCAGTTGTGCAACTGACTAGCTCTAGGCGCATAAACACAATACAGGCTAATACAACTGCAGTATGACAGTAATATATAGTATAATGATAGGATAACATTAATGCAGTTATTAATTATTTTAAACAGTGTCTATGTATACAAGCATGTATGAAATAAACAGTTATTATAAAATGCTGAACAGGTATGCTGTGTGTAACAAAAAAAAACGGTAGAAATCTCATCGAGAGAAACTCTTACATCATCTTGTGTTGTGTTGTTTAGTGACCTATGGGATGGTGGGCTCCAACATGTACTACTACACCAAGGTCATGTCCCAGCTCTTCCTGGATACACCACTGTCCCCGGGGGACACAGTCACGTTCAGAAGCCTCTCAACTATGGGTGAATTCTGGAAGGTAATGAGTCAATGCCCCAGTTTCCTATGTTCTGTGTTAATTTCCGACTTTGTGCTTTTTGTCAGATTGGAAAATAGAGCTTGGTGCTTAGTTATGGTATTACAAAGATGTCAATGCATTTACTTCGGCCCATGCTCAGTTATATGAAGCATAAAGCCAAGCAGCACATACTTAAAGTATTTAGTCCAAATCACATTTATGAACACCAAATAAAACAATGGAGCATCAACATTAACTGTTCAGACTATCGCCCCAAAAATATATAGTTAGAACCTAACAGGCCATCCTCTCTGTAACCAAAGCGTGTCTCTCCACCATGCAGTTCACAGAGGGTCCCTTCCTGAACGGGATGTACTGGGAGGTGTGGTACAACAACAAGAGTCTACCTGAGAACCACAGTATGATCTACTATGAGAACCTGCTCCTGGGGGTGCCCCGCCTCCGCCAGGTCAAAGTTCGCAACGAATCCTGCTACGTGCACGAGGACCTTAGGGACGAGGTGAAGGACTGCTACAACATGTACACCCTTAGCAACGAGGACAGCGCCCCCTTTGGCCCCAAGAACGGAACTGCGTATGTCTACTAAACTACTATATAATACTGTTAGATGTACAGTATAGTTAAATGGTAACGTACAAGAAAGCAACCATAAAGCTACAATTGGTTGTAATGCAGGAGACATAAATCAAAGCAAAAGTTGCAATGTGCTCTAGTGTTAAGTGAAAGCACATTATGGATGCTGTCCACCAGATAAAAGCATGGCATGTAAAGTCACTTACTTATAGCCACCACTGAATACTAGGCCAAACTGTTTCACTGTGGCTCTATGATGAGTCTGTCTGTCTGTCGTTCCACCAGGTGGGTGTACACAGAGGAGAACAGCCTGAATGGGAGTAGTTACTGGGGCCAGATGGCTACCTACGGTGGAGGGGGGTACTACCAGGACCTGTCCCGTTCCAGAGAGGAGTCAGCCGGCAAGCTCCGCTCCCTCAAACATCAGCTGTGGCTGGACAGAGGAACCAGAGCAGTCTTCCTGGACTTCTCTTTCTACAATGGCAACATTAACCTCTTCTGTATCGCCAGGTAGAGCCCAGAGTTATTACATACTTATTACATGTTATTTAGGACGGTTTCAAACTGGTTATATAGGTGATATTTAGGTTCAATTCAAATTTTGTACCTCAATTTTCACCCTAGAGTGGCTGAATACCGAATATCTCTTGGCCATTCAGTTTAATCCGTCTGCTTAACTGCGGGGATAAATAAAGTTGAATTGAATTGAATGTTTCAGGTTGGTGGTGGAGTTCCCCGCTACAGGAGGCGTAGTCACTTCCTGGCATTTTCAGACGGTGCGTCTGATTCGCTACGTGTCCAGCTGGGACTACTTTGTTGGGGTGTGTGAGGCGGCCTTCTGCCTCTTCATCCTGTACTACGTGGTGGAGGAGGCCCTGGAGATACGCATCCACCGCCTGCGCTACTTCAAGAGCGTGTGGAACTGCCTGGACGTCCTCATCGTTGTGGTACGTAATACAAGATGGCCGCCCTAGCAGTGATGGAGTCTTCCTGAAGCACCCAAGTAAAGAAGGGCTATGTTCCAGTATCCACACTAGCATACTACTTAGAACGAGGTAGTGCAATGAACCTGCTTTCTAAGTGGTAGGCTAGTATAGACATAGGAACAAAGTGAAGAGGTTTGTGATCCCAATATTGTTGTGTTGAGATTCCAAATGTCCCCCTCCTCTTTTTCCAGTTGAGTGTTTCTGCCATAATCATCAACATCACCAGAACGTCCGTGGTGAGCAATCGTCTCAAAGACCTTCTGGAGAACCACAACGCCCACCCCAGCTTTGAGCCTCTGGCACACCTCCAGGTTATGTTCAACAACATGGCCGCAGTCATCGTCTTCTTCTCCTGGGTGAAGGTAAGAATGGCTTTATGGTAGATTGACATGCTGAATGTAGCAAGTGAGTGGGAATTGACCAGGAGCAGGTCTTGAACCAGGCACTCTGCAGTAGGTTACAGGATGAGAGAACTACTACCTGTGCCATAAAGGTCCAGACCTCTTGGCAGAAGCCAAAGTATGCTCCCATAAAGGAGCATGATTTTAATCAAAATAAATAAAAAAATACATAGAGTTTATATTACGCTTTTCAAAGACCCAAAGACGCTTTAATTCTAACCTTGTTTCTGCTCATCTCGCCTCTTCAGCTCTTCAAGTTCATCAACTTCAACAAGACCATGAGCCAGCTGTCCACCACCATGTCTCGCTGCGCAAAGGACCTCATCGGTTTCGCCATCATGTTCTTCATCATCTTCCTGGCCTACGCTCAGCTGGCCTACCTGGTGTTTGGCACCCAGGTCAACGACTTCAGTACCTTCCAAGCCTGCATGTAAGTAACAGTGGTTGGATTGGAATCAACCCAGGTTCCAAGATTGTGGTTCTCCATAGACAACCATAGCGCCCAGATTGATTCCAATTTTGTTTGGAATTTGACCCATTGGAACTGTAATGGTAACGCCCCCTATAGCTTCATCTTATCCTCTTCATATCTTCTTCTTCTTGTCTTCTGTTCCATGTAGTTTTACCCAGTTCCGCATCATCCTGGGAGACTTTGAGTTCTCAGAGATAGAGGAGGCTAACCCAGTCCTGGGACCCATCTACTTCACCACTTTCGTCTTCTTCATCTTCTTCATCCTCATGGTGAGTTTTGATATACTACCATGGATAAATATGTGGATAGATTGGTATATAGTGATATTGTACTATTTGATCTACATTATCTAGAGAGGTTAAAGTTCGCTCTGACTGTCGTTTGTCTCTCTGTAGAATATGTTCCTGGCCATCATCAACGACACCTACTCTGAGGTGAAGGCAGACATGTCCCAGCAGAGGTCTGAGATGGAGATGTCCGACCTCATTAAAAAGGTACGAGACCCTAATGGTATGTGGTGTGTTATTTATTCTAGTAGGTGTGTGATGCCTTAACGGGTCGTTGTAGCTGAGCATTCCAAACAACTGCAAGGTGACTTGTATCATAGGGACTTCATATTTAAGATTCTATGAAGTAAAGACTTACATTAACTTGGAGTCTCCTTTTCAATGTAAGTTTACATTATTGTTGAATATGATCAACATGTACTGAATAACTGCTAAATGCAGAATGAAAATGGCATCAACATTGACCTCAGTGTTGATAGATGTCCTTGAGTTTGTCTGAGGGCTGTTCCTCTCCCTGCAGAGCTGTAACAAAGCCTTGATGAAGCTGAGACTGAAGAAGACCACCGTGGATGACATCTCAGACAGTCTGCGCCAGGCCGGGGGGAAACTCAACTTCGACGAGCTCCGCCAGCACCTCAAAGGGTGACCGCTGCAGTGCCTGAAACCGAACTGGGCCCTAATGAAAACCTCAGCTGATTGAATTCATAAACATACATCATTTCATTAATTTCTACATACATATGAAGAAAGACACATGTGACATGTAATAGTAGAACTTCATGTGTTGTTGTTTGTGTGTTTAGAAAGGGCCACACGGATGCAGAGATTGAGGCCATCTTTGCCAAGTACGACCATGATGGGGACCAGGAGCTGACTGAGCACGAACACCAGCAGATGAGGGACGACCTGGAGAAAGAGAGAGTGAGTGGACGCGCGCACACACACACACACACACACACACACACACACACACAGAGCAATGAGCTGCACACACACACACACACGTTTTGCAGCTGTTCAGTGTGTCTCTGCACACATGCCAGGAGGACTTGGATCTGGAGCGCAGCTCGTTGCCCAGACCCACCAGTGGGCGGAGCTTCCCCCGTACCCAAGACGACTCGGAGGAGGAGGACGACGAGGACAGCGGTCACAGCTCCCGTCGCCGCGGCAGCAGCTCAGGAGGCGTGTCCTACGAAGAGTTTCAAGTGTAGGTCGAATTCTATTACCACCCAAACAAGCTAGTGCTGGGCCTTGGAAAGATTGGGCTTTTGAAAGGTCCTCTGTGTGTTTCCGACGGAGGATGTACCTGGTATTTAAATGTATCATAACTATGGGTTTAGCATGATATAGCATGTTATATAAAGGTGTTTTTGGCATTATTGTTCTATTCCAGGCTGGTGCGTCGTGTGGACCGGATGGAGCACTCCATAGGTAGTATAGTGTCTAAGATCGATGCAGTGATTGTGAAGCTGGAGGCCATGGAGAGAGCTAAGCTCAAGAGGAGAGACGTGCTGGGAAAACTGCTGGATGGGGTGCTGGAGGTGAGATGGAATCTACATTGACACACATGTACATGCCCATCTCTCCCACACCAAAGACTTGTTAAATCTTTCCTTCCCCTCTCTCTTTCAATCTCTCCCCCTCCCCCAGGATGAGAGGCAGGGCCAGGACATGGACGTCCACAGAGAGCAGATGGAGCGGCTGGTGAGGGAGGAGCTAGAGCGCTGGGAGTCTGACGACACTGTCTCACAGGTCAGCCACCACCAGCCCACCACTGCCATTGGTCCGGGAGCCCAACCACGCACCCGCAGCAACCGCCCCTCCTCCTCCCTGTCTACTGACGAGGTGGACGCTGGGGGTAATGGGAGTGGCCACGTGTGAAACCCACCAGATAGTTACACAGTAATGAGAAAGGGACATTCCAGTATTTTTACAGGTTCTAAGCGCCAAGTCCTTACTTGAGATGTGTGCTTGCAACTTGAATTTCCACAAAATGTTCCCATTTACGTCAATGGAAGATTATCATGGAAGTCCAAGTTACGCAAGCTAATTTTAAGTAAGGATTTTGACTAAGGGTAACTTTAAGCAACATTTTAGTGAGGTTCAAGGTTCTAACTGCATTGTATTCATTGGTTGTGGCACAATAGGTTGTCACACAAATTAAGATATCCTTGTGCAAGTGTCCTTTCTGGTTGTGTTCTACTATGATGGTGCATTATA
The DNA here is from genome assembly GCA_023634145.1 of Thymallus thymallus. Classification (NCBI taxonomy): domain Eukaryota; kingdom Metazoa; phylum Chordata; class Actinopteri; order Salmoniformes; family Salmonidae; genus Thymallus; species Thymallus thymallus. The sequence goes on from JAKYLM010000074.1 coordinate 321,539, forward strand.
TACCAGTACACAGTCCCATTATCACCCCTCTGTATTTGATTGAAATCTTTACACGAAACCACAATGTAATGGCAAAGTGAAGTGCACAGGCACCTCAGTTATTCAACTGCACTGAGAGTGTGAGAGTGAGGTTCACTTATATGGTCTGAAAACATTCCTATATACTCCATCTATAAGATGACACATGCTTTAACGCTAGCAAAATATGACCTGATACATTTACAAAGCTTAGAGTGCAAGCACAAGATTGTAGCGTTATGTAATAAAGAGTTAGGGTACATGAATATGCTGGACACAATGAAGGCTACATGAAGGATTTGATTATATTGGCGATATTACATGTGATGTAATGAACTAGCCTCTAAGCTATTTCCATTTTGTTTATATTCTAAGAATACACGGCATATCATTGCTTTTCCTGTGCGGGTACGTAGCTCAAAGGGCTTTTGGTTTTGATTACACGGTATATGCATGCATGCACATCGATATTCCACAGGGAAAAAAATGGTCTATTCGATCGTCCTTTTAATATAGTTACAAGTGTGGCTCATCCTGTCGTAATTATTCGTCTATATCACTTTGTAATGACTTTCAAAATACCTTCTTATAAACGTATATGATACATATTGTAACTTGAAACAAACTTCGATTCGGAGTGCATCTAGGGTCATGTGATCCTCGTGTGTATTATTATGTGCGGTGCCTCACAGTATTTTGTAGTCTATTATTTTGTAAATTTTTGCGGTTACATACTGTGTATCAAAGGTGTGAAAAATAAATAAAGTGTATTGTGATGCTAAAATGATGAAGTGGTGTTTTAAAATATAGTAGATTTCATCCGGGCCGTTGTTTGATATGTTTGAACACGTCGATGGTGACTAAATCTGAACTATAAGGTGTTACTAATGGACCTGTGATGTACATTGAACAGGTTTGATTGGAGTTTATATATGTTGGGGGATTAAGTGAGATTAAATTATACCCTCTATCGACCTAAATGCCTGTTCTCGAGACGAGACTCCTGCTCTGTCACCAAGGTGTTACTAAAAGGTCTCACAAAAGTGACCATTTAGGCGTAATGTTGTCAAGGCACTAGTCTCTTCCCACAGCCTCTATGTGATCTAGGAGTCGGGTATTTCTTGCATATGGAACCACGTCTTCAACTGTTGGTATCGTCGATTTTTGCTATACATTGTTGGTAGGTGCATAATTACCACTCTCAAAGTTATATGAAAATGTTTATAAAAGTATTGTTTCCAAAAACTATCATAGATAAAAAGGTAATAAACATGAAACAAACAATTAAATGATTACACAAAAATAAACGCACTAATAAACGGCATTCATAATCTTTACATATAAACATAATTCAACATCATCATTTTTCAAATAAATTCAAATCCAGTTTGATCAAGAATCAGTTGCTCTATAAATAGAAACGATTAACTAAATACCCAAGGCATAGTCTCATACTGGACTGGAACAAATGCTACCAAATAAACACAGCAGTCAACATGAGAACAAAGAGTATTGGAGGGCAAAGATTCCACATGAATATTCATGTGGTGAAAATGTACATTCATGCATAGATAATGTACATTAAAGTGATAGTTCAGCCAAATTACTAATTTACAGTGCTAGTGTAGCCAATTCGGCAAAGAAAAAGCGTGGATTGCAGTCTCCACTTGTCCAGGAAATGAATATGTGAATTTGTAATTTTGGCTGAACTACCCCTTTAACCTGTTTCAGTGCAAACCATAGGCACACTGCTTCATGTTATAACATATGTATGGATAGATAAACTACTGGCAGTTTGTCATTGATATAACCACAGAGGAGTCAATTGTAAGGCCAAGTAAGACACTTCTTATGTGAACTTCTTAATAAACCGCAGCTTCAGATAGGCGATGACCAGGAAAATGAGTGTCATTATCGCCAAGGCGACGTGGTTTTCCCATAGGCCCCATGTAGTGTATTCTATTCCTAGGTAGTCCAGGTATTGTTCCCCTGTGCACCTGGAATGAGAGAGAGAAGACCAAACAAATGTTCACCACAGTGTATCTATGGGATCCCGTGGCCAGGCAAGACTGGGTCACGTGAAATAGAAAGAAAGTGAAACCTGAGTTCACACTCAGCGGGTAAAATGTTATTGCGTCGTTGGATAATTACTGTGTTTATTCTCTAATGTATTTAAATTTTTATTGTATCAAATAATTCAGCCTTCGCTGCTGTTGATACCCAGTAATGCTGCCTTATTGAAATAAGCTATTCTCTTATGTGCCGTAGGGGATTGAACGAACACACGTCTGCTGCTCCATCTACAATGACCTCCTCAGTAGATGGTGCTAGAGGAACCATAGTGGCCAGACACACTGCATTTAATGACACCATGTATGTAGCCTACTGATAATACTAGTTATATACCATATAAGCCGTATTTAAGTCAAACAACATCAACACTATTTCTGTGTGTGTGTGTGTATTACGCTACTCACGTTATCCCGACAGCGTGAGTAGCGTTCACACTGCAGTTGGTCATCATGCCAGAGCCAGGAGACATGGTGGTGCGAACGGCTGGGTCCTCACAGAACTTCAGCCCCACAAACTCGTTGATCTCCAGGGCCTAGTCATTAAGAAACGTTACAATACTTAGTAATACAGTTATATTGTAGTATATAATATCATACTGTACATGTTAATATTTTAAACAATTATATATGTAATGAAGAGTGCTATAAAAGTTGAATAAATTATTCTTATTAATACAGTACGGCAACATTTCACTAAAACAATTGAGAGGTTGTGGCTGACTGAGGTACTTACTGTTAGACCATAGCGAGGGATACTGAGGTACTTCAACCAGGCCAGCCAGTCCATGATACTGGGCAGGTTCACCAGCAGACCTGAGAAGATCTGACCACACATCATTGAATATTAATTCACCAATGACAATTTTTAACTCCCCAAATTGCAATTTGACCAGGAAATTGCCATTTTACAAGACAAACCTGGTAAGATAGGAGCCCAACAAGCAGAACAAGATACAATAATATTAAATCGCCCCAAAGATCCAACACAGCCACAGAGAGAGAGTTGAGCGGCAGGTAGCGGTTAGAGAGGCGAGCCAGCAACCGGCAACAGGAAGACATTTGTTGGGAAGAGAGCTTGCAACTGGAGGGTTGCTGGTATCAAATCCTAGATGCTGTTGTGCCCTTGAGCAAGGCATTTAACCCCCCCACACAACAAGAGCTCCCCAGAGCCCAGTGAGGCAGCCCCCTACACCTCTCCAAAACCTGGCATATATGCATGCATGTCTTTCGGAGGGGTTAAAAATAGAATTTCGGTTGGACCTGGATTGCAATTAACCAAATCGAGAGACAGCCAATAACACCAAAGATCCTATATCACTTCAATCAAAGGCTAGAAAAGATGACGGCCATTGCCCACTGTAATATCCTTGTGTACCCTTGGTATGCAATGCTAGCCTATAGTTATGTCTTTACATAACTAGCAAATAATACGAGACAGTGCTGAACTTGAACCGTTGAAATACAGCTCACGTTCCCTAGGTATCCCACCATGCACCTGGTGCGTCCCTAGGTACCCCACCACACGCATGTGGCCACTGCATTACACCCTCGTCCCTACACTCACCATCATGAAGACGAAGCTGATGGTCATGAAGATGTTAGCCACTGCCACCACGCTCTGGTCGGCAGAGATGGCCATGGTCATGGCGGTGGCTGTGTAGGCCACCATGGTCACGGTGAACATGAAGATGAAGAAGGCTGCCGGAGTGGCTTTGAAACCTGCAGGACAGACACACACTAGAATGTCAAGATCATTTCAGAGTCTGGATTTGAGTAGTAGTGCACATGCCCCTCGAAATGTCTCATTCCCATGTTGTGCATCCAACCCACCTATCATGAAGTAGACCACGCAGCTGAAGATGATGGCGGGGATGGTGCGCAAGGTGATGATGTCAGACAGGATCTTGGACAGGAAGTAAACTGAGACTCTGTAATACCCGCTGATGTACTCATGGCTGTTGGGGACAACAAAAACAAGAAGTTTACATTATCTCATACGGAGTCTATGACTCTTCCTTGGCTAGGGGCATTTGGAACTAATGCTACTGATAATGTTCATTTATAGAATAATTAAAGTACAAAGGTCAAACAGTGAACCTAATGTAGCTGTAAACTAATGCTTGTTGGTCCATTTCATACTGATGTTTAGGCAGTGACAGTGTATTCCTAATCATTCATATATATGTATATATATATAAATAAGAGATTTGTTGTGTTTTATAATATATTTCCCCTTCATTTTTCCTCCACTCCAGATCCAAACGTATACATACGAACAACTTAGACACACACTAACAATGACTAGACAAACAATGACTGCATCTCATTTTAGCCAGATCTGCATGCTCACACCCCCATATTGTATATTTCAAAAGAGACCAGGTTATAATGGTGCCTCTGGTCTACTACAGTACGTACATAAACAGCTTCCTCTCTGTGATGAAGAGTTCGGCAGCAGACAGAGTGCTGAAACACTGGTTGGTGGTGATGAAGAAGAGAGCGCCAATCCTGCAAGAGGGGAAAGTCAAGTCAAGAATGCTAAACCAGATACCCCAAAAGCTTACTGAAAAGACCATATGAAATGGCACTCTATTGCCTATCTAGTGCACTATATTATATAGGGTGCCATTTCCCAAAAGGCCGCCTCATCCAACCATTCAGTTAAATTATTAACCCAATAACAGCCAGAGAGACAAAGTAAGAGAAATACGTCACCTAATACCTGACGTAAGCCTTATTATATAGCTACACACATTGACCTAAACTATACCCCCAATACACTAACATTAAATCCTTATGTTCTGCCCAGTCATGCATGGAATGAAAGTGGGTAAAAACCCTATTGAAATGAATGGTAAATGTTTCGATGTGTGTGTGTGTGCTTCATCGGGCTTCAGACACAGACCTGGGTTCAAATTGGACACAGACCTGGGTTCAAATACTATTTAAAAAATCTCAATTACTTTCAGATACATTTAAAGATGTCTTTTCAAATAAAATATAAGTAGTTGAATATTTTGATGCATTTGGAAAAACACATTTTAATATATTTATTTCAAATACTATTTTCAAATACCAGGGATAAATGAATGGGAGTGTCTTTGAAATACAATTTGGCAGACTATTTGTTTTTTACAAATAACCATTCAAATACTAAAATAAAAGTACTTGTTTTGGGCTGTGCATTTGAAAATACTCAAATACACAGAAAAAGTATTTTAAATACCAGATACTGAAATACACATGTATTTAAACCCAGGTCTGATTGGACCAATAAAATAATGGGCAAAACCCTGATTATTGTAAGCGGATGAATATGTGGCTGCATTATTCTGCTTATAACAGCTCTCTCTCAAAGCAGAGTCATTTAATAACCAAATCTTTACAGGAAGACGCTACCGTTGTTCTGCCCCATCAGTTTCAGTCTATAGATTAATCGAAATCAGATCACCTCGGCAAGTTAAGTGCCTTGGTCTTTATTTACTGTATAGTACCAGTGGGTGGGTGGATGTATTGTGGAATTTACAGGAGATTCTAGGAAACCAAATGTTTTATGACATCAGAGATCCGGCTGATGGTCGACAGGATGAAGTTGAGGCTGATAATGGGCTGGAGATCCATTACATCCCATTCTAAAATGGATTTGAGGTGTTGTGATAAAAATGGTTCCCCCACCTGTTCTGTATTCCACTCTGATCATCCTTCACCCTGAAGAAAATGGCGCCCACAATAAGAGCCAGGAAAATGGTGACTCCCAGCTGCCCAACAGATGAGAAACATTGTATGTTTAGTAGCCAGGTCAAAGGTCATATTATCATATTTTACATCATGACCCACATGCGCCGTGGCATTGGCATCTCAGTGCAAGAGGCGTCACTGCAGTCCCTGGTTCTAATCCAGGCTGCATCACATCTGGCTGTGATTGGGAGTCCCACAATTGGCCCAGCATCGTCCAGGTTTGGCCGGGCTAGGCCGTCATTGTAAATAATAATGCATGTTAACTGACTTGCTTAGTTAAATAAAGGTTAAATAAAATTAAAATAATAATAAATTACACAACTGAGACTTCAGTCGCATGAGGGAGCCCATTTTGATCAAAGGTCCAGGCCCATTTTAACGTAAACACATCTTTGTTGGTCTATAGCAAAATGTGTTTAGCTCTCTTGCAGAGAATAAAAAAAGAATATTTTCTTAAAATACAGTTAGGTAAGATGCTATGGCGAATACAAAGTCCAGGAGAAGTATCAGTACTTCTGGCCCAGCAAAGGCAAACGGTCTAACCCTGATTAGTCCCATTAAGAATGTTGACCTTCTTAAACCTAGGAATATTCTCACACAAACTACACCGAATCAGCGCTTTCCACACTCTCCCTCATCCATTCTCATCCACAGACCAGTAGTCCATGCTGGATAAGAGAGGGAGAAAAGAAAGAGCGAAAGGGTGAAATCTCCGGAGCGACATTTGTTTTAATCCTGACGATTTACATCTTATGACAGGCCTAACCGGCCCCAGCGCAGTTCCCAGGGTGAGAGGATAAGCTAATAAGGTTGAGGCTTTTTCACCTCATGTGGAAGCCCAGCGCGGGTCATGGCGCGATCATGTGACAGCGGGCTGGGCCCAGGCCACCGGGACCCGGGGGGAGGGGGGGGGGGGCAGATATGATATCACTTCAGTTCTAGGCAACAGCAGGGTCACAACAGTCAGTAAAGCTGATTAGCTAGGTCTCCAGACCTCTAGCCTTTAAAATCCAGACCCCAGCCTGGGATTATTGTCGGTTTAATACGGGGCTAATTAGCTGTTAATAATTCTTCGAGTGAGATACTACGGATGACATGTTGTTGCCATGGATGACTAATGAGGGCACTAAGTCGTCAGAACTCCCTCCTCCCGCCGTCTCCATCACCCTTTAAGCGTTAAAGAGCTTGTTGTGGAGTGGAGAAAAGTATGGTCGCCGCAATTAAAAATCATATTATTCTCAAGTGACTTGCTCGGAGGGTAAGTACGGTCATAAGGTGGGTGTGTTTGAAATGAGTTTAGGGGATATTGGTACAGCACCTCTTAAGCTTTTAACCCACAAATAGGCATCCACTCCTAAACACTGGAACCTTTGATGGATTTTCTCAACATCTTTGAGAGTCTGAGCCTTTGATACGATCTATAACTGGTGGAGGGCAATATGCAGTCCTTGAGCCAATTCAATGCGGTTTCAATAGACAGTCTGACCATGAGCAAACCATGGAGGGAGGTACGTGTATGTTTTGACCACTAACGAAGATGCATAGTGTCCGACATGTTGTCACATTAAAACTCTGGGATCATCTAAACAGGGTGTGGGTATTCTCCTTTTGCACCTACAGAATCAGCTTGATGCGTGTGTACGTGCACAACCTTGCGGTGTGTGTGTGCGCGTCTGTATCAGTGTCCGTCTGTATCGGTGTGTGTGCACGCGTCTGTATCGGTGTGTGTGTGTGTGCGCTAACCTGTGCCACAGAGGTCTGGGGGTTCAGTGCCAGGTTCCGGAAGGTTCTCCCTAGAACCCAGTGGAGCTGGGTGAAGAAGGAGCTGTTGTAGGTGATGGTACGGAACGTGGGCTTGGTGGTGTACTGCTTTCCCTGGACGATCTTCTCCAGTTCGGCCTGGGTGTCTCTGAAGTAGGAGCAGCTCCTGTACTCCTCCACTAGACGCTCCTCTATGGTCTGCCTGGAGCCACTCAGCTCCTCAAAGTCAATGTCTAGGAGGGGAAGGAATGAGAGAACCAATAGTCAATACACTGTTAAAGGTTGGAGACCATCACCCCTTAATTTACCCATGACAACAACCCATTTTTCAACTCTTCTCCTAAGAACAGAAGTACTTAAAAAAAAAATTGAAGTCCAGTCCGAGATCTGGTTGACTGCTCCCATTGTACCAAAACGGTTCCTTCCACAATCCACACCAATAGTGTATGCCTGTCGCTATTAGCATTATCTGTAGCCTCTCAAAGGCCAACAAATCCTACTGTACCAGTACAGATCAGAGGGTTTTTCTCATTGAGCTGATACAGTGAGGGTTGTGACCTCACCGATCCTGAAGGATTAACAGGGGTTGTCCAACGGCCTAACCTCCAGCCTCGGGCCCTGGCTGCAGCACCAGCCAACTCGCTCCCTCCAACCCATGTCCCTGTCTGGGCAACGTCAAGCCTCCTGCACCCCTAATCTCACTGACCCAGGGTCAGATGTTGTTTGTGTGTGAAAATGACCTTCTCCTTGAATCTTGTTCATAGCAGTGGCAGAGTCTCCGTTGATGACGTCTAGGAAGAAGTCGGCTGGGTTGTTGTGGGCCTCGCAGACGTAACCTAGGATACAACAACACGTGAACATTAGTCTCCCATCAATCTCTATTCTGCTCTGTCCCGTTCAGGACTTCTTTTACATCAATCTAACTTCCTTTATCTCTTAAACAACACAACAATGGTAGCTCCTTATACTTTGCGTGTAGTGTTGATATTGAAGGTTACCTATGTCGGAGAAATAGTCGAGTGCATTCTGGGCCGGCCCATGGTACACCTGTTTGCCACTGACTAGCAGGGTCAGGGAGTCGAACAGCCGGTAGATGGAGTAACGCGGTTGGTGGATGGACATGATGATGGTCCGTCCGTGTTCTGCCATCCTAAAAGACAATAAAATAAAAAAAGGTCTACATTTAATAGGGTAGCCAATAAGAGAGGCAGGACATTTAGAGGACAAATGTGGTGCAAATGAAACAGGAAGGGGAATAAGAAAAGCATAAACTATGAAACCTAGGTTACCTACCGCTAACCCCACCCATTATGAATCATTCAAAATGAAATGGCTGTACTTCTTGTAATAGTAGTGCTATACCTTTTGAGCAGCAGCAGGACAGAGTTAGCGGTGCTAGCGCCCAGGACCATTACAGTAACAGTTTAGAGCTATAGCTACCTTTTGAGCAGCAGTAGGACAGAGTTAGCGGTGCTAGCGCCCAGGACCGTTACAGTAACAGTTTAGAACTATAGCTACCTTTTGAGCAGCAGTAGGACAGAGTTAGCGGTGCTAGCGTCCAGGCCTGTGGTGGGTTCATCCAAGAAGAGAACAGAGGGGTCGATGATGAGCTCCATGCCAATGTTAGTCCTCTTCCTCTCCCCTCCAGAGATTCCCCGGATCATCTGGGTACCAACCTGGAAAGGAACACAGTCAGTCACACATGATAGGCCTTGGACATCTATCATATGCTGTATGGTACCACATCCTTGTATGACATGATAGCCCTCATATAGCCTGAAACCTTAAAAATGTAATTTGAAAACATTGGTGAGAAGGAAGCAATTTTACTGCACATCTACACTGGGTATACAAAACATTAAGAACTTTCCATGACATAGACTGACCAGGTGAATCCAGGTGAAAGCTATGATCCCTTATTGATGTCACTTGTTAAATCCACTTCAATCAGTGTAGATGAAGGGGAGGAGACAAGTTAAAGAAGGCTTTCTAGGCCTTGAGACAATTGAGACATGGATTATGTATGTGTTCCAATCAGAGTGTGAATGAGCAAGACAAACTATTTAAGTGCCTTTGAACGGGGTATGGTAGTAGGTGCCAGGCGCACTGGTTTGAGTTTTTCAAGGACATCCAGCACCCCTGTGGAACGCTTTCAACACCGTATAGTCCATGCCCCAACCAATGGAGGCTGTTCTGAAGGCAAATGGGAGGGGGGTGGTGCAACTCAATATTAGTATGGTGTTCCCAATGTTTGGTATACCCAGTGTATATAGTGGAGGGAGAATACTGTGGACGGTTTGACCATAGAGAACCTATTCAACTGCATTTAATCCTATAAAAAGTATAATTCCTAATTCTATGGGTTTGACTCGTATAGGCTCATAATACTATTATGAATGCAGTCCTGAACAGTTATCGCAACATTTCCATTCTGTCTATGTTACAACGTACCTTAGCGTCGGCCACCTTGGTGAGGCCTAGCTCGGTGATGAGGTCGTTGACCCTGGCCTCCTTCTCTTTCTGGGGCACGGAACGGGGCAGGCGCAGCGCTGCAGAGAATCGCAGGTTCTCCCTCACCGTCAGAGTCCCCATCACCACGTCGTCCTGGTGGGGTCACAGAGACAAGGGTCAGAGGCCACTGTCTGGGGTCAAAGGAGCATTGAAAAAAATACTCTAGCTCGACAGTTTTTTTTTTTTTCTTCTGCTGTTGGACCCTAAAATTGTGTTGTACATGTCTCCTAAGAATATGCTATTCTAACAGTTCCATGGTCTCCTTATGGACACAATACATCATGTATTTAGGTAAAGAAATTAGGAGAAACGGTACAATGTCGTGATAATGTTTACAACAGGTAGCCAATACACTTACCTGGACAACATAGCCGGAGAGGCACTTGAAGTTGGGTGGTTGTGGCGCCCCGTCGATCAGCACCTCCCCTGAGAGACCAGAGGGGTCCTTCCTGGCTGCTAGAACGTCCAGGAACCTGACCATAACGTTAGATCAATAATCACTATGACAACCTGTGGGACCTTTTGCTGTAACAAACAATGTAATGACTTCAAGTTAAACCGTTGTCATCAACAAAATACTCACGAGGACTTTCCACTTCCAGTGGGTCCTAGAATAGCATTTAGACCCGGTCTCATGATGCCACTGCAAGACAACGACAAAACGCATAAGATATTTTAAGATGCACTGAAACCTTCCACAAATTCACCATAATAAACGCACATTGTGTTACATTTTTTTTTTTTATACAAATGAGAAGTGTAGCACTGTGTTCTAAATGATGAAAAACTTACATAAATCAAGAAAATTATAGGCATAATAATAAAGTACCTATCCATCTATCTATCAATCATACGGTTCAGAGTTGCAAATCAGTAAATGTATACACACAACTGAGTCATTCATATGCAATTCAAACTGTTGGATTTAATTAATCAAAGATAGATGAACGTAACATTGAATCAATAGCAATAAAAAAAAAAAAAAAAAGTCTTCACTCTTGGAATTGTGGCTATGAAAAGGAAATAAATTGATTTAATCCCAGGGGAACTTTGAAGTGTTTTGCTCCATAAACCACTTTCAGACTTGTGAAAAGTCAGACTTGTGAAAAGCTGATTAAGAACCAAGAATTATAGGATAGAACTTACAACATCAAACAAAATGCTAGATTTATAGAACCTTATGATAAGTCTATAGCACCCATTAAAGTAATTTTGTCATCTAATTTCTATACTCACAACGTTACACAAATGTCTTATCAAACCATTACATAGGAAAAAAAAGTTCACACACCAGTCCAGCGAGTTGATCAAGTGTCAAGGGCTTGTGTTTTTGATGTGTAAACATTGTCTCACATAGCTTAGTCATACATATGGATGAATCACAAGCGTGACAGGTTGAAATGGAGGAGTCACAAATACAACAGATTCAAACAGCACAATAAATATGCCGACCGCAAAGACCTCCAACAATCTATACCACTGTATAATGGCCCAAAACAAGAATACAGTATCAAATATTGTGATTCCACAAAGAACAGTTGCACAATTGGTATGAAAAAGCATCTGTAATATAAAAACTGAATTTAAAAGCTGAATTATAAAGGCTTGTAGGGTAGAATCACGTGACCGCATTTAATTTGGTTCCCTGGCAGCCTGCTCAACAGTGCATCAAAGAGATTATACGCAAGAAACCATGCTTAATATCCTATAATTAACACTAGGGGAAACGGCCCAAAACTTGTGAAATTACGCATTCCTCCCTGGGAAATGTCAAGTACATTTAATGCCGTCAAAAAAAAAAAAAAATACATTTGAATTTTCCGCTGCACTATTGTTCATTGTGGTCTGAGTATGCTAGCCCTAATCTCAAATAGAGAGCCTGCATGTTTTGTCAACTTGTGTTAATGATCCCTCACCCTCTTTTGGTCTCACTTCACTTTCACGCTCTCTCTGACACACACACACACACACCTAAAACCTCTTCATGAGCATTGGAGAGACAGCAAACTTAATTCCTATAATTGAGTTAGATCCATCAATATCATTCACAAGCATTCCTAATTTGTTAACACTCCCTTAATTCACTGGTAAAGGGGCAGTAATACACTGAGGCTGTACCAAGAAAGTCATAAACAAACGAGCTAAAAACAGAGTGGGAAATAGGTGAATCTGACAATAAATCCACATCGAATTAGCTTCATAATCACCAAATTGGGTGGTCAAAGTGTATATTAACTTCAGGTCCACTAGCATTTTGGCGTGTGTGTTATTGTAGCTAGTTATTGAGTATGTTTAAATGCACAGTAATAATTAGATATTAAACTGATTACGGCAGTAGGCAGATTATGCAAGTCATGTAAATACCTTACTCTGCTTATTTTAAAATCGGCGTAAGGTCAAAAACCGAAGTAAGCATATACCGATAAAAAAAAAAAAACGGGTGAACATCTTAAATTTGATCCTCGCATGTGCTAGCACCAGCCGAGCGCGCCTCCCTCTTTAGCGTGAGTGAAGTCGTTTTCCCATACAAACTTCATATGTCCCAAATCAGAATCAAATCAGAATCAAAAATCCAAAAAATAACATGGTCGCTGTGGTAGAACATTTATTTTAATTGCTGATTTTCTTCATTTATCAGAGTGCCATCAGGTAGCCAGACTTCAGATGTGTCCGTGTAACGAGGGTTATTAAGGAAATCGTTCTTCTTGCAAAGCATGTAAACATTTTAATCAAACTATTATATTAATCTAACTATCCACAATAATCGCATTATTCTGTGCATGTAACCTTACTCATTGTATGCCATTTAGCAGACGCTTTTATCCAAAGGGACTCACAGTTGTGTGTGCATACATTTTTCATATGGGTGGCCCCAGCGGGAATCAAACCTTTATCCTTGGCGTTGCAAGCTCCATGATCTACCAACTGAGCCACACTGGACTGTGTGTGCGTGTGTATGTGTAATGGTGCATGCATGTGATCAAACTCTCTTTAATCGTCCACTAGTCAATTAGTATCACTAGAAGCTGTGCGTTTGGGCATGTTCCAAGGTGGAAGCCTGTGTGTGGAATACGAGAGTGTGTGTGCGCATCTTTGGAAGTGTGTGTCTGTCTGCTTGAGTCTGTGTGTACATGAGACCAAAGGATCCACCAACTCCACTCACTTGAGGTCCACCAGTATCTCCCTGGCAGTGTTCTTCCTCTTGCAGAGCGGTCCAGTCTTCAGCGTCACCTTGTACTGGATGCTGTGGAAGCTGACCGTAGAGCCGCAGGGCTGCTGCTGCTGCTGCTTATTCAGCTCCAACATGGTGCTGCTGGTTATGACCTTGGTCCTGGGCGTCCCATTGGTGGATGTGACGTCCTCAGTCATAACGACACTGATGTGATTGGCTCGATCGGTCATCATCTGCAGGGGTGAGACCTGTAGGATTGGACAAAGGATAGGTCTGAAATTGCTATTGGTTGGGTACACATACTTTGCAGGAGTTATCACTGGTACAGCGAAATGCTTGTATTTTTAGATCCCACAGTACAGTAATACCTAACAATACACACAAATCTGTTGTCTTGGCTGTGTGCTTAGGGTTGTTGTCTTGTTGGAAGGTGAACCGGAGCGCTCTGGAGTAGGTTTTCATCAAGGATCTCTCTGTACTTTGCTCCGTTCATTTTTCCCTCGATCCTGAACAGTCTCCCAGTCCCTGCCGCTGAAAAACATCCCCACAGCATGATGCTGCCACCACCATGTTTCACCGTAGGAATTGTGCCAGGTTTCCTCCAGACGTGACACTTGGCATTCAGGCCAAAGAGTTAAATCTTGGTTACATCAGACCAAAGAATCTTGTTTCTCAAGATCTGAGAGTCTTTAGGTGCCTTTTGGCAAACTCCAAGCGAGCTGTCATGTGCCTTTTACTGAGGAGTGGCTTCCATCTGGCAACTCTACCATAAAGGCCTAGTCATTCTGGAAGGTTCTCCCATCTCCACAGATGAACTCTAGAGCTCTGTCAGAGTAAACAATCGGGGTTCTTGGTAACCTTCCTGACCAAGGCCCTTCTCCCCCGATTGCTAGTTTGGCCAGGCAGCCAGCTCTAGGAAGAGTCTTGGTGGTTCCAAACTCTTCCATTTAAGAATGATAGAGGCCACTGTGTTCTTAGGGACCTTCAATGCTGCAGAAATGTTTTGGTACCCTTCCCCAGATCTGTGCCTCGATAGAATCCTGTCTGAGCTCTACAGACAATTCCTTCGACCTCATGTATTGGTTTTTGCTTTGACATGCACTGTCAACTGTGGGACCTTATATAGACAGGTATGTGCCTTTCCAAATCCTGTCCAATCAATTAAATGTACCTCAGGTGGACTCCAATAAAACAGGATGCACCGGAGCTCATTTTCGAGTCTCATAGCAAAGGGTCTGAATAATTATGTAAATAACGTATTTCTGTTTTTTTTTTTAAACCTGATTTCACTTTGTCATTATGGGGTATTGTGTGTAGATTGCTGAGAAAAATAAAATATTGAATCAATTTTAGAATAAGGCTGTAACGTAACAAAATCTGGAAAATGTCAAGGGGTCTGAATACTTTCTGAAGCCACTGTATGTATAGACATTATTTGAATAGAAAAGGTGTGTACAGCAGCAGTTATATAGGATGAGCCTTGACCAGAAGTATATACATAGAAAGTGGCTAAAACAGTATGTAAACATTATTAAAGTGACCAGTGTTCAATGACTATGTACATAGGGCAGCAGTCTAAGGTGCAGGGTACCGGGTGGAGGCCGGCTAGTAACAGTGACTTAAGTTCAGGGCAGGGTACTGGGTGGAGGCCGGCTAGTGGTGACTATTTAACAGTCTGATGGCCTGGAGATAGAAGCTATTTTTCAGCCTCTCTGTCCCAGCTTTGATGCACCTGTACGGTCTCCGGCATCTAGATGGTAGAGGGTGAACAGGTCGTGGCTCGGGTGTCTGAGGTCCTTGATGATCCTCTTGGCCTTCCTGTGACACCGGGTGCTGTAGATTTCCTGGAGGGCAGGCAGTGTAGAGAGCCCTGCAGTTGCAGACGGTGCAATTGCTGTACCAGGAAGTGACACAGCCCAACAGGATACTCTCAATGGTGTATCTGTAGAGGTTCTGAGGGTCTTAAGGGCTGTTGCGCCTTCTTCACCACACAGTCTGTGTGGATGGACCATTTCAGGTTGTCAGTGATGTGCATGCCGAGGAACGTGAAGCTTTTCACCCTATACAACTGCGGCCCCATCGATGTGGATAGGGGCGTCCCCTATCTGCTGTCTCCTGAAGTCAACGATCAGCTCCTTCTTTTTGTTGACGTTGGGGGGGGGGGTCATTTTCCTGCCACCACTCCGCAATGGCCCTCACCTCTTCCCTGTAGGCTGTCTCATCGTTGTTGGTAAATCAGGAATACCATTGTTGTGGCGCCTGCAAACTTGATTGAGTTACTTCTGGCCAAAGTGGTTCCGGTCAAAAGTAGTGCACTACTGTTTGGGGAATAAATACGGTGTCATTTGAGACAAACTTCAAAGTTACCAAAGCACTTTCAGGAAGAGAACCAGGATAGGCATTTATCATTACGCAATACATTTAGATGTGGAGCAGTGGAAACTTTGGGCACATTGTCTGCATATCTGAGCACATTTAATTAGGATGAGTCCAAATGAGTGTCATGAGACCTTTGTGGTGGACTAGTACATAGAGAGAAAGAAGAGCTCGAGAGAGAGTCGCAATAGAGAGAAGCGAGAGAGTGAGGAGACACCCAATCGCTTTCAAATGGAGTATTAAATACATGATACCACTCTAAATGCCTCTGCTCTGGGATACGCTTGTTGTAGTCAAATCAAACTAATACTGTAATCCTATAGGAATGTATAGACACTGGAAAACAGTATCCTCCTCCAATGAGCATACCTGCTTTGACAGTTAGTTGGAACACTTTCCACATGTACATCCTCCTCTTAGCATAATTGCTACACGTGTATATCATTGCCTAGACTACTTTAATATAATATATATATTCAAACATGACTGAAGATACCCATGCACATGTATAAGCTAAACCTTTTCTGCTATAACAAGAGCAAGCAGGACATGACAGATTATGAACGAGAAATACAGACACATTTGCCCCATGAAGAGGAATACTCGTTAAATTGTGTAAGTTTAGCCTTCATAGGGCGGTAGGTAACCTAGCGGTTAGAGCGTTGGGTCTTTAACACGAAAATCGCTGATTCGAATACCGGAGCCGACAAGGTGAAAAAAACCTGTCGATGTGTCCTTGAGCAAGGCAGTACTACTATGGCTGACCCTGTAGATAGGTCGTCATTGTAAATAAGAATTTGTTCTTAACTCGTTAAATAAAGTAAAATTAAATAAAAAATAATTTCCTAGATGTAAAGTAAACAACAATATTTAATTGTACAAAAATTGTCAAAGACCTCAACGTATTCTTTTACCAAACACGCATGCACTGGAGTGGTAATTTACAAAAAAATTGAACTAAATTGCATCATCGTCTGGGACTAAAAGAAAATCGGCGTCCGCTATATTTGTATATAATACTAAGAGTGTATAAACAGGACGTTACTAAAGAATGCACGAGGAGGATCACGTCACCGTTATGCATGCACTTAGCCTACAAATGTAGCACATGTAGCCTAAAATTAAATATATCCAATCAGGAAATATGATGACGAATACATACCCGCCTGTAAACTTTTAAATTGCTACAGTCCTCTACTGTCTCGTACTCTGCACAGACCAAGCCAAGCCAAGACACACGTATCACCAAAGATCCTCTTTGGCCAATTAATTTATACTACCGGTGTTGTATAAGAAGTGTGTCTATGGGGATTCTCAACACATACTCTTCGCGTCCTCTCTCCTCGGCCCCCTTCTCAAACCCCATTGGAGGAGAAGGTCCGAGGGGCGGGACTTCTGGCTTTCTCATCCAATGGGGTTTTAGAAGGAGGCGAGGAGAGAGGACGCGAGGACTATACTATAATTGAGATCTTCCCAATGACAGAATGGGCGCCTCCTAAACAGACTACTCAAAACCATGCCGTTAAATTGTGCAAAGCGTGTGCATGAATGGTTCAACAAGGACATTGGCAAATAAGCATTTCTCAATTATTGCCACATTTTCAATAGAACCCCATTCTCTTTCAATTGCTCTCACTCGTATCTAGAGCACAACCCCAATGATTGTGATAATCTCTAAACTGATATTTCAGGACTATGAATTACATTCCATTTAAGTGGATTTCAATAGAAAATAAAACAATAAAAAAAAACGGTATAAAAATGACTATTTTATACTGTTTGTCACACTGTGTATTCATAAAGGCCTACTGTATTCGTCACATAGCTCATTCTAATATATATAGGTCTATTACTGTACATTGTTACGCTGTTTATTATTTATACGCTGGATTCTCGCCACAGCTCACTGTAATATATCTACTGCTGTCAGAGGTGGCACCACATGTCCCAGAGTGGTGTGGAGAAAAACATTTAAACATCTGGGACCCTTAGTTTCTCCTGATCTGGTAAAACTCCGGACGTGATTCATCTGTTGTAAAAATGTTTAATATGGGCTATGATGGGACCATGTTTTTTTTTTTTACTCCTGGAAAAACTCATGGCCTTGGGGAGGATGAAAACACTGTCAAACTACAGCAAACGTGTACTTGTTCATATAAATTATACACATACACAGAGATAGCAACATGATTAGACAATACTACTCACATGACTGAACTTGCAGTCAGGTTTGCATCGTGTAGTCCTGCCCAACTGTAGGCCTAATTACATTACATTAATTCACAGTCTGTCAGTTTATTAATTCCAGTTAATAAATTTGGACCTAGTCAGCCCAGGTTTGAATATAAACCACAAATCCCATTCACATTTAAAAAAGAAGAAAAAAAGGGCTATATATATACAACGTTTAATACAACTTCGTTTAACTTGGCCAGAGGGAAGACTATGCTGCTGCTATTGTAGGTAGTCTACAGTTGATAAGACTGAAAAAAGTCTAGTTTCCATGCAATACATCATGTCAGATCGCTAAAGTTTAGGTGTTTAGGCTGCTACATTTATGTAAGAGTTTTTGCTTGTGTCGGCATTTATGTAAGAGTTTTGCTTGTGTTGGGAATTACGTGATATCACGCTTGCTAAATACCGGAGGAAAATAGAAAATGCACGATTTTCTGATTGGTCAAGACACGCAAACTCTGATATGAACTAAATCAGTATTACTAATACAGTGTTATTTGGGTTGTAGGCCTGCTTGTTAAACATTGTTGCTGCACTGTTAGGCGCTATAGCAACACAAGCATTTCGCTGCACCCGCTAACATCTGCTCCTAGGAAGCAATCACTTCAAAACATTTCAGTAATCACACATACTCATTTATATCTTTCAGAATGACAAAACAACATATTCATATTCTACACGTCATAAACAAACGCTTCGAGTATCACGTGATTGGGAGTCACATAAGGCAGCGCACAATTGGCCCAGCGTCGCCCGAGTTTGGCCTGTGTAGGCTGTCATTGTAAATAATAATTTGTTCTTACCTGACTAGGTAAAGGTTAAATAAAACATTATAATTAATCACACACCAATAATGCAAGAGATGTCTGGAACGCAGTCCTTCACAGTCAACACCTTAAACAAACAATGGCAAAGGCCCAACTATGTTGACACGGGTAACACCTCACACATTACCACAGCTGTCTCTTTAGTGAAGAGGAAACGTGACCGATGACAATTCGCGCTAATAAACATTGAGGAAAAATGCAGAGAGAGCTGGAGTCACCAGTTTGTCGGCATTATGACATCTCTCTCACGACATCACATATCTCAGTAGCCGAGACATGGAAAGGGACTATTTGTAATGCAACTTCTATGGTAGCGTGGCGAGAGCTGATAAAAGGAAAGGGAGGGTAAGGTAAGGTATGAGAAAGTAAATACTTCCCAGTTACAGTCGGAAATCATCAATCAATTCATAGGCAGTTTCATAACGCCAGGTTATGAAAATTATGAAACAGTCTATCAGCATTTCATAACATTTTGAAAAAGGACAATTGAAAAGAATAACCAATTTCCCCATCAAATTGTTGTTGCTATTTCAACTCAGAACAAATTCATCAAGTGAAAATATATATTTTTTTTACAGGAGACTATGAGGATGGTATCAAAATCTAATCAAATCAAAGTTGATTGGATACAGGTGTAAAACAGTAGTGAAACGCTAACTCTCCTCGACAATTCAGTACAATATCAATATCAATCAAATTCCAAATACAAAGACCAAAATAACAAGTAGTAATAAAAACTTGAAGTGGGAAAAAAAGCAATAAAACTGTTTATGAGATTTATAGAATGTCAAATTATGATGACTGTTATGCAAGTAGTAAAGTAAGATGTGATTTGGTAATGTAGCTTAAATAGTTATAATAATAAATAATAATAATGCAATGTAACACAATAAATAGCTTGAGGGGTCATTACATCTATTTCATTACCAAAAGGATACAAAGTTGTATAAAACAAGTTGTTTTGTGG
Source organism: Thymallus thymallus (assembly GCA_023634145.1). NCBI lineage: Eukaryota > Metazoa > Chordata > Actinopteri > Salmoniformes > Salmonidae > Thymallus > Thymallus thymallus. Next base: position 341,216 of record JAKYLM010000074.1, read on the forward strand.
AGATATTCTATATTTGGTCCAAAGTGTATGGGATATACAAGAGGCACTCCCTGACAAAACAAACCAGGATTTTCATGAGCGTTCGTGAGACTGACTGATGCATGCGTGCGTGCATACATGAGGCGAGCCCGCACGCCAATGAACACCATAGCTAGAAGCGTTCCCACCCACATCAACTTTGATACACATCTGAAGACTGCATGAGGGCACAGGTGAATGTGAACTTCCATAACCTACAGATGTAGGATCTTAATTTGAACTATATTGGTAACTGCAAAAATAATCCTGCAGAAACAAGATTTGAACATTAATACCATTTGTTTCTGCAGGATTATTTTTGCAGTTACCAATATAGTTCAAATTAAGATGTTCAAACAAGATTTGAACATTAATACCATGTTTCTTGATCTGTGTTTAGGCTATTAGCTGGCCAAAAGTAGACTACATGAAAAGTGCAATAACTGTTAACTGTGTGTTAGTGTGGATTTTCAGTGAATTTATGAAAATCACAAAGCCATTCCTACTATGCAGGAAAATTCTCATCAACAAAAGTAATCAAATTAAGATAGAATAGAATGAGATTACTTAAAAGGTCAGACGACTCCTGCTGAGAAACTGATGGTTGTGGTTGTCCGATTCCTTTCTCCAGGTACAGCAGCTGATGACTTGATTACAACCTCGTTTTTCCCCACCACCCATAGTTTCTTGTCAAGAGATTCCCACCTCCCCAGTTCCAATGGACACTGACGCCACCAGCTACAATAGTGACATCTACTGGACAATAACGTTGGAAAATGTACACAAATGAAGGGGAAAAAAAAACATCATATTTTTATTATTTATTTGAATAAATATTCCACTGTAGACCACATGGACATCAACGGCATGTGAGTACAGACAGTACAACATGTACTAGAGCTAAACACGACTAGTAGAAACAGAAGAGGTGAAAGGAATAAGAACAGAGGTTCAGCTGAATGTGGTTTCAGACACTACAGCAGGGTCCCCCAACTGGCGGTGGTTTTATTTTCATTGTTGAACATAATAGACTGTAAAAACACCAGGAAGTGATTTTAAGTTAAGAAATCTGTTCCCAACTATTCCCACGTATAATACACATATACAAATGTAAGCAAGGTTTGAAATGATGTTTTAGTCAAACATATCTGTTTGGGCTTCTTGCGGTCAATTTGCAGTCTACTAATTATTTGTAATTATGTTCCGCCCCCCCGACCATCCACTCACGAAAACAAATGGCCCTGCACTACAGTACACAACATGAACAAGCCAAAGTAAAATACAGACATGATGAAACCAACAAATAAAGTGTGAAGGCTGGTGAGAAACATAGCATGCGAGATGCGAGTGAGAAAACTCTGAAGAAACAAATACTTATTACAAAATGGAGGATAAATAGATATTCAAATCGTGAGAGAACAGACAATCATAAACAAACTGTGTACAAGGAAGACCTAAATGGTGGATAGATACATTCATGGATGGTAGACTCTTATATTCACGGTAATATTTAACAGTATAGCAGTTACATGGACATAAGTATTCCTGACTGGGAAAGAGCAAAAAAATAAAACTGTGGCTTTAAATGCACATCAATGCAGCATCACATTATTTGTAACAACCTGGAAGCACCATTATAAGTGAGATGTCCATGCGAATTACAGTCAAGTTGTGGATAGCGTCATCACGTTAATTTCGATCACTGTTTGTAATCTAATTTTAGATCAATAGTTGTTCTACAACTTTTTGCATTTGAGTTACTGGCAGCATTTTAAAAACAAACATTCACATATCAAGAGATTTGTTGGTTAGATGTGTCCTTTGTTCATTGTTGCATATAAAGGTTCACTATGAAAAAGCATTTTTGATTACAAGTGCAATACAAGTGATAGTTTAGCCACTTCAATTCAACAACTAGAGCATAAGGGACAAGTAAGCAAATTTAAGATTTTTCTTTCTAAAATATTTAATATATTTGAATCGTAACACTTAAAAAAAAAAATAGTACACTGACGGTATTTTCCTGCAATCAAAACATATACATAAATATAACTATGTACAAAACTCACAAATACAAATTACTTCTGTACCCAAAGCAAGTTGAGAACATCTTAAATGCCAGTATGGTTATCATATATATATATATATATACACACTTTCTTCTGTGGTTCCAAGTCCCTATCACCAAAATCAACAAAGGCTCTCCCGCGTTAAGTTGTTTGACCTGTTGTCAAAAAAAAAAAAAAAAAAAGGGTTGTTAATAAAGTTTAGATTTTGGAACGCTATGGGGTTGAAGTTGTTTTCGAGCCAAATGACCACCAACTGTGTTTACACTAAACTACCAAGTATCACTAGAACACAGATCAATAGCTATTAAAGTGAAGTGATGCTCCAAAGGCTTTGTATAATTTCACCCAGTAGTTTTGAAAGTAGTGGTCTCGAGCCACGCCATCGTACAATATGTTACTAATTTGTAAGTGCTTAAGATCTAGGACTGCATATTTAAGGCTTGTGCAACTGGGGCATCGATGCATTCTGTGGCTCACGAGGGCCCAATATGATTGTAGAACAGGGAGAACTCCATACCGCATTTGCCCATCTATTACAAAACTTTGGGCTTTTGCCATCATTTGGCTGTCTCTCTTTCTCTGTGTTTTACAGTAACTACACGCACAGCTTTTCCTTCTACCATGCTAAATAATAAAACAATTCAGAGATTCAAATGGTGGTTGTTTTAACACGTCTTGACTGCAGTGTGTGTTTTCCTATTAGATGGTTAATATTAATTTGTACATATTGGTCAATGATAACCCTGTACTATAAGCAGCACCTTACTGTGCCTAAAATCCCCATTCAGAGGAGTTTGTCCTGAACTCAATACTGACAAGTGCTTCACGAGGAGTGACGACAGACTTTAAAACTGTTGGTTAGAACTAATCAAAGAAGCACCACAGCATAGATTTCCACTAACAAGTACAACGGATGAATTACAGACACATTGAAACAAATTAGTTCAATATCATCTGGAAATTTAAAAAAAGTGCTTTGTTGATTCCTCAGAATAACTTCCTACCAAAAACATTCTCCACGACATGCAAGTAAGAAGCACTTCCCCCAAGTCTTAACAAAGCTATTAACGTCTGGTTTGCCTTAATTGGTACGATGCGAACTCACTTACACGCAATGGAGAATAACGTACAAAGTTGTTAGGCTTCAAGCTCCCACCAAGTCAATGGTTTTCTACTGCAACCTTGTTTGCGTCCGAAATGACACCCAATTCACTATGTAGTGCACTACGTCTGGCGGTCAAAAGTAGTGCACTACATAGGGAATAGGCTGCCATTTTGAAGGAAGTGGAAAAAGACGTGTTCCATGTTAAGTGCACATGAGTCAACAGCCTTTCTGTAGAACAGGCTCAAAACTACAGTATTGTTATCAGTAAAATGATATGTCATTGTTCCTAAGGCATCGGTTCTTGGTTAGCTGTGCTTTTCCCCCTGCATGTCTTGTATTGCACATCGATAAGGTCCACAGGAATCTGCCTCCCCATTCCCCTTCAAGTCTGCTTCGGATCAAAGTTATCCATAACCACAGAGCTCAGATCAGATAACGCTCCCCAAGCCCTAACCTTAGGCGTGGGAAACATAAACTGACACTAGATCAGTGTCTAAGGGCAACTTGGTCCTACTGACAACCTGGGTCCACCTGTTTAGGCCCAGCGGCCGCTGGACACGAAGCTGCGGCTGAAGGAGTAGCTGGTCTCTGAGCTCTTCTGTTTCCCCCAGGCTCCGAAGGGAACCACGATGATGGTGCTGTTGTCCTCTGAGCCGTACTGGAGCGCCTGGGAGAGGAGAGAGAGACACCGCCACCAATAATGAACATTTGTCTCAATGTTTAATAGTTTCATTGAACAGCCACGTAACATATTTCTTTGACAATCCATTAAGATAATCATCCTGCGCCGTGGAGTTCCTTTGGGATAGATGTTACCCCTACACCCTAAGTCAGGCTTTCTTAAAACTTGGTCCTTGCATTACACAGCTGATTCAAATAGCCAACTCGTCATCAAGCTTTGATAATGTGGGCAAAAAAACAAAACATGCACCCCTTGGGGTTCCGAGGACCCGAGTTTGGGAAAAGCTGCCCTAGGGGCTGCGGTGAATTCAAAGTGACCACCCTACCTGCTCCGAGATCCTCTGGGCAGCCTCTTTGGGGTCGTGGCACTGGTTGATGATGTCACAGATCTCCTGGCTGTTCATGATGAAGTTGATGCCGTCTGTGGTCAGCGCCAGGAACGAGTCGTGGACGTGATGCAGCTAGAAAAAAGGAACAGAAAAAAAAAAAAATACAAAACAGGAAAGTTAATACCTTACAGTCAGACGTCTACAGACAGATCACAACACAAGCCAGAGAGTAAGCCAGACAGGCTCCAGTGATAAAGAGAGGAAACACATTTGCCCTTCGGAGCTTAATCTGTCATTACAGAATCCCTCCATTGTTCTGAGCACCCGCAGGCTAAAGACGTGATAAACCCAGATGACCCAGACACCTTGGGGGTTGAGTCTAGACATACACCATGTGTGGACTAAATGGGAAATCCTTTGAGAAACCTTTTAGATTTTCCCAGTGAACGAAACACCTTGGGTGCTAGAGGTCAAACTGAATGACAGACACTGGCTAATTCCAACCTGATTCCCCATACAGTGGACTACTTTTGTCAAGCCCGGTGTGGATCTGGTCAAAATGACTGCACTCTATTGGTTCTGGTAGAGCTGGGCCATATGGACAAATATCCATATCACGAAAAATGAATTACTGAATTATGACGATAACGATAAATGTAATAATACATTTATAACAATGTGCACCAGTTACTTTTTACATTACCCATAAAACCACTACTTTCAGTGTTGTGGCTGTCACTGTCCCGTTAGCAACATTAGCAGAGTTATTTATTTTATTTTTTTAAACGTCACATTCCTCTAGTAACGGCTACTCATCGTTATTATTGATATCAGTAACATGTCCTCCATAAATGGTCAGTATCGATAATTGTCAGTTTTCCTTCCCAGCTCTATGTCCAGGTCAAAAGTAGTGCACTACATAGTGAATAGTGTCATTTGAGATGTATACACTGTATGAATGGTAGACCATTTCTCTGATGTGGTGACAGCAGCCACTCACTAATATTCGCTTGGTCTCTGGCTCAGCGATCACCCCGGTGCTTTTGAGGTCAAAGTCCCCGATGGCGCGTGTCATGGCTAGCCTGCCATTGACGTGGGGCTGCCCCAGACTGTTCCAGGTCACCCAGCCACCGCTCTTCTTTACCCTGGAGGTACAGAGACAGACAGACAGACAGACAAGACAGACAGGGGGTTTTAAAGCATGGGAGTAAGATCTGAACCCATAGACCTTAGCACATTTCTATTAGTATCTGATTTGATGGATAAAGCATGCCTACTGTGGCCGCTAGCCTACTGTGGCCGCTAGCCTACTGTGGCCGCTAGCCTACTGTGGCCGCTAGCCTACTGTGGCCGCTAGCCTACTGTGGCCGCTAGCCTACTGTGGCCGCTAGCCTACTGTGGCCGCTAGCCTACTGTGGCCGCTAGCCTACTGTGGCCGCTAGCCTACTGTGGCCGCTAGCCTACTGTGGCCGCTAGCCTACTGTGGCCGCTAGCCTACTGTGGCCGCTAGCCTACTGTGGCTGCTAACCTTACAATCAATGAATACCAGGTCAGGTCTTTGTCAGTCTGGATATATGGCGTACCTCTCCTTCTCGTCCTTCCTCTCAGGGGTGTGGTCCGAGGTGAGTTTGTGGGCCTTGGCCTTGCGGCAGAGCATGGCGCGGCTGTCCCCCACGCTGCCCACCACCAGCTCAATACCGTCTCTCAGCAGGGCCACCGTGGCCGTGGAACCAGCACTCACCACTACAACACCAGGAAGTAGAGGGAAACACGTCAGAGGGGGGGAAACATCTGAAGACCACACACACACACACACACACACACACACACTCACAACAACACACTGTACACAACTGTAAGACCAGACCCACACAGCTAACAACACACACACAGCTGACAAGCATCATATGGTAAACTTGTTTCTCAAAACACAAAATGAATTATTCAAATACATGCTTCAAAATGTAGTCTCACACATTCACAGCACGTGACACACACACTCACGAGTCATACTCCACAACATGAGAACAGAAGGGAGGGGGGGGGGGGGGGGGGTTACTAGTCTAAAAAAAAAGGATGGCTGAAGAAGAGGTAGAGACAGAGAGAGAGAGTCAGACAGACATGCATGTCTCACTGTTTTAGGCTTACGGAAACAGAATAAGAGCAACTACAATACAGTCAGTGGAACTTTGGATCTCTGACCAGTGGTGTCATACAAAAATGTCAGAATTACAATGAGTGACATAATATACAGTAATATTCAGTGTACTGGCCCATGGCAGAATACAGAAAGCAGCATTGATAGACATGCTTTAGAATTAGATAGGGCTTATCAACACTATCACCATGGTGATCAAATCTATAGGTCCAATAACTAAGTGTAGAACACTGTTGAAATATTCATGACTATGTTTCTATGTGTCATGTTTTGTACACGTGGTGATTTGTGTTTTGTTACATCTTGGGTGTCCTTAGCAACCATTTGCATGGTAACAGCCTACAGTTTCTGATTTTACAAGGATCCTTTAAACAGCTGTTCAAGTCAACTTGTGTGAGAGAAATAGAAAAGGAGAGAGGAGAGAGAGAGAAAGAGAGAGAAAGATGAGAAACCTTCCAGTAGTCCAGGATAGGACCCGCTGGACTCTCCATTATCTAGCCCCCCTTCTCCTTCCAAAAAGGTGCCAGGTGCCTCCAGCTCTTAGCTGGCTCCGCTGCTGTCGTAAATAACATGCACACACACACAGGGCATATTGGGACATTTTACGCCGTGCGCGGCCGACATTTTGGCCACACACTCAAGCTAAACTGACTGACTGACTGACTGACTCACCATCTTGGCGGTTAAACTAGGCCTTTCTCAGAGAAAACGGTCGACATTCTATGATTGCTACCTTCTGAGTCTCCAGGCGACCTTTACAAAACAAAATGACTGCCAAAGGAACTGAAGGTAAACTTGATCCAGTATCTTGTAAGGGTGCATGCACTAGAGGACGACCCTGATTCTCATCTGCAGGGCATCCAGTGGAGTTATGTTTGTTTAGAATCCTTGTCTGTCTGCCACAAGCATGTCCTAACCTGTGCTTTGCAGTCTGAGAAAGGTGACCCTGGGTATTAATGTTTAGCTTTCACAGCACTGGAGGCGACGACTGAAAATGTATGTTAGCTCTACTTAGGATCATCATAGGTCTTGGCAGAACAATCACATAAGTTAGGCTATTAGTTCATATTTCAACACTAGCAAATCTAAAGACTCTAGCTACAAAACTAGGTTAGCATGAAAACAAGAATTCAGTGTGGTCTACCTACATTGTCAGCACAGAGACAGTCTATGTACATTCCTTGACGTGTAACGTCACAGACATCACCTACCATGAGGAAAGAAGTGCAGGTGTCTTGCCAAGGCTTTGTCCAGTTCAAGGAATGCTTTAGTAAGAACAACTTCCAGATTGTCCTCCTCTGCTACAAGATCCCTGAAATAACACCAAAATACATTGATCAATCAACTGGATTCATTACCTGCGAGTATAAAATGGATAAAAACTCAATTCTAATTGAAGTGCATTTATTCTTCAGTCCATTCAACACACATTAGGCCCTAAACTGGTCCTACAGGCCAATGCCCCGACTACACACAGATCATAAAACCCAGACAGTTGACTTACTTAATGTACTTCTCCATGTACTTGTCACAGAAGTCTGCCGCCTCAGGCCCTCCGTGGCCATCGAACACGGCAAAGTAGAGGATATTGTCTGTCATCTGGGAGACCTGGAAGCGGTCCTCGTTCTCCCGCCGGTGGCCGATGAGCGAGGCGCAGCCCACCTTGGACAGGCTGACCTTGGGGATGGGCTTGCCGTACTTGATGGACGGCGAAAGGTTGATGGGCTCGTCGATGCGGTTGTCCCAGATGCCGAACGAGTCCCAGGTGGTGGGCTTACCGCTGCTGTCCGGGTCAAAGCGCGTGTTGCTGGCCCGCGGCAGGCCCAGGTGGAGGGGCCGTTGGAGGGGGAGGTTGTCCTGGAGGGGTAGGACATTCACTAGGGCTGTCTGGAGGAAACCCCTTTGTCTCATGGCCTGGGTCCCCCCCGACCGGGCCAGGTGGATGAGAGCGGAGGCTGACATGGTCACCAACCCAGCAACAGCAGCAGTAGATGACTCCTCGCGGGGAGAGAGACCCTCTGGCTAACAACACAGGTTACCCTGGAGCAGAATCTTCTGGACCGCAAATTGGCTATCAATTGGCGAAGAAGGATAGATAGCAATTAGATTGAATGTCAAGTCAACAAGAACTCTGAGATAGTGCTGTAAATTGAATAGAAAAGTTGGACTAGGGCCTTGGAAATGTCATCCAGGTTTCCTAGGCCTGCTGTGTTCTGCCAGGTGCAGAGTTCCAATAGATGTCACTGTGACCAAGAGAATACACAAGTCCTCTGTGAGTATACAGTTAATAAAATAATAACAGCCTTGGGAATGGATGGTGGCTGATTTAATATTTATGTTTGTTGATGCAGGATACTCGCTCTCTCTCGGTCTATCTTCCTGTGATTCTCGACTCCATACAACAGAACATGCATGAAATAGCCTACTTAATTAAATCAAATGTTCTTCTCTAGTCCATATGTAGGCCTAGTCACGTTTTAAGATAGGTTACTTGGAACTTTATAGTGCATTTTTAAGACCCCAGTCATCATTGGTCTAACATGACAAGCTGTAAGTGTCAGAATGCTTCACTTGCTGTGTAGCCTACATTTCTTCTTTGTCACACCTGTCCTGAAGCATTCTGAAAATTAGTCAGAATCAGTTGATACAATAATGCAGTTATCACTTATCAATAACTGGTGCATTTAAATAGCATGAACAGTGGACAGCAGTCAACAGCATACCATTTTTATTTTATTACAGCTGAATAAATATCTAATTTGAGTCCACATTTTTTCAGAAGGCTCATTAACAGGCATGCACAAAAGTATACCAATATTGAAAAAAATTATGATTGACAATGTTAGTCCATTACTGCAGCGGATTTGGCTACTGTCAACACAAACATGACAAATGCAGATGACGCAACACCATATCCCATAATGAACAAGCTAGCTTGCTAACTAGCAACCAAACAAGCCACTGCTTGGCTAGTTAGATAGCTGCAGTGCTGTGCAATAATGTTAACCAATGGTTTCTCCAACGACCCCTTTTGATTGCATCACACTATATAGTAAGGATAGAAGATAGTGTTCCCAATTGTACTGTATTTTAAGCTCCTTTGCTAAGTAGAGCTATGCTAACAGCAGCTAGCAAAATAAGCCATGATTTGCGCAGCCTATATCCCAGCCTTGGGCAACAATCAAATTTATTCGGTATTTCTCTGCAGAAAATGTTGTATTCATACCTTTAATTCTTTACAACGGCTTCATATATGTTGCAAAAGCTTCACAGCGTACAGTTAAATGAATCAAAATGATCCGTGTGATGAGTGTCGAACGTTACGAAACGAGAAGAGGAAGTGCGCCTGTCACCGCGCAGCGCCAATCAGCATGCTGGAAACATCTACGCCTCCCTCCGAGGTTGTCACTAGTTACCACAGCCACAAAGTCAGAATTTGTTTAAATTCATGAAAACAAAAAATTGCTTTTTGGTTCTGGATAGGTATGAGGTTAGCAGTGTGATTAGGGTTAGGGTAAGGTTTAAAGTCAGATTTTAAGAATATAAATTGTATAAATAGTTGGTCTTTAGACATAATTATGACTTTATGGATGTGGTAACTAGAGATGACCCTCGGAGGCACGAAAGATAAACGAAATTAATGAAAGCCAATCATACTTTTTCAATCAGACTGAGCGTTCCTCGCTGACCGATTTGGCATCCATCACTCGACAGTAAGCAGGATCGTTGTCACATGATGGTCACATGGGCCACTGTATCGAGTTGAGATGCCAGCAGCCAGCCATGTACCTCATTACAAGTCCCACTGCACCTTGAAAGGCCTGCTTGGGATGGCCCCACATGGAGCTGTTACTTTTGTGTCAGAATTATATGCTGGCAACAAAGAGCTATTCAAACAATCAGGACTGTTTGGCTTGCTCAATGAAGACATGGCAGTGATGGCAGACAAGGGGTTCCTTGTCTGCCATCACCCCGTTCTGTCTAAACAGAGCCAAATGCCAGCAGCACAGGTCCATCAAAGGCAAGAGATTGCCCATCTTAGAGCACAATGAGAGATTTATTGGCAGAATTAAACTGAACAAGCTGTTTCAGTCAGAGATCCCCATGTCACTGATGGGAAGCATCAACTGCGTCTGGGCTGTGGCTTGCCTTCTTACAAACTACCAGTGTGGGCCTCTTGTGAAGGCATGGGCCAAGGAGCAATGAGCTACTAATGCAATGTATCTTTCCTTTTTTTTGCTGTGACAATCACATTGTCTAACACCATGTAGTCAATTTATTGACAATAAACACCACTGCTTATACTCCAAACACAAAATGTTGTAAAGAGTTGTTATTTACAGTGACAAGAGAAGAGAAAAAATGTAACTGAATTATTTTTTAAATTATTTATTTATTAATTAGTTGCGCAGACACATTTTTTGGTTTGTTTCTCTTCCATTAATTGAAAGATAAAGGAACCTGTCCGTAATTATTCTTTCCTTGCCTATGAACTTTTGCATGTACACATATAAGTAGTACCAGACACAGAACACAATCGAATTACAAAAATCACTAACTGAACGGATAAACACACATTTCAACAAGAATGATAAAAAAATGCGATAGAAATATGATTATATTAATATACTGATTACCTCATCATATTAATGATAAAACGAGCGACTTCGAGGTTAGTATGGGACGTGATCAGGAGAGGAAGATATGAATCCTGTAGGAAGTTGAGCGGAAGTGGGCGTTGCTACATTGTGCAAAAGATCCATTGGGGCCAATCAACGCAAACTCTTTGCATTGCATTTTTATTATGGGGGTCCAATCAATTATGCAATGCATACAATCTGGAAAATCAGGGATCACTGATGACTACTGCAAATCTGATTAAATCCCTGCAGATATTTTACTAAAAGTAGCTCACACACAAAGGTACGCTCGTGCACACATGCGCGCGCACGCACACACACACACACACACACACACACACACCACCCTTTAGTCATTCATCAGTTGAACATAACATGATCATGTTCTGCTGGGGAGACGGTTCGAGTGGACAGTTTGGTCTAAACTTTGAGAATGTGTCTTTTCCTATAGCAGGGAATAAATTATCTGAAAAAGTCACAGAAATTGCTTGCGGGGAGCAACACACTTTATTTCTCACGGTAGATGGCAGGATCCTATCATGCGGGCGCAACTCAAAGGGACAACTTGGGAGACAGAAGAACAGAGATTCAAAACGTCCAGGTAAGACATCATTTAATGATATCTGAATAGGATGCTTGCTTCTGAATTACTTTATTCTTTATCAATATGCTAACATTTTACAGATGATATTTTAAATGTGTTGTAGAATATATTTAGCCTAGTGAGCTTTACCACAACTTTCATAAATTGGTAAACTATCCCTACATAAAACTACAACATAGGCTCACAGTTGGGTTTCAGTTTCGTTTCTCCATCCAAGTCAAGGGAACGAAAGTTAACTGTTGTAATGTTCCCAGGAATACATCTAGGATCTAATTTACGTCATCCCCAAGATGATGAACTTTTATTTAATCAGGGTAGCCCAATTGAGACCAGGGTATCATTTTCAATGGTGCCCTGAGGATATACAATAAAATATACAACTACAAGATACAAGATACAATAACAAGTACATTACATTAGAACATCACAAACATAATTATTTGTTATTTTGATTATTTTACTTATCTATTTATTACTTAACACTTTTACTTAAAACGTTATTGCTGGTTAAGGGCTTGTAAGTAAATAGTTCACAGTAAGGTCGACACCTGTTGTATTGTTGGTTAAGGGCTTGTAAGTAAACAGTTCACTGTAAGGTCTACACCTGTTGTATTGTTGGTTAAGGGCTTGTAAGTAAACAGTTCACTGTAAGGTCTACACCTGTTGTATTCGGCGCTCGTGACAAATAACATATGACAAGCATCATAAAGAAATTATTAAAATAAATCAAAACAATTGCACACATCGGTGAACTCATTAATCATCAGGTTGTTAAACTGCCCTAGTAGCACCAGGGAATCCAAATGTAATTAATTTTGTATGTGATTCCAAAAATGTGGAGCGTAAAAATAAACTAAAAGCAGACGTACCTAGTTTGCTGGGGACCCGAGGAATCTCAAGCAACACTGTGAACGGCTTTGGGATCTCGTGTTTTTATACTTTAACAACAAAGTTAGGTAAGTCAGAAGCTTGTGTAGTAGAGCTTTATAAACCAAAAAGGAGCAATAAAGTGATCCACTGTTGATTAACTCCGTCATGCGTTACATTAGGTCTTATCAATGTTCTATCATTTAACCCTTTCCAAGACAAAAAAGGACTTCCGAATAAAACGCTGTCAAATCAAATCAAATCAAATTTGATTAGTCACATGCGCGAGTACAACAGGTGTAGACCTTAACGTGAAATGCTTACTGACGTGTGTGTGTGTGTGTGTGTGTGTGTGTGTGTGTGTGTGTGTTCTACCCGTTTCAGCCCCAGTGGAGGGTCTGGGGGTAGTGGTCTCTGTGGCTTGTGGTCAGGACCACGCTGTAGCTGTGTGTGCGTCAGGACAGGTGTACTCCTGGGGGGCAGGGGGTGAGGGACAGCTGGGCATCGCCCATACTACTGTCTCCAAAGTCCCCAGACCAAGGCAAGGAAACCTCAACTTCAACTTGAAATAGATCTTGATAGTTAAATATCATCCATGATTTACATTGTCAGGTATTGAGATCCTTGGATTCCACTGATCACTAACAAAGACAATATGTACTAAATGTCTCCTCTTTTTTTTTTACAGACCAGTTCCAATACCTTCACCCTTGCCAATAACAGTGATACAGGTTGCTTGTGGAAATTCCCATTCTTTGGCCCTGACTAAAGGTATAACGTACTGTACCTTTTGACGTGGGCCTACTGATGTTTGTCTCACACAGACTACATTCCATCTTAACTACAATAACCAGCTAGACTACTCTCAGAAAAAAAGGTGCTGTCTAAAACCGTAAAGGGTTATTCAGCTGTCACCATAGGAGAACCCTTTTTGGTTCTGTGTAGAACCCTTTTCGGGTTCTACATGAACCCAAAAGGATTATACCTATAGCCAAAAAGGGTTCTACCTGGAACCAAACAGGGTTATCCTATGAGGACACCCGAAGAACCCTTTTTTATAAGATTGAACATCAAAAGGACAGTGAGATGGTATTTACACAATTGATTAGTAAAGAACATAACTCTGCAATTGTTGTAATGTAATTGTAATGTATTTTAATTGTCTTCTACAGGGGGACAGGTGTTCTCATGGGGTCTGAACAGCCATGGACAGCTGGGCCTGGGGAAGGAGGTGCCTCTGCAGCCCATACCTGCCCTGGTGCGCTCCCTCACTGGGGTTCCAGTGACCCAGGTAGCAGCCGGAGGAACCCACACTCTGGCCCTCACCCTCCCAGGCCTGGTCTACTGCTGTGGGGCAAACAGGGCTGGGCAGCTGGGACTCAACCGTGTGGATGAGAAAGGTACTACGGCTCTCTACCTCTCCATGCACTACTTGTATGAAACGCTAATCAGGCTTATCCACCAGCATTTTCTAATTTCAACTTGGATTCCTTTATAATAACCACTAAGTCATTTTACAGATGTATTATAATGAGTGGGAACACTGTTGCACTGTTGTGGAGATCTACAGTAAGTATGATGCTTGTTCTCCCTGCCAGGCCGGTTCAACATCTGTGCAGTGCCTGCTCTCAGAGTCTTGGGGGTTTCCTTCATCAGCTGTGGAGAGGCACACTCTGCTGTTCTCACCAAGGTATTGTACTATTACTGGGGAGAGGCACACTCTGCTGTTCTCACCAAGGTATCATACTATTACTGGGGAGAGGCACACTCTGCTGTTCTCACCAAGGTATCGTACTATTACTGGGGAGATGGACACTGATGTTCTCACAAAGGTATCGTACTATTACTGTGGAGAGGGACACTCCTGTTCTCACCAAGGTATCATACTATTACTGGAGAAGGACACTGCTGTTCTCACCAAGGTATCATACTATTACAGTGGAGAGGGACACTTCTGTTCTCACCAAGGTATCATACTATTACTGTGGAGAGGGACACTGCTGTTCTCACCAAGGTATCATACTATTACTGTGGAGAGGGACACTGCTGTTCTCACCAAGGTATCATACTATTACTGGAGAAGGACACTGCTGTTCTCACCAAGGTATCATACTATTACTGTGGAGAAGGACACTGCTGTTCTCACCAAGGTATCGTACTATTACTGTCTTTTTACTGAAGGCTCCAAGGGAGATGTTGGTGTGGAAGGACACAGATCCGACGGCAGGTCATTAAGTTCAGAGAAAGTATTTAATGTCCTAAACAGTGGGCCCACTGGGAGATAGTTCTGCACACAAAGTTAGCAACCTCTCAAACATACAATTCATCACATATTGGTAAATATAGCCAGTTCTACTAAATGACCTTGAACAAAGGTCAAAACAAGCGATCAAGTGTCTGGCTACACAATGAATCATACAAGTTGTTATCTGAGTGCATGAATACAGTCTCATTCTATAAGACAAGTTACACTTTATTACAGAATGGAATATCACAGGTTATACAGAATATGTCCTGATTATAGCTTTTAATACAGGTCGAGACTCAGGGCTACCAGAGTAAAGGTCAATCCAGTGTGTCGACCCTTCAATACTATTATACTGTCTCTTTAAGAAGTGATTAGACCTGACCAGACCAGGAACAACTCTGGGCTTGACATGTCAACAACTGGTTCTGGTTATTTTTGTTCTTTAGGATGGCCAGGTGTTCACCTTTGGAGAGGGAAGCCGAGGCCAGCTTGGGCACGGCACATCGGCTAACGAACTCCTACCCAAACTGGTGGAGGGTATGGATGGACTGGTCTCACAGATAGCATGTGGCAGGTAATGACCAACAACATAATGCTACATATATATATATACACATATAATAAACAGATAGGAAGCCAAACTTGAATATTCTCAGTCTGACTGTGTTTGTCTTACTGTAACTGTGCCAGCCATCACACCCTGGTGCTGGGGTCCTCAGGTCAACTCTGGGCCTTTGGCAGTGGGGTCAAAGGTCAGCTAGGGACTGGAAACACAGAGGGCAGCTTGCGACCCACCTCAGTGCTGCTGAAAAGGGCTTCTGGTGGGGCAGCGACAGTCATACACAACGGTACTGGATACAATGTCTATTCTATTATCTTCTATTCTATTCAATTCTATTATGCATCTACATACTGACTATGTAGTGTATGGATGACTGAATTAGAACATATATAACAAGACTTGATGTCCCTACAACCTCTTCTGTACGTTATTTTTTTAATCAGACATGAAGATATCAGTGGGATGGAATTCAAACTTCATTTACACCGCTGAGGTAATGTTCTGACCTTTTATACCTAATAGTGAGACTGGAACATTCTAAATGTCTCAAGCAGCTAATTCATGTTTGAGATAAGTTAATTTATTATATTGCTTTATCTGCCTTTGTAGAGTTCTGAAAGACAACAGCCAATCGGGAGGTTAGATGAAGCCAAACTGCAAAAATGGCTGACAATGGAGCAAGGAAATGCAGAGGCGCAAAGGTTCTTTGTTCGTTTTTTTATTTTCTAGCTAACTCAAAAGGAAATGTATTGTTCAGTTGTATTTTTGTATTTATTTTTTTATACAATTTACATTTTAGAATCTATAGAAAACATACACATACAAGCGACTACATCATACAAACCTCACTACATCACACCTGCCCAGACCCGCTAGCCCCACCCCTATCTCCAGCGCCCTTTTCATTTTCTGCCACATGTCCTCAAACTGCACCATTTTCTTTCTCTCCGTCACCCACGCTCTTTAAATTTTTTGATAAATCATTTGACCTTTCCATTGCGTGAATGCTTCAGTTGTGTTTCTTATAGTATAATTGTACTGAAACATCAAATGTGTCCACATTTGTTCAAACAGAGAAATATCCTTGATGTTCTCAACAAGTTCAAGTCTTGTGGCCAGTTTCACCAAAGCCAGGTAAGATATTTCAAAATGTGATAGTTTAAAATGTAAACTGTATCTGTATCAGGGGTAGGGGTGTAATGGTTCACCAAACCCACAGTTCAGTATGTATTGTGGTTTTGGGGTCACAGTTCAGTTTTGGTTAAGGTACAGCGGAAAAATGAAATTCCAACAGTAGTTAATTTTTGTTTATTTGGCAAAATTTGCAATGTTCCTGGCATTGTTTGTTGTGACAGAGATTGTTATGTGGGCCTCAAGTAGAGGTCTAAAAAAAAGTTGGACCCATTCCGAAATGGACCTGGGGCTTTCCCACCCGGAGAAATATGCATAACGGACCAGTTCCATATAGTTCCATATAGGACCTGAGTGAGTGGAGCAGCAGAAAAGTCAATTTGTAAGCTATTTTATTTACCAGAGCAGATACAGTTCGAGGGAGAGCAGGCGGAGGAGTTTTAGAATCTTTATTTGTGAGGGCAGTCCTAAAGTTACAAAAAACAACACCAACTATAATTAGAATGCAGTATAACTGCAGTATTCTACAAATACTGCGTCCAAAATAACTGTTTTTTTACTGCAGTAATGTTGCAGTATAACTGCAGTTCAATGGCAGTACACTGCAGTTATTCTGCAATCACTGTGTCTAAAATAACAACGTTGGTCCAACGTTAGTTAAGCCAACTCTCTGAAGTTCAAAGACATTCAAAGTTCCTTCAATAGAAGTCGCTCCTCCATAGGTATAATTTTGTCCAACGTTATTTAAATCCTCTTAAGGATCGGACCCTTTTTTTCAAATATTCGCCTAAAATGACATACCCAAATCTAGCTCAGTAGCTCAGGACCTGAAACAAGGATATGCATTTCCTCTCATATTTGAAAGGAAACACTTTGAAGTTTGTGGAAATGTGAAATTAATGTAGGAGAATATAACACATTAGATCTGGTAAAAGATAATACAAAGAAAAAAAACATTTGTTTTTTTCTTTTCTTTTTTTGTCACATCATCTATGAAATGCAAGAGAAAGGACATAACGTTCCAGGCAAAATCTAGATTTTGGACACTAGATGGCAGCAATGTATGTACAAAGTTTTAGACATATCCAATGAACCATTGCATTACTGTTCAAAATGTTGTATCAAGTCTGCTCAAATCTGCATATTGGTTTATTGATTTTAAAATGTTCACGTACAAAACTGTGCACTCTCCTAAAACAATAGCTAATAGCTAATGTCAATGGTGCAGTTAGATGCCCAGATATGTCTATGTCCTGGGAAATGTTCTTGTTACTTACAACGTCATACTAATCACATTAGCGCACGTTAGTTCAAGCGTCCCCAGATCCTGTAGAGATTTTAAGGCAACTCTCTGAAGTTCAAAGACATTCAAATTTCCTCCATAGAAGCCGCTCCTCCATAATTATGATTCTGTCCAACGTTATTTAAGGCAACTCTCTAAAGTTCAAAGACATTAAACGTTCCTTCAATAGAAGCCTCTCCTCCATAGTTATAATTATGTGAGCCTAATTCAGATAATGCATGTCATGTCAACAAGATGCCCAGTGCTTCATGCCCAGCACTCTCCTCATCCGCAAAATTTCAGTCGCATGTCGTACCCTACACTACACTCGTCTGTCCAATGCATGTACATAGCTTGTCCACTCCATAGCATGCTGCTCTATCCGTTGGTGAAGCAATTTTATGTTGAGCTAAATGTAATACAAATGTAAGTTTCAGGGGTTCAATAAGGAACAGAAAGGAATGATATAAACCGTTACATTTTTGGGGTTCCAACGATTGGAAAATTATTTCGGTTACAACCCATGATGTGTACAGTTAGGCCAATGTTGTGTTCTTGCTAATGCTATAACCTCTGTTTCTTATGACCAGTGAGATTCCACAAGCAGCCGGAGCTTTGACAGTGGACCTAGAGGCTGCTAGCCAGGTTTTCGACCAGCTACTGAACATACCTTGGATTAGGAAATCGGTTAAGATCAACTTACTCTTTAAACCCATATTTTAAATGAATATATAGTATATTTAAAACAGAACTAAATGTTACTTTCCTAATTTCTCTGTTCATTTTCTATATAGGTAAATATTGAGCCACTGGTGGACAATATTTGCAGTTCAGCAGCTGTCATCAAGTCACCAGAGATCTTTATGCTACTACCCACAATCCCTCTTCTTCATGAGGACAACAGCGTCATGAAGATGGTCTTGGCTTTATCAATAGTTATCGTTGAGCATCTGAACGACACGGCCATAAAAACATTAAGTATATAACCTCTAACCTTGTCACTTTATCTGCGAATTTAGCATCAGTATAGTTTTTACAGAATTGTATTATAATAAAAGCGTAGCTGACACTGACACATTACCATAATAAGTTAATAGGTTTCTTTTGTCAGGCAATATGATTGACATATTTTGGACTTTTGTATTCTTATAGAAGAGTGGTGGTCCTCAATGGAGACTAACATCATGACTAAGCACATTCTGATGTGGAAGAATGCCCTGTCATTCATGCTGAGGAACGGTCTTCTGGTTACCCACAACCCCGGAGTCAAATTCCTGCTGGAAGCCCTCAAGTACATCAACAGAGTCAGTGTCTATGTCAATCATTTTTATAATGCTCCTGACAGTATTGTCAGTATTGTTGGTCATGCTCTAACATACTTCATATAGTGACTGTTCACTTCCTCATGTGCAAGGCACATGTGAAAATCTATTTTGATGCTGACATTATGTTATTTTGAAGGCAAACAAAAGGGCCGGAAGAACCCAGAAAGTTCCAGCCAGTACCTTTTATGTGGAAGAGATCAACGATACTGTTATTCTATTGGAGGATGTGAACCTTTGGCGTTTTTGGTCAACAAGGGAGGTAATTAACTAACCAAATCATCTGTAAATTACTAAAATGTTAGAATGATAATGTGGCGGATACGAATCTGGTTTCACTTGTCCAGTTCTTTCAGTGCAGATTGATGGAATGAGACAAAGACTACTGAGACTATTGAGATGCAACTTCAGTTTTCTTTTGCGTCACTTCTAGGACACGGAGGCGACGCCAGTCATCTTTTGCCGTTACCCATTTGTGTTGAATCTGATCTGCAAGATGACGATTTTCAACATTTTCGCACATTTCACAAAGGTAAACTGTATTATTCCACTGGCTTCTTTTGTTGAACCTTTGTTTTCAAGTATACCAAAACCTACACAGTGGTTTCCAAAGACCAGTCGGTATATCACTCTAAATAGACCCTGGAGCTGACCTTGTATATAGCTTACTTACTTTCTTGTGTTCTTATTTCTATTTCTGTGTTTTTGTTCTACTTAACACTTATATATATATATATATATACAGCGGGGGAAATAAGTATTGAACACGTCACAATTTTTCTCAGTAAATATATTTCCAAAGGTGCTATTGACATGAAAGTTTCACCAGATGTTGGTAACAACCCAAGTAATCCATACACACAAAGAAACCAGAACAAATAAGTTCAGAAATTAAGTTATGTGTAATAATGTGAAATGACACAGGTAAAAAGTATTGAACACATGAAGAAAGGGAGGTTCAAAAAGGCACGGAAAGCCAAGACAACAGCTGAAAACTATCAGTAATTAAAAAGCAATCCAGCCCCCTGTCAGTGCAAATTAATATCAGCTGGTTCAGTCCCAACTGATGGCCTACGAAAAGGTCTCATTGCCAAGGTGTCACACAAGACACATCTCATGATGGGTAAAAGCAAAGAGCTGTCTCAAGACCTTCGCAACCTAATTGTTGCAAAACATAAAGATGGCATTGGTTATAGGCGCATTTCTAAGCTTCTGAATGTTCCAGTGAGCACTGTTGGGGCCATAATACGGAAGTGGAAAGACTATGGTGAATCATTTCACCATAGATTTTCCTTGACCAGGTGCTCCTCGTAAATTTGCCCATTCATCCTTCCTTCAATTATGTGAAGTTTGCCAGTACCATTTGCCGAAAAGCAGCCCCACACCATGATGTTCCCACCTCCAAACTTCACTGTTGGTATGGTGTTTTTAGGGTGATGTGCAGTGCCACATGCTGTGTATTATGACATCCAAACAGTTCAATTTTGCTCTCATCTGACCACACTATATTCTCCCAGTATTTCACTGGCTTTTCCAAATGTTGTGCAGCAAACTTTAAACGAGCTTCAACATGCTTTTTTTTCAGCAATGGAGTCTTGCATGGTGAGCGTGCATACAGGCCATGACGGTGGAGTGCATTAGTTAATGTTTTCTTTGAGACAACAGTACCTGCTAATTGCAGGTCTTTTTGAAGCTCTCCACAAGTGGTCCTTGACTCTTGGACAACTCTTCTGATTATTCTTTTCACTCCTCTGTCAGAAATCTTGCAAGGAGCACCTGGTCGAGGCAAATTTATGGTGAAATGATTGTCTTTCCACTTCCGTATTATGGCCCCAACAGTGCTCACTGGAACATTCAGAAGCTTAGAAATGCGCCTATAACCAATGCCATCATTATGTTTTGCAACAATTAGGTTGCGAAGGTCTTGAGACAGCTCTTTGCTTTTACCGATCATGAGATGTGTCTTGTGTGACACCTTGGCAATGAGACCTTTTTGTAGGCCATCAGTTGGGACTGAACCAGCTGATATTAATTTGCACTGACAGGGGGCTGGATTGCTTTTTAATTACTGATAGTTTTCAGCTGTTGTCTTGGCTTTCCATGCCTTTTTGAACCTCCCTTTCTTCATGTGTTCAATACTTTTTCCCTGTGTCATTTCACATTATTACACATAACTTAATTTCTGAACTTATTTGTTTTGGTTTCTTTGTGTGTATGGATTACTTGGGTTGTTACCAACATCTGGTGAAACTTTCATGTCAATAGCACCTTTGGAAATATATTTACTGAGAAGAATGGTGACGTTTTCAATACTTATTTCACCCGCTGTATATATATATATATATATAGTACTACTGATATTGATTACTGCATTGTTGGGAAAGTGCAAGCAGGAAAGGCATTTCACTGTACTTGTGCACGTGGCATTAAAAATCTTGAAACTAGTGTATATTTATATGATGCAGGAGGTTCACAAACTCGCCCACCGGATGACAGTGATGTGTCCTTCTGGAACATTCCGAGAAAGCCAAGACTCTCCCCCTGCTCCAGTCTTCCAGCTAAACCTAAGGCGCCTATCGCTCATTGAAGACACCTTCAGACAACTGGCTGCTGCAGATCACGATTACTTCCAGAGAGAACTTGTGGTAAAATTATGACAACCCCCCGAATTAGGAAGTACAAATGTGGAAAAAAGCTTTTCGCAAGACTACAAGACAATGTTAGATCTCAACCTAAACGTACCTCTTATGCTTTATCCCTCAGGTGCAGTTTGTGGAGGACATGAAGCTGTCGCTCGTCAACATAAGGGACTTCTTCCTCCATGTGTTTGAAGAGCTGTTGGCACCAGAGTCTGAGATGTTCATGTACAATGACACCAAGACACTGGTCTGGTTCCCTGCCAAGGTAAGATCTTGTATTAGGGAATTGCAATTTCATTACTGTAGAATAAATCACTGCACTCTCAAGCTAATTAAAATAGGTGAGTAATGGAATGGTATAATATTCAGAAAACAATCTAAATACATTTAGTCAGTTAATAGCAACAAAAAGAGATTCAACCCCTACACCAGTACCACTATCTACACTGTATCTGTCAGGCTCTGGCCATAGAGAAGCGTTTTGCTTCTCTATGTAGCCATGGTCAGAGTCTGACAGATCTAGGTTTGATTTTCTATGTGGGGTTTTTGTGTTGGATCCCTAATTAGAGGCAGCTGCTAGGCATTGTCTCTAATTAGGGATCCTACTTATAACGTCATGTCAGAGAAGAAGAAGTAAGTGTGTTTCCGTTGATTGCGCCTTTTGTTTTAGTTTGATATTGAGTGTATATTTTATTAAAAAGTAATGTTGAACTATCACTGCGCTGCACCTTGGTCTCTCTATACACCCGATCATAACAGTATCAATCAATATAGCATTGTGTACAAGTATAATCACCATCACTCTCCCCCTGATGTACCAAGGGTTTATTATTGTACACATTCACAGCTAAAAGCTGAATTGCGGTATACAGACAACAAAATAATATAAAAAGGATATAAAAGTTAGTTGAAGAGAGATGTCTAGACAGCTTGGGATGCTGCCTGCTCTTGTTTATTCTTGATCTCTGCCTTGGCTCATGTGCAACCTACCCTTACTACCAGCCCAGAGTGGAGGAGAAGAGCTACTTCCTGTTTGGTGTCTTGTGTGGCATGGCCCTGTACAACCACAACATTGTACACCTGCCCTTCCCTCTGGCCCTGTTCAAGAAGATGGTGGGGATCAAGCCCTCACTGGAGGACCTGAGAGAGTTCGATCCTGTTTTGGGAGGGTGCGTTCGTATTTTATAATGTATATTTTAGCATTGAATTTGTATCCCTTAGAAATATATCACAATTTTTCAACATTCATTCATTCATTGAAGGAGTTTGCGGAACCTCTTGGAGGACTACACTGATGACGATGTTGAAGAAAACCTGCCCCTGACCTTCACCGTATGTATAGTATTGCATCCAAACTGTTTGTATGTTGAGCAATGAAAAATCACTAGATACAGTATGTGAATAGTGATAAAACGGTTTATTTTCATCAGGTGGTCTGGGATGATGTGAAGGTGGAGCTTGATCCCAAAGAAACAGGAAAACCAGTCACAAGTTCTAACAAGTAAGGTTACAGCAACATTTACTCCTACAGATGTAAGATCTAAATTTGATCACCCTGTTGCAGAAATTTCCTGCAATGCAGGACATTTAAAAAGTGTAGTATATATTTCAGGTTTAAAAAGACTTGATTTTCCCTCCAGTCCAGTGGGTAACTTTTTCCCTTGAAAAATGTATCAGTCCCTACAAAAATGTCCATTAATTAAATCCACATAATTCGCATTTCCTGTTGCTGCAGGATTATTTTCCTGCTCTAGCAAACTGGCTCACATTACAGTCTTACATCTGTAATGCATAATACAAGGTTGCAGCTTTAGAAGTTACAAGTTACAACAAGCGTGCTTTGTGCTTGTTCTGTTTTCTGTGTTTTTAAAAATATTAAAATACCATTCATTATTTTGACAGGAAGCAGTTTGTTGATGCCTACGTGAACCTCGCCTTCAACCAATCAGCGGAGAAGGTGTTTGAAGAGTTCAGGAGAGGCTTCTTCAAGGTGTGTGACAGAGACGTGGTGGAGTTCTTCCAGCCTGAGGAGCTCAGGGGAGTCATGGTGGGGAAAGAGGACTACGACTGGGACACGCTCAAACAGGTCTATATACAACCATCATTCACTACTCATTTTGGGGCTGGGTGTTGATTTGAGAAATTAGGGCATAAATCAATCAATATGTTGATGCATTTATATCAATGGGGGATTTTATTTGATCAAGTTATGGGTACGTATCTCAAGTTAGGACTGGGACTAGGAGATAATGTGCTATACATGGTGTTTTGTGACATACTTTGAGTGGTGAATCGTTTAAATGGTTTTATATTGTTTCATTATTGCGGCCATTTATTTTGTTTGTGTATCCAGAACACTGTGTATGACGGAGTGTACCATGCCAGACATCCCAACATCGTCACATTCTGGGAGGCTTTTGAGGAACTGACAGACGACCAAAAGAAAGCTTTCCTCTGTAAGTATGGCATTAAATTGCTCTCGGGTTGAGTAAAACTTGAGGAACCATAGTCTTTCATAATGCTGGTTTAGGGTTTTGTCTGCGTATTTGAACTTCCTGTTCCACAAGAGCATTTACAAAAAAATGTGTCTGAACACTTTATATATTTTAGTAATTTATCAGACGTTCTTATTTAGTGACTTACAGGAGCAATTACGGTGCCTTGCTCAAGGGCACAACAACATATTTTTTCACCTAGTCAGCTCGGGATTCAAACCAGCTACCTTACGATTACTGGCCCAATGCTCTTAATGGCAAGGCTACCTGCCGCACAAAGACATTCACTATGTTTCTTCCCATTCTGTCTACCTTTCACGATCTCTCCCCTCCTTCTCAGTGTTCCTGACGGGCTGTGATCGCGCTCCCATCCTGGGCATGGACAAGATCCAGATGAAGGTAGCAGTTCTGCAGAACTCTACTGAACTACATTTCCCAGAATCCCTTACCTGCCACTTCCTACTGCTGCTGCCCATCTACCCCTCCAAGAAGATGCTGCTGGCCAGGCTTAAAGAGGCGGTGGCCCACAACAGAGGCTTCTGGAAGGAGTAATGGACAATATATATAGATACGGCTGTGTTCAACATTTCATTCAATGTATTTCTCACATTTCAATATATCTCTTCAGTTTAGCATGGGATTTTGGTTGCTTGGATGTAGCCTTCATTTAGGTTCAGATTTTACATTTAAAAAAAACAAACATTTAAATCTTATTTTTTCCTTGGTTTATTTATGTGAAAAATTTTAGGGCATGTAGGCCTACCCTATTATAGAACAAAGCATTCCTTGACTTAATGTCCACTGATTCTGATTGTGATGTATAAAAATAACATTCTTATTCAGTAATAAACATTTAAGAGCCTACTTATGCATGTTTTCTTGATTGATATAGTGTGACATTTATGTAATTCTACATGGGAACAATTATTTTCTGGACATGTGTCTTCATCATCTTTTGACATTTATGTCTGTGTCTTGTGTTTTATTGACAGAATAATTATTGATGTATCTAATAAATAGAGATGATTAGTTTCACCTTAAAGTGTTTTATTTTATCAATGAGTACTGTTTTCAGCAAGCCGATGCAGAGCAGTGGTGTAGTTTCTCCAACACCGTGCATAACCTTCCCAGCTAGCACATAATGTTCTGAGAACCATATGTTTCTTAGAGCTTGGTGAGAACGTGGTTCTCCTATGGTTATTTTGCATACAACCTTCCCATAACGT
The DNA here is from genome assembly GCA_023634145.1 of Thymallus thymallus. Taxonomy (NCBI): domain Eukaryota; kingdom Metazoa; phylum Chordata; class Actinopteri; order Salmoniformes; family Salmonidae; genus Thymallus; species Thymallus thymallus. Next base: position 366,592 of record JAKYLM010000074.1, read on the forward strand.
TTTCTCAGGGTCTATTTAATGTTCTCAAATTGTTCAGAGAACGTTAAGAAACAATGTTCTTCTATGGGAATTTCAGAACTTCAGCATAATGTTTTCTGCAGGTTTCCTCATGGTTCTATTTAACGTAATTTTCTCAAAACATTAAGAAAACTTGCCATAAAAACCACAAGAAAACATGAAGATTCAAAGAACGTTGGAAGAATGTTATTTAAAAACATATACACAACCGTTCAAAAGTTCGGGGTCACTTAGATGTCCTTGTTTTTGAAAGGAAAGCAATTTTTTTCTTGTCCATTAAAATAACATCAAATTGATCAGAAGTACAGTGTAGACATTATTAATGTTGTAAATAGACTATTGTAGCTGGAAACGGCTGATTTTTTATGGAATATCTACATAGGTGTACAGAGGCCCATTATCAGCAACGATCAATCCTGTGTTCCAATGGCACGTTGTGTTAGCTAATCCAAGTTTATCATTTTAAAAGGCTAATTGATCATTAGAAAACCCTTTTGCAATTATGTTAGCACAGCTGAAAACTGTTGTGTTGATTAAAGAAGCAATAAAACAGGCCTTCTTTAGACTAGTTGAGTATCTGGAGCATCAGCATTTGTGGGTTCGATTACAGGCTCAAAATGGCCAGAAACAAAGAACTTTCTTCTGAAACTCATCAGTCTATTCTTGTTCTGAGAAATGAAGGCTATTCCATGCAAGAAATTGCAAAGAAACTGAAGATCTCGTACAACGCTGTGTACTACTCCCTTCTAACCAGAATAGAAAGAGGAGTGGGAGGCCCCGATGCACAACTGAGCCAGAGGACAAGTACATTAGTGTGTGTAGTTTGAGAAAAAGATGCCTCACAAGTCCTCAACTGGCAGCTTCATTAAATAGTACCTGCAAAACACCAGTCTCAACGTCAACAGTGAAGAGGCGACTCCGGGATGCTGGCCAAAGAAAAATCTTCCTCTGTCCATTGTCTGTTCTTTTGCCCATCGTAATCTTTTCTTTTTATTGGCCAGTCTGAGATATGGCTTTTTCTTTGCAACTCTGCCTAGAAGGCCAGCATCCCGGAGTCGCCTCTTCACTGTTGACGTTGAGACTAACATAATTGCAAAAAGGTTTTCTAATGATCAATTAGCCTTTTAAAATGATTAAAACTTAGATTAGCTAACATAACATGCCATTGGATCACAGGAGGGATAGTTGCTGATAATGGGCCTCTGTACGCCTATGTAGATATTGCATAAAAACCTGCCATTTTCAGCAACAATAGTCATTTACAACATTAACAATATCTACACTGTATTTCTGATCAATTTGTTATTTTAATGGACAATAAATGTGCTTTTCTTTCAAAAACAAGGTCATTTCTAAGTGACCCCAAACTTTTGAACAGTAGTGTACATTCCTTTCCCAGCATCAACAAAATTCTCTCAATCATCTATCTAGTTTTTCAGGTGTGTTGGCCACGCCCACTAATTGGCCAAACCTGATCTTAATGAGTACTTGTTCCCTTTGAAATAGGGTCTGTTTGAATAGACTAAAATGAACAGCTTTCTATGTGTTTAAAAAAAAAAAACATGACATGCTAGCGCCATCCTAGCGGTGCAGTGGACTAATTCCATGGCTAGAGAGCAGTTTGAATCTCATTGTCACCATGCCACATTAACAAATAAATGGGTTTGTGTGATTAATGCCTAAGAAAATGAATTTCTATCTGTGCTTGGAGTTCAAAACATTTAACCTAAGCTTCTCAGAACAGTTTTTAATTAACCCTCAAATTACCTATAATTTCCTGATGGTTAAAACGGTCAGTTTTAACCATCAGGAAACGTATGGCTTCGTCCCCAAAACCAATGGGAAACCACATGTGCTATCTGGTGTGTTTGTTTGTTTAAAATACCTTATTTACCTCTCCTCTGTCTCATTGCATATGTGCCAAGCTGCTAGTTTCGTTCACTCTGGCCATGCCCATTATGGCATAAGTTTCTGTTTGGAGGAAAATGTCAACTCAAGTTTCGTTTTCGTTTCATGCTGTGTTTCTTTTACAGATGTGTCATATGTTGGCGTTCATCACTTTCAGAACGCACTGACTCCCAGGGCGCAGAATGATTAGCTGATTATGGTTAGCTGATTATAGATACGTTTAGAAGACGTTAATAATAACACATTGACAATGTTTTCGTGGGGAGAGAACACCCGTGATGGCTTCGGTTTAGTGAAGTCGAATGGTTTGGTAAAGACGAACACGGCCAGTTTCGTAAATTTCATACAAACAAAATCTTCAATTACGCATCTGTCTGCAGGTAATAACGTGGTCGCGTGTATAAGAAATAATGGGGAACTGTTGTCCGTCGCTCGGATGCAAGAGGACAAAGATGGGAGAAGGATCACAGGAAAACTGAGTAAGCGCCTTTCATGTTCTTTTTTCCCACCACCAGAGCCCGCTTCTTTACTGAACTGCTTAAACATAATATTTAAAGCAGCCGTTTAAACAATAACAAGCGTCTTCCCCACCCCTGATTCTCTAAAAATCTGAGGGATGGGGGTTGAGAAATGTAACCACTCTTAAATTCATAGATAGAGCTATGGATGCAATGACTGACCATCCATGGTATCCAAATTATAGTTTTAACACTATTGAGGCTATACAGTGTTAGTTTATATTTACTTTGTTTAAAAATATTGGAGTAAAACGAGCTTATATTTTGGGTTTTAATGGGGTACGATAGTTGAACTAAGCTCATGAGGCATTTATAAGTTGGATTCTTCAAGAATAAATGGGTACATATCATTCATTTATCAGTACAAAAATGGATGTAGCAACTGCTCATTGCCCCTTTAAGCTATATAATACATTTCATTTATATTTAGTGTGTGTAGAGCTTGTGGAGTGCAAGGAGAAGATTCTGTCTCTGAGTTGCGGAGATGCCTATGTTGTTTTACTGTCTGAGGGGGGAAGAGTTTTCTACCTCACACAATCATACAATCCCAGGTGGGTGCTTGACAGAAATTACACATCTCTAGGCTTAGGCCTATTCACATTTTAGTTGTGAGTTTCAGTAATTGACCGTATTGTAATGGTCACTTTCGGTCTGTCTGTTTCTCTTGTGTTTTCTCAGACCAGTGGCTAACTTGAATCAGGTAATTCAAGTTGCATGTGGAGACCAGCATTCAATTGCACTAACCCAAGGTAAACAATCCCTTTCTAAATTGCTCAATTTGAGTTGGGATATGATAGGAGACTGTCTGCGCTCTTTGAATGTCCTTTATACCAAATAGTGTCTGTTCCAGGTACATAGATATTAATATGAGAATACTGGAAGAGATGGAGACCCTTACAGTGTCAAAAAAATGAAACAGAGGCTTTAATGCTGAAGTAGAGTTGTTTTATTGGGACGCCATCTTGCCCAAAAGTTCATAGTGCAGAAATATAGGTGAAAAAAAACTAAATACATTTGAAAAGGTTCACAATAGACATTTAAAATAAAACTAAATTTCTCACATACCAAGAGGAACTCTAACAATGCAGCACGTGTCCATTTTCCAATGTACAAATATTTTTACTTTCCATTGTTGTCTAGATGGTAAAGTGTTCACGTGGGGCCAGAACTCCAGTGGACAGCTGGGTTTGGGGAAGGTTGAGCCCAGCACCTTGTCTCCACAGCCCGTCGAGTCTCTGTCAGGGATCCCCCTGGCTCAGATCACCGCTGGGGGAGACCACAGCTTCGCCTTGTCCCTCTCTGGAGCTGTGTTCGGCTGGGGCAAGAACAGCGCCGGGCAGCTGGGACTGGAGGATACAATAGGTACTGTATACACAAAGATTAGCATGTTAATGTGTTTGGTTCTCTTTCATTAATAGTTGGTATCTTTAATAGAAAAGTTGTACATTTGATACGTTTGAAGCAGACAGTATGAGTAGATAATTTAATGTCAAATCTTTATCTATTTAAAAAAAAAAATAGATTTGATGTTTTACAATAGTCAAAACAGAAAAAGACAAGCAAAAATAAAAAAATAGTTTTCTACAGACAGACAGGCTCCAACTCCTGTTGATTGCCTGAATCTAAAGAAGACCATTGCTGTTTCCTGTGGAGTGGAGCATACTGCCGTTCTGACAAAGGTTCTGACATTTGTTACACAACAATATTTCCAACTGACGCTATATATTTTTTCCCCAGTACCATTAAGATCTAAAGAATGTTTGGACCAATGATGTCTTGCTAGTTGCCATCACATACAGTAGAAACAATATCAACAACAAGAGCCGAACACATCATCATGGTAACTGTGTGAATGGGTTTTGTTCTAGGGAGGTTTAGTGTTCACATTTGGCTCGGGTCGATATGGACAGCTTGGACACAACTCTCTCAGAGATGAACTACGACCTCGACTGGTGGCGGAACTCTGGGGGGCAAAGGTTACCCAGATAGCCTGTGGAAGGTATGTAGTTACTAGATTGATTGATATAAGTCATGTGAATCTATACATAGTCACACAAAGATCAATGGATGTAGCTTGGATGGTAAGATCAATCTTGGAGTGTCACTGGGTATATTCTTGGATATATCAATTTTTTGGGGGCATTCTTAGGGATCACAGTTAATTTGTGATTTTTCCTTTACCTACAATCCTGTTTTTCAAATTAGAAACCACACATTAGCATTTGTGGGCTCCTTCAAAAAGATCTACTCATTTGGGCGTGGTGAGCAAGGGCAGCTGGGAAATGGAGTCAATATGGATCAGTCTGTGCCTCTGCCAGTACAGCTATCACAGGGTAATTAAAACATTCCTTTCCTTTGCCTAATGTAACCCAATTCAAATTCAATATAGTGCTTATGCAGAAATGTTGGTCTCTATGAAATGATAAAATAACAGGTTTATAACATCATAACTTCTTTTGGGTAACTTTCAGACCTCATTGATGACCAAAACATTGAACAAATCTTTGCTGGAGGAAACCATTCGTTTGCCTTGTGCAGCTCTGCTCAAGTAATGTGTTTACAGTTAAAAGTTTACAGTTAGTTTGTTCGGTTTGTCCTTAGTACTTAACATTGTTTTAATACAGTGCATAAAATTGTTATTACAGGAATCAGGAAAAGGGTTGAATGACTCCCGTCTTGGAAAAGTGACTCAAACATTAGACGATGACATCATTAACAGATGGATCTCGGAATGTGACTCAAAATCATGGAAGATGATACAGAAGTTAGTATGATACAAATTAACCTCTTCCCCAGGCTCAATACAAATAAGCAACTCACAATGGTTGATAATTGGACAAGGCAACACAAACATACATGAGTCAGTGACACAAAACAACTACTGAATAGATGGTCTCAGGAAGTTCCATACACTGAACTATAAGATTCTTCACTTTTATTTTCAGGGAAATCAAAAAAACATTCTCTTCTGCATCATGTTTAAATGGGAGCTTCCTGGACAAAAGGTAAAAACTCTGTCTATCCATGAATTTTTTATAATTACATTATTGAATGGTTTGTTTTATTGTTGCATATTTAATAGTATTTATTCATCTCATCAATCACTAGCCGTGACAAATATTACCAAACCTCACCGAAGCATTCTGGCCTGGACTTGTCATTCGCCCGACTGGCTTTTCAAAAGCTGGCTACAAATAAAAAAGTGCTAGCTGAGGTATCATTTCATATATTCTCTTTATGATCAAATACTTATTTTCAATACTTCTGTTTGCTGTCCTTGATATTAAATTTGACCAGTCATTGATACTGTAAGCTACGATAAGTCATTTAGTTGTGACCCACAAGCACTCCTTTCATGGTTATAGGTTGAAGCTGTCGTCCATCGCATACTCCTTCCCTCCCTGAGTAAGGATCCCATTGGGGGGGAGTGTCTGAGGGTGTACCTCATCATTCCTGAGCTCCTGAGGGTTCTCCTACAACAACAACCTGGCATAGACATTACTGAGGCTTTCGCTGCTGCCATCCTCAGACTGAACCCAGACAAGCTCCAGGTCCTTGGTAAAGTCACCATCCCTCAATATCTCCTTTTTTTATTTCTCTTTTTTTTTTCTTTTTTTTTTCTTCGATATAGCAAGTTTTGTGTGCTGTTGTATTAACTGAACTCTTTTCTAATTCCAACAGAGGGCCTATGGACAACACTTCCAGGCCCCTTCTTCAAAACTCTGGTGAAAACGTTCCACTCTGTGGTCAAGGAGTGCTATGCTGTAAAGGTTATGGAGAAGCTGTATGAGGTAAATATCCATTGCCACAGTTGGGTGCCTTCAGAAAGTATTCACACCTCTTGACTTATTCCACATTTAGTTGTTACAGCCTGAATTCAAAATGGATGAAATATATTTTTTTCTCCCTCAACTATCTACACACAATACCCCATAATGATAAAGTGAAAACGTGTTTTTAGAAATGCAAATTTATTGAAAATGAAATACAGAAATATCTCATTTACATTAGTGTTCGCACCCCTGATCAGTACTTTGTAGAAGCACCTTTGGCTGCGACACATTTACCCATTATTCTTTTAAAAATTCTTCAAGCGCTGTCAAATTTGTTGTTCATCATTGCTAGACAAACATTTTCAGGTCTTTCCATAGATTTTCAAGTAGATTTAAGTCAAAACTGTAACTCGGCCACTCAGGTTCACTGTCTTCTTGGTAAGCAACTCGTGTAAATTTGGCCTTGAGTTTTAGGTTATTGTCCTGCTGAAAAGTGAATTTGTCTCCCAGTGTCTGGTGGAAAGCAGACTGAACCAGGTTTTCCTCAAGGAGTTTGCCTGTGCTTAGCTCCATTCCGTTTCTTTTTTATCCTGAAAAACTCCCCAGTCCTCAACGATTACAAGCATACTCATAACATAATGCAGCCACCACTATGCTTGAAAATATGGAGAGTTGTACTCAGTAATGTGTTGTATTGGATTTGCCCCAAACATAAGAGTTTGTTTTCAGGACAAAAGTTAATTGCTTTGCCACATTTTTTGGCAGTCTTACTTTAGTGCCTTGTTGCAAACAGGATGCATGTTTTGGAATATTTGTATTCTGTACAGGCTTCCTTCTTTTCACTCTGTCTATTAGGTTCGTATTGTGGAGTAACTACAATGTTCTTAATCCTCCTGTATCTTTATAGTGACTAGGTGTATTGATACACCATCCAAAGTGTAATTAATAATAACTTGTGTGCCGCCTCATGGGTCTTCCGGTCGCATCTGGCTGCGACACAGCCTGGAATAGAACCAGGATCTGTAGTGACACAGCAAGGCAGTGTCTCCCACTCAGGAGGCCCCCTTCATTGTCTGTTTTGTTTTTGTTTTCTTACCCTTCTTTGCGAGGCATTGGAAAACCTCCCTGGTCTTTGTGCTTGAATCTATGTTTGAAATGCACTGCTGGACTGAGGAACCTTACAGATTGGAAAAAGACTTAATCGACAACGTCAATGAATATGTCAGAATCTATTCTGAATTGAATTAATTGGTGTTGACTTGTACAGTTGAAGTCTGAAATTTACATACACCTTACATTTAAAACTGTCTTAGGTCAGTTTGGATCACCACTATTTTAAGAATGTGAAATGTCAGAATAATAGTAGAGAGAATGATTTATTTCAGCTTTTATTTCTTTCATCACATTCCCAGTGGGTTAGAAGTTTACATACACTCAATTAGGATTTGGTAGCATTGCCTTTAAATTGTTTAACTTCGGTCAAACGTTTCAGGTAGCCTTCCACAAGCATCCCACGATAAGTTGGGTGAATTTTGGCCCATTCCTCCTGACAGAACTGGTGTAACTGAGTCAGGTTTAAAGGTCTCCTTGCTCGCACACGCTTTTTAAGTTCTGCCCACAAATGTTCTATAGGATTGAGGTCAGGGCTTTGTGACGGCCACTCCAATACCTTGACTTTGTTGTCCTTAAGCCATTTGCGACCAGGCTTTAACTTCCTGACTGATGTCTTGAGATGTTGCTTCAATATATCCACATAATTTACCTTCAGGCGTTTGGAAATTGCTTGGTATTGGCTGATATCATTTGATTTTCCTATGATGTCGAGCAAAGAGGCACAGTTTGAAGGTAGGCCTTGAAATACATCCACAGGTACACCTCCAATTGACTCAAATTATGTCAATTAGCCTACCAGAAGCTTTTAAAGCCATGACATAATTTTCTGGAATTTTCCAAGCTGTTTAAAGGCACAGTCAACATAGTGTATGTACACTTCGGACCCACTGGAATTGTGATCTAGTGAATAAGAAGTGAAATCATGTCTGTAAACAATTTTTGGAAGAATTACTTGTGTCATGCAGAGTAGATGTCCTAAACGACTTGCCAAAACTAGTCATTCAAAAATCATTACTACACACAGAGTGAGTCCATGCAACTTATTATTTGAATTGTTCAGCAAAAGTTCTTGAAATGTTCCGTATTGACTGACCTTCATGTCTAGTAATGATGGACTGTAGTTTCTCTTTGCTTATTTGAGCTGTTCTTGCCATAATATGGACTTGGTCTTTTACCAAATAGGGCTACCTTCTGTATACCACCCTTACTTTGTCACAACACAACTGATTGGCTCAAATGCATTAAGAATTTAACAAATTCACTTTTTACATGGCACACCTGTTAATTGAAATGCATTCCAGGTGACTACCTCATGAAGTTGGTTGAGAGAATGCCAAGAGTGTGCAAAGCTGTCGTCAAGGCAAAGGGTGGCTACTTTGAAGAATCTCAAATATAAAATATATTTTGATTTGTTGAACACTTTTTTGGTTACTACATGATTCCATATGTGTTGTTTCATTGTTTTGACATCTTCACTATTATTCTACAATGTAGAAAATGTGTAAAAATAAAGAAAATCCCTTGAATGAGTAGGCGTGTTTGAACGTTTGACCTGTGCTGTGTGTATGAAACAAAAAAAAATGAAATGTTGTATGCTCCAGTAACCTCTGTTTGGTGCAGGTCAATTGCAACAGACGCATCAAGATTGCGGCAACCATTTTCCACAACAACAGAGTCAATAGTATTCTTCAGAATGTGAGTAGCCTATCTCATAAAATGACTGCAGGTTGGTATCTAATTGATTAATTATGGGCTTGATGTCACTGAAATCTACAGAGTGGAAAATTATTGACTCATTTCTAATTCTCTTTAGATGCTCAACACATATGTATATCATAACTACCTAAATCTTTCCAAGGTAAGCAATGAAAGTCAACATCAATTCAGAATAGATTCTTTGACATATTCATTGACGTTGTCGATTAACTAATTTCTTTCTTATGCCAGGACTTCTTTTATTTATGTCGCCAGCAATCCTGCATCTTCAACACCGAGGCTAAATATATAGTTTATCAATTGGAACTCAATTACAGCGTAAGTTGTTTACACAATGTGGTGTTTATTTTTAAAAAAGGTACCACATCAAATTTACTGCACTGCTATCAGATGTGAAAAATGAAGGCTGCATGTTGCCCTATCTCAAATGTGTTCCTTTTTTTAGTTTGCCCTCTGTGGACATACGGTCCATACACTACATGTGAGAAGAGAGACAGCATTGGAAGATGCTTTCCAGTACCTTCGACAAAATTGGCACGACTTCACAATTCCTTTGAAGGTTGTTCTTAGCTAGGTTTTATAGTTTTTTTTGTGTGTAAAATGTTTATTTTTTTAAATGAGAACTGAACTTTGAAAAGAGTAGTAATTAACCGAATAACACAAACACAAGGACTCTGTACTTACTTTAACGTCTACTTCTGTATTAGGCAAAGTGTTTTCATTTCCTAAATGGCGTGTTTTTTGTGTCCAGGTGAGGTTTCAAGCAGAGGATGGTGTAGATGAAGGTGCCGTTTCACTGGAATTCTTCAGCCTCCTGGGGAGGAAACTTCTCACAATGGAACCAAAGACACTGGAGGTTTACGAGGACTCTGGACTTGCATGGTTCACAACAGATGTATGTTCCATATTCAGTTCCATAATGTTCCCAGATTTAACTCAATCTTTCCCCCACTATCTGTTTGTTTTATTTACTAACTTAGAAATATCAATTATGTATATTATTATATGTTATACTGTTGTTATACTGTTAAATATTGAAAGTATTGACTAGCTTATGACATTCTATTTTTTTCAATCCATAGGACTGCGGTATCACTGATGAATTCTACTTAATTGGGCTGCTCTGTGGGAAGGCACTGTATAATCAGTGTGTTCTGAACCTCTGCTTCCCTCTGGCTCTCTTCAAGAAGCTTCTGGGTCGGACGACAACATTGGATGACCTTAAAGAGATGTCTCCAACTGAAGCAAGGTACAATTATTCTAAGAAAAAAAATATACAGGTAACTGCCAAAATAAAGGAAACATAAAGTGTCTTAAAGTTCCAATGCAACTGTTTTTATCCCACTATCAAATCATATCTGGGTAACAATTCAAGCACCTTACTGTGATTGTTTTCAATTAAAATGGTCAAAAAGAAAGAAATTGCTTCTTAGGAAAGGACAATTTCTCAAGCAAGAATGTTGACTGTCTGGGAGTGGTCTGAGTGAAAATGTGCTGTTATTGGCAGAGAGGTTTGGAACGCTCTTTCTTATTGGTCTATTAACTAATTTACTTAATGGTGATATCTGATGGAATTTTGGAAGGCCAAAACTCCATCCCACCAAAACAGGCAGAAATTTCAGGCATCCTTTTCAAATAGCTTACAGTAAAAGTGAATTATGATAATTTCACAGTGTTATTCCAACTTCATAGGTGGAAATATATATAAAACACAGGGAAATCATGTTTTTGGCTGCACTGGGCCTTTAATAGGGCTTTGAGTTTGGAGTTGTTGATGGTGGAGGAAAACGCTGTGACCCTAAGCATGAAGGGATGTTAATGACTTAATTCACTCAGGAACCACACATGTGAAAGCACCTGCTTTTAATATACATTGTATCCCTCATTTACTCGAGTGTTTCCATTATTTTGGCAGTTACCTGTATATGTTCATGTCTTCAACTGCTGGCTGTTGATTTAAAGACTCCCTACTACTGTATCTCAAAACATTTCAGGATGATGTGTTTCAATACTCCAGCAAAGTTAAGGTTTTGTCTCCTTCAAGTTGGTGGTAGCTCAGTTGCCGCTAATTTCGGTGTTACAAAGCATTTCATTTTAACCGTGTAGTTGTTGTTTTAGAGATATACTATTATCTGCTCATATCACATTATACTGTTTGTTTGTTTAAAATTAGCGGCTTGCAGTCTGTGTTGGATGAAGATGAGGAGGTTGTTGAAGCGCTGGATTTGGTTTTCATGGTAAGAAAGAATTCAAATCAAATCAAATTGTATTTGTCACATCCGCCGAATACAACAGGTGTAGACATTACCGTGGAATGCTTACTTACAAGCCCTTAACCAACAATGCAGTTCAAGAAATCGAGTTAATAAAATATTTACTAAATAAAAATGAAGTTAAAATAAAACAGAACACAGTAGAATTACATAACAATAACGTGGCTAGTCTTATATCTTGGGGGTAGAAGCTGTTAAGGAGCCCTTTGGACCTAGACATGATGCTCTGTTACCGCTTGTTGTGGGGTAGCAGAGAGAACAGTCTATGACTAGGGTAACTGTAGTCTGACAATTTGGGGGGATTTCCTCTGAATTGATACCTTTTAGTTTTTAATAGCCTACACAGGCAACCCCAGCTGATGCAGTAATCATCTTTATTGTCTTTCGAAGGATAAAGGGCAAGAACTGATACCAAGTGGAGAGGAGGTCCCAGTTACCATGGTCAACAGGTATATTTGATGACAGTAATCTTAATAACATATAAATCTTATGAATCTCTTGAACTAACAAGAGGATTCCACAGGATGTGTTCTGTACTCATAAACAAACATTTGACTTCCATTATGTCATTCACAGAAAGAAATATGTTGACTTGTACGTTGACATGAAGCTCAACAAGTCGGTGCAGAGTCAGTTTGCAGACTTTGAGAATGGCTTCCACGAAGGCTGCCCTACACAGGCATGGAGGATGTTTCTACCTGAGGAGCTTATGACACTTCTACAAGGAGATGACGACTACGAGTGGAACAAGTTGAGAGAGGTAAAGTTCTACCTGTTTAGATATGTAATAAGAGTACATAATTTACTATAATTTGAAATACAATTATGGTAGTCTATATAGCAGCTCTATAGTCGGAGTACCAGACTTTTTAGAAAACATTGTGTAATAGCTGAACAGAGTCGGCAACCTGGCTAGCAGCTCGATTCTCCCAGTGGTTAAATCTGGTCCCATACTATTTGGGCTGTACGGTCTATGGCTATAATACAGTGGCATGGTCTACTCTACATGCAGTTTCATTATGTTATTTTTCTGCTCCAACAGAATGCCATGTATGAAGTATATAGGCACACAGATGACATCATCCAGAACTTCTGGAGCGTTTTCACAGAGTTCTCTGAGGAGCAAAAGAAGAAGTTCCTAAGTGAGTTAACACAATTATGATTGACTAACTTTAATGGGGAAATCTGCAGTTGCTACATACATTTTTGTACTTATAAATTAATGAAGAATATGACTTATTAATACCTCATTGTCGTACCTCATCAGAACCCAGATTATAAGCTTTGTAAACAAAGTAAAGGTAAACAAACACTATATAACCTCAAAACATGGTTAAAGATATCATTTTAGATGGTCAGTCCGGTCTTTGAATTTGAGAATGGTTACATTTCTCCCATCCTTTAGCCTTTTACCAGAACAGGGGCGGAGAGGATGCTTTGTTATTGTGTCAACTGCTGAATAATTGTAGCACATTTTTTACCTCTCGTTTCTAACTTCTAGCTTTTCTGACTGGAACGGACAGACTGCCCAGAGGACGAAGTCTCTCCAGACTGCAGATGAAAATCACGTCCTTGGGCAGTACTGATGCTGATGGATATTATCCGAAAGCACAAACCTGCTATGTGACGTTATGCCTCCCTAACTACAGCAGTATCGACATACTACGGGAGAAACTTCTCCATGCTATCACCCACTGTGATGTGTTTGGAGATGTTTGAAATGGTTAAAGTGGGAATCATGTAGCATTTATTTTTTATTTTATTTTTATCCTCGACTTCCAATATTATTATTATTATTTTATTAAGTCAATGAAACACATTCAGAGCTAACAACTGAACATCTTAAAACATTAAGTAGTCTTAAATATAGTTTTTTCTATTTAAATTACTTTAGTAATGCACAATGTGGACCAATATAAATATGTATTTCTTGACATGTACTACTCATGTCTCCTTCATGCACTGGGATAACTGGAGACCTCTGCTGTTTGAAAATCAGAACGATGTGCTGTCTTTAAGATAATCTTGTATAAATGCGAATAAGTGCCATAGTAAAAAGAGCCAATGTTAATAAAGATTTGTTCTTGAAGTTCCAGTTCCAGTTTTACATATTCTATTCTGTACATCGCATGATTCTGCTAGATTTTGCTGACACCAGTCATGCTCGCCACTACTAAATTATATACCCTCAAAGTAATAAACACCGCTCTTTTCAGAAATGTATCTTATTAAAATGTGATTTTAAACATGACCCTAACCACACTGCTGAACGTATGCCTAACCTAGCCTTAACTGAAGCCCAATTTTGAGGCTGTGAAATCCAAAGTCACATGTTCAGTGACGAAGGCGTCAACCTGCATCACAACTTCCTTGTTATTGTCGAAACGCCCAGCTAGTTGAATCCAGGAATGCATCTCTACAGGTAAAATGCATGCTATTTTTTTTTAGCTTTAAATCACCTAGATACGTTTTGTGCAATTGTTTAAAAAAATATATGTGAACGTTGAAGATTCTGTGAAATGCAGATTCACTAGATTGTCTAAATATGGCAAGCATGCTAGTATTCTGCGAAATAGGCGCATTTGTTAATCTGGTTAAACCCTACCCGTTAGCGGTCGTTTTTTTTTATTTTATCCGTGTAGCTAGTTACCGACAGCTAGAGGAGACTATGGAGTTGACCCGATTGACTAGTTAGCTACTTTACATATATACAGTAGCTACACAGACATATGGTGGTCACATCCAGACGATCTTGAATGTAACCATAGAGTAATAGTTGGAATTGTACGTCAGCCATCGTATATCCATCTGCAAGCGCAAACTCGGAATCATCCCTTGCACATTCATTAATTGTCTGACGTAACACCCTTTCTGTCGTAACCATCATCATCATCATCCATACGGCCTCTATCTAGCTATAAGCCACATAGGCAGCTATGACACATGCGTAATGAATTATTTGTAAACTGAAAGTGCCACTTGACCCATATCATACCTTTAGAGTAGACTCTCTCCCTTCACTCCTCTCTCTACCTTCACCTTGGCTTACTATGTCCATAGCACACACGTTGGGATTGGATTGACATAAGGCAGGACAGTTTGGTGCTGCTTAAGCAGTGATTATAGAGGCAGTGGGTTTATTTAAACACGCTGGTGGTGCTTCCATCTTATCTTTCCACCGCTCAAGTCACACACACACAGTGCCAGGCTCCACCCCCCGGCAGTGTTTATCCAGCCTCGCTTCATTTTTAAAACACGATCCAACATATCAGATGATGAGTGCACTGTAAGGGCCATTGATGTGATCTGACATCCCACTCCTCCACCTCTCCCCTGTTTCTCCCTTCCAGGCTTGTGATATACACCAAGGGGAGAAGGCAGGGCTGCCTTCTAGCCTGAAGCTCTCCTCCTCCTTACCCTCCTGTCTTTCACGCTCTCCTTCCCTCCATCTTGTGCTCTATCTCTCTCTCTCTCTTTCCCTCCATCTCTCTCTCTCTTTCCCTCCATCTCTCTCTCTCCTTCCCTCCATCTCTCTCTCTCCTTCCCTCCATCTCTCTCTCACTCTCTCTCTCTTTCTCCTTCTCTCTCTCTCTCTCTCTCTCCCTCCATCTCTCTCTCTCTCTCCCCCTCTCCTTCCCTCCTTCCCCCTCTAAGCCACGATGCTGTGTTGGGGCAGTACTGTGGAGGGCCAGCTAGGTATCGGTGGGGCGAGGGATCCCGTGTGCGAACCCCGGAGCTGCCAGGCGTTCAATGGGCGCGGCCTGAAGGAGGTGGCGTGCGGTGGACGCCATTCGCTATTCCTGTTGCATGATGGGAGAGTGTACACGTGCGGCTCAAACCGCTGTGGGCAGCTGGGCCACGACAAGCCAGGGGACTCGCCAGGTAAGCTGCCAGTACCAGTCAATCAGAAATTTGTGGTACAACCTGTGTTTGTTGATATTGTGGGTGGATTTAAAAAACTGCTATACTGAATGTATACAGTGCCTTGCAAAAGTATTCATCCCACTCTGCGTTTCTCCTATTTTGTTGCATTACAACCTGTAATTTAAATGGATTTTTATTTGGAATTCATGTAATGGACAAAATAGTCCAAATTGGTGAAGTGAAATGAAAACAATGACTTGTTTCAAAACATTCTAAAAAATTAAAAACTGAAAAGTGGTGCTTGCATACAGTACGTATTCACCCCCTTTGCTATGAAGCCCCTAAATAAGATCTGGTGAAACCAATTACCTTCAGAAGTCACATAATTAGTTTATTAAAGTCTACCTGTGTGCAATCTAAGTGTCACATGATCTGTCACATTATCTCAGTATATATACACCTGGGCTGCGGTCTAAACACTTAAGACACACCCTAACCCCTCACTTCTGGACACTTCTGATGACGTGTCGTGACGTCTGACGAGTGTACACTTGCAGGGCAAGGGGCGAGGGATGGACCACACTTGCCCGGAAATTCGTCACTCGTTGAGGGGCTTACGTTGCAAACTTCCCTTGCTTGGCTAATCATTTGGACTGCCCTCCAAGGTGGCGACGGGGATTCCCACAAGGGCATAAGGCGAGGGTAAGTGGACGAGGGTGTGTCTTTTAAGTGTTTGGATCGCAGCCCTGTTCTGAAAGGCCCCAGAGTCTTCAACACCATTAATCAAGGGGCACCATGAAGACCAAGGAGGTCTCCGAACAGTTCAGGGACAAAGTTGTGGAGAAGTACAGATCAGGGTTGGGTTATAAAAAAATATTTGAAACTTTGAACATCCCACAGACCAGGCAAGGAGGGCATTAATCAGAGAGGCAACAAAGAGACCAAAGAACCCTGAAGGAGCTGCAAAGCTCCACAGTGGAGATTGGAGTATCAGTCCATAGGACCACTTTAAGCCGTACACTCCACAGAGCTGGGCTTTATTGAAGAGCGGGCAGAAAAAATACATTGATTAAAGAAAGAAATAAGCAAACACGTTTGGTGTTCACCAAAAAGCACATGGGAGAAATTGAGCTTTTTGGCCACCAAGGAAAACGCTATGTCTGGCGCAAACTCAACACCTCATCAACCCGAGAACACAATCCTAGTGGCTAGATGTGCCAAGCTTATAGAGACATACCCCAAGAGACTTGCAGCTGTAATTGCTGCAAAAGGTGGCTCTACAAAGTATTGACTTTGTCCAATCTGGTGGCATATTATATTTTATTGTACTTGGCTGCAACTCTAACGTGTAAGAACAGGGAAATCTGCCAATGAGCAGCCCACTGTTCTCTACCATAATAAAACTTTATACCTGTGTCACAATGTTTGTTTACATGGATATCTTAATATTACAGTAGCGTTTAATCACTTTTGCAATGCAAACAATATGGATTTATGGCAGATTAGATTATATTTACTAAACAGAGGGATAATGCCTGGGAGGAAGGAGGTATGACAATCTTAAAGCCCATGTTATTTATGACATTTAGGATGTGTTCCAAATGGCTCCCTATTTCCTTTATAGTGCACTACTTCTATAGTGTAAAAGTAGTGCACTATAAAGGAAACAGGGAGCCATTTGGGACACATCCTTACTGGTAGCTCACTGGCTCCTAGGCTAATCCAGGAGAGTTGATAGGTTGGAGGAACACATTTCCAGGAGTGTGTTGTCACTCACATGGCTGTTAATGAGATCTCAGGCACCAATGATCTGCTCTGTTTCCATCATGTGGGGTGGATAGGACACGTGTGTGTGTGTGTGTGTGTGTGCGGAAGGGTAAGGTCATATTTATGTTTAGCCATACAACTATACGCTTGACAACTGCTTCTGGAAACTACCACGAAAAGTTGATTCTTGTTGAAAGCCCTCCTATTGTCATTCTCAGAGCACTATTACATTTAATAGGCCTATTTATTGACCAGTTGGGCCGATACCACCAGCCTTACTATAGGCAAAGGCGCGGATACAGTTTTTGCGCTATACTGAAAGTTCTAAATCTTAAAAACGTGACTGCTGACATGCATTATTTTGGGGAAATTATATTAACAGTGGACAAAATACAAAAATATAGTTTTTGAGTGAATTATTCATTTAAAGCGGCAATCCTTAATTGAAATGATAACAAAGCAGTCACCCCACCTCTATTTTGGTGAAAGGGCCTGGAGAAATTTAACCACTCAAAAGGACTGACCATCCAACATATTAAAAATATAGTTTTAAGCATGTTTTGAGGATTATACAGTGTTTGTTTACATTTACAACAAGCTAATATTTTGGGTTTGACAGTTGCACAAAGCTCATGATTTATTGATACGTTATATATAAGAATAAATAGGTAGGGATATTTATAATTTATAAGTCCAAAAATGTATGTAGTAATTCGCTACACCCACAATAACATCTGCTAACCATGTGTATGTGACCAATATTCACATGCAAGTATTCACTTATCTGTAAATATAACTGTATACCTAACTGTACAGCTAATTTAACCATGCAAAATGTTCACTTACCTGTTCATTTACCCAGTCTGTCTATTAAGTAAACTATTATTACCCTCACTCATATCATACGCATTTTTAGCTACTGAAGTATTTCTCTGCCATCGACCTGTATAGTATAGTTAACCATCCAACATCCACCAACGTATAGTGTACATATTCAGCCAACCACCCATACTATGCAATGTCCTTTTTATAGCTTTTTTTTGCACTCCAGATATCTTGTATTTCTATACTTTTTCATACTGCCGCTCTATGTATCATGTACCGTGTATCTGTCTTTTGTGTACTTTCGTTGTGGCATTTTGCACCTGCCCTGTGTTTTGTTGTAGCTGCTTGACAATGAAATTTCCCCCCCGGGGGATCAATAAAGTATCTATCTATCTATCTATCTATCTATCTATCTATCTATCTATCTATCTATCTATCTATCTATCTATCTATCTATCTATCTATCTATCTATCTATCTATCTATCTATCTATCTATCTATCTATCTATCTATCTATCTATCTATCTATCTATCTATCTATCTATCTATCTATCTATAACATCTGCTAACCATGTGTATGTGACCAATAACATTTGATTTGAAGATTGGCTCAGTTTAACATTGAAACCTTAAAAAGGGCAATCACAACCATTCTGTTATTTTGTAAATACTCCATTAACAAAACAATAAAATTGTTTTTTATGTAACCCTTATTTTACCAGGTAAGTTAACTGACAACACATTCTCGTTTACAGCAACGACCTGGGGAATAGTTACAGGGGTTGAATGAGCCAATTGGAGGCTGGGGATGATTAGGTGGCCATGACAGTATGAGGGACAGATTTAGAATGTAGCCAGGACACCGGGGTTAACACCCCTACTCTTACAGTAAGTGCCATGTGATCTTTAGTGACCACAGAGAGTCAGGAAGACTCCATCCGAACATCCCATCCGAAAGACTGCACCCTACACAAGGCAATGTCCCCAGTGACTGCCCTGGGGCATTGGGATATATTTTTAGACCAAATGAAAGAGTTCCTCTTACTGGCACTCCAACACCCCTTCCAGCAGCATCTGGTCTCCCGTCCAGGAACCAACCCTGCTTAGCTTCAGAGGCAAGCCAGCAGTGAGATGCAGAGTATGCTGCTGTTATATAAGACTTTGAGACTAAATGCTCTATAACTTCTGCCACAGAGGACGTTGGTATAAAGCTGCAGTACTATACTGTATGCTGTGAAATATATTTCTCCTTTCATCTTATCGGAGTGGTTTCTACTATGCTGTGTCCTCATTCATATAAACTGCTGCTCACTGCTAGTGTATCGCATGCAAACCACCACCACCATCCAACCCAACCACTATTTAGGCTCACGGTCGGCCACACAGATTTGTGTACAGGAACTGAGGCACGGCAGGAGGAGACTTGTTGGGATGCATTATTTAGTCATCACACACGCGTTCTTGACATCCAATTCTCAGGCAATATTTTACCGTAATTATAGGTGCTAAAGTGCTGAGGTAAAATGTATAATGTTAAGGTGAATAAAGGTGAAGACAAAGAAAATAATTGGATTTGAAAGCAAAGCAGTCTGATGAAACCTATAGGCCTAATGCTGAAACCTATTGTTGTTGTTTTTATAATACAGAAGTATTTTTCTCCAAGAGTGATTGAAAATATCAGATAAGAAATGACCGACATTAACCCTTGTTTACGTTGCTTTCAGTTCTTCCTAACGTGCTTCCATGATAAGTGAAACTGAAATGTGGAGCTTGATAGCTAGAAAGAAATGGGACATTCCAGAAAATGGTCAGTCAGATAGTGTACACACACTAAATACTTGACATGGGTTTGGTCTCTATGGCTTCCAGACAAAGGCCTTCTAGAATGCTCATACCAGCAGAACAGACAGGATACAATGAGAAAAGATACTTTCTTTTCTCATCCACAGTATAGTCTAAGATGCACCAGTTGTTAAACTGGTACAGGTGTAAAATCTTAATTTGACCAGTTTCTCACTGCAGGAAAATAATCCCGCAGCAACCGGAAATGTGAATTATTGTGTGGATTATAATTAATTTACATTTCTGTAGTGATTGATACATTTTTAGTTAGGGCAAATAAAGTCAGAAGTTTTAAAGTAGAAATGATCAACGTTTCCTGCAACAACAGGGTGATCAAATTAAGATCCTACATTTGTAGATATGGAGCGTTCATTCTAGACACTAGTCTTTCTAGAGAGCCTGGCTAAAGTCTGTTATACCCTCACCTCCTCCCCCTCTGTAGAACTGGTGGCGGCACTGGACACCCAGAAGATAGGGGTGGTGTCGTGCGGCCAGGCCCACTCCATGGCGTTGAATGAGCAGGGCCAGGTGTTTGCCTGGGGTGCCGGTGGAGGGGGCCAGCTGGGTCTGGGGACTGCTGAGGACACCGTCCCAATCCCCAGGTGACCTAGCATGCTAGAACGTACATACATTATTGAAGCTTTGCTGAGGAATAGCCTACTGGAAGAGGTACATGAAAACCAATGGAATTGTGAGAACTGCATGTGATGAGAGTTTCTAAAACCAGAGGCGAAACATAGCGAGACTTCCGGGAACGCTTGCGAAACAGACCAAACAGACCAGGTCGGGGTTTGGGGTTTGAGAAGTCAATGAGAGGAGTGACATTTTTTTCCTTGGTTGTTAATTTTCTCGAAATCTAAAAGCACAACCGAGATTCGAGCCAATGTCTTCAGTAGTTTAACATGTTATTACTCCAACCTTGTGAAAGTGACAAACAAATTTTAGTCAATAACAACTTTATATCGAAGGAGTGCCTTTGATTTGACTGCCTGCACATGCACAGTTTGGCACGAGACGACCGTTCGACCCAATGACGGGTTTCTGCGCATGGGCTTAGCTAGCCAACGTCGCCATGACATCACCTACAAGTGTGATCGAGGATTTCTATTGGAGAAGCAGTTTTCTGCCTATCTTCATACTGTACTGTCTTTGCTGGGAGGGTTACAAAGGCTACAACTCAATGCATCTTCTGTATTTCTCAGGTTGATCAAGAAGCTGTGCGAGCATCGCATCTCTCAAATCATGTGTGGCAACCAGCACTGCATCGCACTCTCTAAAGGTGAGAATGAAGCCAACAACAACACCTCTCCCACTATCACACACTACCACTGATAATGTGGCTCTACACTGCAAAGTTACTAGCATAGCGGCTAATGCTAAGGTAATGCTAGGCTAACCCCCTCCTCGTTTCTCTCCAAGACGGTCAGCTGTTCACGTGGGGCCAGAACTTGAGCGGTCAGCTGGGTTTGGGGAAGGGCGAACCCAGCACCTTGTCTCCACAGCCCCTCAAGTCTCTGTCAGGGATCCCCCTGGCTCAGATCACCGCTGGGGGAGACCATAGCTTCGCCTTGTCCCTTTCTGGAGCCGTGTTCGGCTGGGGCAAGAACAGCAGCGGACAGCTGGGGCTAAATGACAAACAGGGTAGGCTAACTAACATATACGTCGATGAGACACACGAAGAGACAAGTAATGCACCCTAATAGACTGATGAAGCCTGTTGGACTACAGACCCATAGCTATATGGGTCCAAATGCCCAGTCGTATCACGATATATGAATGATGGCTTGTAAGCAGTTTCTAAGCAGACCTTCATATTAAGCAATGTGATGTTCTGAAGGTGTTATTTCCTTTCTACAGACCGGTCTGTTCCTTGCCACATCAAGTTCCTCAGATCCCAAAAAGTGGTTTACATCAGCTGTGGAGACGAGCATACAGCTGCCCTCACCAAGGTGTGGAAAACTACTGTCCTCCTGCGTCTGTCTGTTACGTTTTTATAGTCATGTAATAAAGCTCTCATGTAGTATTGGGTTTGATATTGGGTTTGGAGAAAGCACGGTACTGGAAAAGTGTTGACCGACTGTCCTTCAGCATTCCTTCTCACATCCTTTATTGTAATTGAAGCCTCTCTCTGTGTTTGATTGACAGGATGGGGGTTTGTTTACTTTTGGGGACGACTTTCTAGTTAAACATACTGTGTTGTTGTGTGTGATTGACAGGATGGGGGTTTGTTTACATTTGGGGACGGCTCGCGTGGTCAACTGGGTCACGACTCCACCAACAACGAGCCTCTACCCAGACAGGTGCAGGAGCTGATGGGCAGCGAGGTGTCCCAGATTGCCTGTGGCAGGTACTGCACAATCTAGCCTGGTCAGCATAGCATAGCATAGCATAACAAAGCATAACATAAAGCCTAGCTTAGCATTTCACAACAGTACAATGGAGTACAGTACAGGTTTACGTCAGATAATAGTTGTGGTATGATCACTTGCCTTCTCTGTCCTAGATTCCTCATACTCTCTCTTTCTATCCTCTCTCTCGGTTTCAGACACCACACCCTGGCGTTTGTGCCTTCCTCCGGTCTGGTGTACGCTTTCGGTTGTAACACCAACGGTCAGCTGGGCACGGGGACACGAGGTGACATCAAAAGCCCACTTCCTGTTAAAAGTAGCCTCACAGGAAGTCTCACAGGAAGTCCTCGTCATATGTCAGGTGACTGGATAACTCAGGACATCTGTACCTCTCAAGTCAGTTATTGAGGAGCCAGCCACAAGATATGATCCTAAACTTGACATACTATGTCTATTAAACCCACGGAGACGTGTTATAACTATGTAAAAAGTGTTCATACTAAAAGTGACTATAATTGGTTTGAAAGAGTTTAAGACACTAGTACTGTAGTACTCGCTAGCCATGTTGTTATGCGGAAACTAAACGTTATGAGCCGTTCTCAGAGAGTGGGAGGAAGAGAGTGCAGGGAAACAAGGTGAGGCAGAATTGGGAGCTGTAGCTTGAGGAAATGTGTGGCTGTTGTAGGAGCAAGTCAGAATAGACAAGAGAACACATAATAGGACGTTAAAAGGAACAGACACACGAGTGCAAAGACCGATTCAGTGATTCGTATAACGTACTGTAGATAAAACTATTGACTGTTTTAATACATGAAATGAAGAGACATTGAGGGAGAAAGATCACTAGTTTAGAAAGGAAAGTTTATATTAACCACTCATATTAAAAGTCTATGAATGGGGTGAATTCAACGTTCAAAGAATGAAATAATATCAAAATATCCCCATGTGGTAAAATGTTTGACATTATTTCATCAACACGGATGCTTCTAGAGGGAACTGTATTAGAGGTCTATGAAACAGGATTCTCAGAGTATTTAAACACACTGATTGATGGTCTTTGAGAAGGTTTGCTTTGCTTGTATTGCTTTCCTGCCATCTAGTGGACAAAATTAAAACTTAGGGAGGTTCTAGGTGTTTCTCACACTCGGTCCTGGGGAACCCTGGGCGCACATTTCGTTTTTTTGCCCTAGCACTACACAGCTGATTCAAATAATCAACTTGTCGTCAAGCTTTGGTTATTTGAATCAGCTGTGTAGTACTAGGGCAAAAAAACAAAATGTGCAGCCCTTGGAGTTTAGAAAATGCTTGTGTAGGGTGAAGATGCCCCTAGACACTGATCTTGGGTTAGTTTAGCGTTTGCCCCACTAATAGCTAAGGTTAGAATTGGGGGAAGGGAAGCTGATCCTAGATCTGTACCTAGGGTTAAGCCACCATAATGATGTTGAGCTAGCTGATTCAAACCAACAGCCAGTAACTCTACCCTCTCCTTTCTTCTTCCTAGGGCCAGATCATTATGCCATTACCAAAATCAACTGTGGAGGGGACCATAACTTCCTACTGTACTCCGATGAAAAGGTAAAGAACTTCACAGAAACGTTTCTCAGCTTTTAGTCAGTAACTGATGTTATAGTACAGGGTCCGTATTCATAAAGCGTCTCAGAATAGGAGTGCTGATCTAGGATCAGTTTAGCCTTTTAGATCATAATGAATAAGACTATATGGACAGATGGGGCCATGATCCTAGATCAGCACTCCTACTCTGAGACGCTTTATGAATACAGGTCCAGACATTGAATTGAGAGACATTGAATTGTCTCTTTCAGGGATGGGAAGAATATGCTTTAGACCAGGGTTCTCCAACCCTGTTCCTGGAGTGCTACCCTCCTGTAGGCTTTCGATCCAACCCCAGTTGTAACTAACCTGGTTCAGCTTGTCAACCAGCTAATTATTAGAATCAGGTACGCTAGGTTAGGGCTGTAGTAAAAACCTACAGGACGGTAGCTCTCCAGGAACAGGGTTAGAGAGCTTACTAGACCTAATAGTGAGGAAGGATGCCAATGTGTTTTCAGTAAGTGAGTCAGTTCTCGTTTTCTGCCACTAGGTGGAGCTGTTGCTACAGTTATTGACTAGCTGTACCGTCTGTATGGTCTCTACTCTGAACAGATACAGTAGATCTAAGACCAAGGCTGCGTCCCAATTATTTCTCCTTCCTCACAAAAATGTGCACTTGTTCACTTCCCTTCACCGATTTGAAGGAAAGACTGGTGTAATAAATATGGAGGAAACTTCCTCTAGCTGATGCCTCCACCAATCAAATCAAATGTTATTTGTCACGTGCCGAATACAACAGGTGTAGACCTTACAGTGAAATGCTCACTTACAAGCCCTTAACCAACAATGCAGTTAAGAAAAATAAGTGTTAAGTAAAAAATAGATGAGTAAAAAAAAAAAATATATATATATATATATAATTAAAGAGTAGCAGTAAAATAATACAGGGGGTACCGGTACAGAGTCAATGTGCGGGGGCACAATGCTTTTAGATTTGTGCGAAGTAGTGAATGAATGAACACTTCAGGAGAAAGGAGATATTATTGGGATGCACCCCAAGTAGCCTAAAACGGTCTACAACGGATATCCTCCTGTTGATTGCCAGGAATGTGACATGATAACGCCAACACACAGATAGATACTATCCCTACAATTTACTTCAACCTCTGAGTATTTATTCTATCTGCAAGTAGGAAAGGGAATGAGTCCAAAAACACGTCTCTGGATATCCTTGTAATGTCTACAGTGGAAGCGCTATCGACAATAACGTTGTGCTACGTTACCTTGACTACCTCCTGATCTCTCCTCTCTACAGAGTTCCACCGCTCCTGAAGACTTCAGAGTCACTAACATCAGTAAAAGCATCTCTTTGATAAATGATGACAGTTTGAATACGTGGAGGATGAAACTCCTAGATAACTCAGATTCCACTATCACCAAGTAAGTCAGTGATATGAGTTATTTGCTGATAAGATTTATCTTGAAAATGTGTTTTTGTGAAAAATTGTTTACCAATTCCTATGCAGAGAAGTGACATTTCTTTCAGCAGACGACGACGATCCTGTGGTGACCCTTTTTGGCTTCAGCAGCTGGAAGCTCTATGCCACTCTGAAGACTGGTGTGCGTTTGATCTTGTTTCGATTGATTGATATCAATTCCTGCATTTATGTCTTGGTTCTCCCTCTGCTTTTAGTGACATCATTCTCCTGCTTTCTTCCACCGCCTGTTGGAACGCCAGCTTCCTGGATGAGAGGTGAGGATTGATTTGAGCTCTACCCCATTATTACTGATCTTGCAGGGCTTAATAGGTGATATTAAAGTTGTTGAAAGCCTATCCAGTTCTTTTCACCAGGAAAGGAAGCCATGAGTATTGAGTCACATTGGTATCTCTCTCTTATGTCTTGTGGGAAAAGGCTGAGGGTTCACAGAGGACAAGATCATGTTCTTACTATCCTTGTCCGACCGACACTCATTCCCATCATGTGCCTACAATTTAAAACTGCTGACCATAGGAGAAGAGAATCCAGGGAAATATTCCTATCTAGACCCACTGTACAGACACACTGAGATTCCAATAGAGATTCTTGTGGAGATAAAGCTCAGATGGCGTGTATGAGAGAGGCCATTTTGTGCTGATTCACCGCCAGATGCCTATCGCTTCATGGGAACGACCCTAGTTCAGAGACCATCAGCGTAATGGTGTCCTCTAGACTAGAGACCAATAAGCACCTTATGTCCTGCCCGCTCTGCTAAAACGGCCTAAAACCTACTGGATTTAACGGTTATATAAAATACTGACAGATGAAGCCATTAACTCAACCAAGAGGCAAAAAGCCAAAACAGTAGCATTGTGTGTGTGTGTGTGTGTGTGTGAATGAGCGTGAGAGATAGATAGATAGATAGATAGATAGATAGATAGATAGATAGATAGATAGATAGATGTGGAGGTCACCCATTTGTGATGGCATCATGTGGGCCGCCCAATAACGTGTGCACGGTGTTCCTGAGTATGAAACGCACACACACATACAGAAGCACTGTTCCCATAGCTAGCATAACGCCTCTCTACTTGTAAGCGCTTATCGTTACGGTCGGCGTCTCTGTTTACCAAACAGTCACACGGCGCCAAATCTGGTTTATTATGGCTGAATTATAAGCCTTTCTATCAATATCTGGAGGTTGTCCTGTAAATAGTCCTGTCCTTCATGCCTTTGAGTTTTCTGGGCTTTGTGGTGTTTCTCTCCCACACACACACACACACACACACACACACACACCACCCCTGGCGGAGGTCACAGGATAAAGTAGTGAATCGGGTTTGGAATGTGTTTAAATACCTGGCGGCACTGACTAGACTTAATATATGATCCCTGTTCATCCCTAGGGCTGTGTGTGTGTGTGGGTGAGTGTGTGTTTCTGTTTAGGTTTCAGAGCTATTATATTCTGCAGTGAGCTCACACAACAGTTGAACCCGGTTAGAATAGAAACTAGAAACTCTATCTAACCCATAGGAACGAGTTGTGTGTTCTATTCATCAATGGTTCTTCACAAATACATGGGTTTAGTCCAGCCATTTATTTATACCTCTGCTGATTAGTTTTAAAGGGATGTTCTTGTCTTGTATTTTCAGCGGAACGTCCCTTTAAAGCACCACAGTTAAAACTGATGAAAAGTCTGGGTAGTTATCATATGGGTTTTATTTTTAAAATGTGAGTTTGGTCTTAAAGGCTCTTTTGTTCATTGTTTGTTCCCCCAGTGATGACAGCCATTTTAAGACCAACCCTAAAGTCCCTGGCATCGATCTCAACTCAGTCCGCCTGTTGTTTGAGACACTCAGTAAACCGCCCTTCGCCAGACTACTGGAGCAGGTAACGTCTCGACTCTGTACCATGTCTTATCCCAATACCTGAAAGCAGTACCCTCCCTATGCTCAAAAACCTGGGTATGCATAGTTAAAGTGGCCTCTTCCTTCCATCATCTGCACTGATATGAAAACACAGGATAAGTAAAAGCAATATGAATGACGCCCACTGGGTTTCAGGTCTCTAGTTCTTTATGGACGATGCCCACTGGGTTTCAGGTCTCTAGTTCTTTATGGACGATGCCGACTGTGTTTCAGGTCTCTAGTTCTTTATGAATGATGCCCACTGGGTTTCAGGTCTCTAGTTCTTTATGGACGATGCCCACTGGGTTTCAGGTCTCTAGTTCTTTATGAATGATGCCCACTGGGTTTCAGGTCTCTAGTTCTTTATGGACGATGCCCACTGGGTTTCAGGTCTCTAGTTCTTTATGGATGATGCCCACTGTGTTTCAGGTCTCTAGTTCTTTATGGATGATGCCCACTGGGTTTCAGGTCTCTAGTTCTTTATGGACGATGCCCACTGGGTTTCAGGTCTCTAGTTGTTTATGGACGATGCCCACTGGGTTTCAGGTCTCTAGTTCTTTATGGACGATGCCCACTGGGTTTCAGGTCTCTAGTTCTTTATGGACGATGCCCACTGGGTTTCAGGTTCTTTCACAAAGGAGCAGGTGAAGGAAAGGAGATAAGGAGAAGAAGAAACTTTAGACACTAAAGGTGCATTATGCAGAAATCACTCCGCTATTTCCTGTTTCTAATAGTTAGCCTGATTTCTGTTAGTGACAAAACCAGCAAGTATTGTGCAAGTAATCCTTGTACCAT
Source organism: Thymallus thymallus (assembly GCA_023634145.1). NCBI lineage: Eukaryota > Metazoa > Chordata > Actinopteri > Salmoniformes > Salmonidae > Thymallus > Thymallus thymallus. The sequence goes on from JAKYLM010000074.1 coordinate 394,288, forward strand.
ATAAACCACTGTGAAATGTCTTTTCCATAACCAAATATATTGGTATTTTCAGCTGTTTGAAGCTGGTGTACAAAACCGAAAGTACAAAAACTAAGCTTGAGAACAGGAAGCAAATAATCTACTGCTTCTTAGATTGGCTTTCAATGAGAAGGACAGATCTATAACTCACGTTTATATGTAAATTTTGTTGGGTCGCCTAAAAAGTTACATATTGAATAGCTTTAAAGATGGAATCCGCCGTTGGGGTAAACGGTCTCACTGGCAACCGTTGTTATTGTTTTTGTTGCCGAGCTGAGGAGCGTCGTGCAGCATGGGGGAAGAAAAGCAGTACATATTGTGCTCTTCTATTGAGCGTGTAGTGATGTCTGCTGGGGAAAAAACTGTGTTTGTTGTTTGCAGTAACTTCTTTGTTGTAATATTGCAAACGGACGTGGCTGTTTCACGATTAAAGATTCCAGCTTTAATTGAAATGTACCCCAGGTTTTGATTGTTAAGCTACTCTGTTCTATCCATCTACTCTGTTGTAACTGTATTATGGCTGAGGCCTGTAGATTTGAACTGAGTGAATAATGACATTTACAAATCCCCTTTACAGGGTCGTTGTCATTGGCATGGCAACCCTATCTATCATACAGAGTTGTGGTTTATGTTTTGGGTCGAATGCAATATTTTAATCGAAGGACACAAAGCCATGTCGGTCTGGTTTTGAAACACCCTTTGACCCATACACTCTTAGAAAACAGGGTTCAAAAAGGGTTCTTAGGCTGTCCCCATAGGAGAACTCTTTTTGGATCCAGGTAGAATCCTTTTTGGTTCCATGTAGAACCATCTGTAGAAAGGGTTCTACCTGGAACCCAAAAGGTTTCTACCTGGAACCCAAAAGGGTTATCCTATGGGGACAGCTGAAGAACCCTTTTAGGTTCTAGATGGCACCTAGTACTGTGTCTGTTATACCTAGCCAGCAGCACTTTGGATTGAGCTAAGTAGTCGAGTAAAATAGGGGTGTTCGGGATACATCGCCCCCTATACTTTGGATTGATGGCTGGAGAGTATCATAGGCCATGGCATTGAATTCCCTTGCCACATATGAACTATGTTCCCCGGTGACTTCTGAAATGGTACAGCACATAATACACATCATCTCAGTAAGATCAACACGTACTCTGCTGGGTTTTGATGGTTTCACGCAGAATGCCTACTGGACTGAGTCATGAGGTTCAGAGCTAGCTAGCCCGCTAATAATATGTTAGGGATTTTGGGGCGTCTCAACCTAACTTGATTTATTGCTTTCTATAAAGACCAGGCAGCATTAGCAACCAGCCAACCACAAGAGTCCTCTCCCCAAAACATTTTCCTGTGATGTTTTTGTACTGTGCGCAAGTCCAGCTAATCCTTTCGATTTTGTAAAAAGCTATCCTTGTTCCGATTTAAAACATTTTTTATTTTTTTTTATACTGTAGCGTTTTTATACAGTATTGAAAATATATTTCTTAATCAATATCAAGTATCTCCCAATTCTTCACCATCGGTCAGTTATAGTTTAAATAAAAAACGTAAGGTACTCCACTATCATCTCCATTAGCAAATGAAAATAACAAGCATTGTGATGAATAGTTAACCGATTGTACGGACAGCTGTTAGGTGATATTTTGAGGGATGATTTTAAAGTGATGTGACCGTCTCTCTCTCCCTCCATCTCTCTCTCTCCATCCACGTCTCTGTCCTGCTAGGCCACTAAGAGTTTTGAGAGCCTGCTGATCCCCCAGCTGCCCTGCTCCCCCCCTGACGTTGAGGCAATGAGGATCTACCTGATCCTGTCAGAGTATCCCGCCCTGCACGACTCCAAGAACTACATCACCCTCACCATCCCCCTAGCCATGGCAATACTCCGCCTGGATGCCAACCCCAGCAAAGTGCTCGGTAGGGGAGGAACATAGTTGCATTGCATGCACACACACACACGCACAATCACATGTTTAATGTACTATGTACACTGATTGGACACAGACACGACAGGGCTGTAGTGGAGCGGGTAGAGAGCTTCAAGTTCCTTGGTGTCCACATCACTAAGGATCTATCATGGTCCACACACTCACACCAACACAGTCGTGAAGAGGGCACGACAACACCTCTTCCCCCTCAGGAGGCTAAAAGATTTGGCATGGGCCCTCAAAAGGTTCTACAGCTGCACCTTTGAGAGCATCTTGACTGGCTGCATCACTGCTTGCTACGGCAACTGCTTGGCATCCGACCGCGAGGCGCTACAGAGGGTAGTGCGTACAGCACAGTACATCACTGGGGCCGAGCTCCCTGCCATCCAGTACCTCTATACCAGGCGCTGTCAGAGGAAGCCCTAAACATTGTCAAAGACTTCAGCCACCCGAATCCTATTCTGTTCTCTCTGCTACCGCACGGCATGCGGTACCCATGCACCAAGTCTGGAACCAACAGAACCCTGAACAGCTTCTACCAACAAGCCTTAAGACTGTTAAATAGTTAACCCAATGGCTACCCGGACTATCTGCTTTGACCCTCCTTTGCACGAACTCTTGACCGATCACGTACACTGCTGCTACTGTTTATTATCTATCCTGTTACCTAGTCACCTTATTCCTAGCTGTATGTAAATATCTACCTCAACTACCTTGTACCCGTGCACATCGACTCATTACTGGTACCCTGTGTATAGAGCCAAGTTCTCATTACTCATTGTGTATTTATTCCTTGTGTTATTATCATTCTATTATCTTACTATTTCCCTCTGAATTGTTGAAGGGCCCGTAAGTGAGCATTTCACTCTTAGTCTACACCTGTTGTTTACGAAGCAGGTTACAAATAACATTTGATTTGATTTGATGCAATCACATGCAGGCACACAGACAAATACCCTCATGTACACAAACGGTACTGTATACCCTGTACACCTCAGTCTACCACAAATACTCTTTCTTCGTACTGGACAGTCAATCCCAGGAAAACGGAAGTTATACAACTGTCATAATGGTTTACACCTCATGTTTACACTCCTGCCATACTTTTAAATATGCAATGTCACTGCAGGTTGCCTTTATAAGCTGCTGGAATGTGATGTGTAACTAATGTTGTGTTATATTCTGTATCCCCGTAGATAACTAATGTTGTGTTATATTCTGTATCCCCGTAGATAACTAATGTTGTGTTATATTCTGTATCCCAATAGATAACTAATGTTGTGTTATATTCTGTATCCCCGTAGATAATTAATGTTGTGTTATATTCTGTATCCCCGTAGATAACTAATGTTGTGTTATATTCTGTATCCCCGTAGATAACTAATGTTGTGTTATATTCTGTATCCCCGTAGATAACTAATGTTGTGTTATATTCTGTATCCCAATAGATAACTAATGTTGTTATATTCTGTATCCCCGTAGATAACTAATGTTGTGTTATATTCTGTATCCCCGTAGATAACTAATGTTGTGTTATATTCTGTATCCCCGTAGATAACTAATGTTGTGTTATATTCTGTATCCCAATAGATAACTAATGTTGTTATATTCTGTATCCCCGTAGATAACTAATGTTGTGTTATATTCTGTATCCCCGTAGATAACTAATGTTGTGTTATATTCTGTATCCCCGTAGATAACTAATGTTGTGTTATATTCTGTATACCCGTAGATAACTAATGTTGTGTTATATTCTGTATCCCCGTAGATAACTAATGTTGTTTTATATTCTGTATCCCCGTAGATAACTAATGTTGTGTTATATTCTGTATCCCCGTAGATAACTAATGTTGTGTTATATTCTGTATCTCCGTAGATAACTGGTGGTGTGTTATATTCTGTATCCCCGTAGATAACTGGTGGTGTGTTATATTCTGTATCCCCGTAGATAACTGGTGGTGTGTTATATTCTGTATCCCCGTAGATTACTGGTGGTGTGTTATATTCTGTATCCCTGTAGATAACTGGTGGTGTGTTATATTCTGTATCCCCGTAGATAACTGGTGGTGTGTTATATTCTGTATCCCCGTAGATAACTAATGTTGTGTTATATTCTGTATCCCCGTAGATAACTAATGTTGTTATATTCTGTATCCCCGTAGATAACTAATGTTGTGTTATATTCTGTATCCCCGTAGATAACTAATGTTGTGTTATATTCTGTATCCCCGTAGATAACTAATGTTGTGTTATATTCTGTATCCCAATAGATAACTAATGTTGTTATATTCTGTATCCCCGTAGATAACTAATGTTGTGTTATATTCTGTATCCCCGTAGATAACTAATGTTGTGTTATATTCTGTATCCCCGTAGATAACTAATGTTGTGTTATATTCTGTATACCCGTAGATAACTAATGTTGTGTTATATTCTGTATCCCCGTAGATAACTAATGTTGTTATATTCTGTATCCCCGTAGATAACTAATGTTGTGTTATATTCTGTATCCCCGTAGATAACTAATGTTGTGTTATATTCTGTATCCCCGTAGATAACTAATGTTGTGTTATATTCTGTATCCCAATAGATAACTAATGTTGTTATATTCTGTATCCCCGTAGATAACTAATGTTGTGTTATATTCTGTATCCCCGTAGATAACTAATGTTGTGTTATATTCTGTATCCCCGTAGATAACTAATGTTGTGTTATATTCTGTATACCCGTAGATAACTAATGTTGTGTTATATTCTGTATCCCCGTAGATAACTAATGTTGTTTTATATTCTGTATCCCCGTAGATAACTAATGTTGTGTTATATTCTGTATCCCCGTAGATAACTAATGTTGTGTTATATTCTGTATCTCCGTAGATAACTGGTGGTGTGTTATATTCTGTATCCCCGTAGATAACTGGTGGTGTGTTATATTCTGTATCCCCGTAGATAACTGGTGGTGTGTTATATTCTGTATCCCCGTAGATTACTGGTGGTGTGTTATATTCTGTATCCCTGTAGATAACTGGTGGTGTGTTATATTCTGTATCCCCGTAGATAACTGGTGGTGTGTTATATTCTGTATCCCCGTAGATAACTGGTGGTGTGTTATATTCTGTATCCCCGTAGATAACTGGTGGTGTGTTATATTCTATATCCCCGTAGATAACTGGTGGTGTGTTATATTCTGTATCCCCGTAGATAACTGGTGGTGCCTGGTGGACGGCAGTGTGTTCTCCAGGCTGGTGGACATGTATAAGAGCATCGTGGTGTTCCTGTTAACCGGAGGAAAGGCCCTGCTCGTCCCTGTCTTCCTAGAAAGCTATACCAATGCCACGTTAAAGCTCCTAGAGAAACTTCATAAGGTAACGTTTCCTGCTAATGCTCATGGGAAACTTCATAAGGTAACATTTCCTGCTAATGCTCATGGGAAACTTCATAAGGTAACATTTCCTGCTAATGCTCATGGGAAACTTCATAAGGTAACGTTTCCTGCTAATGCTCATGGGAAACTTCATAAGGTAACGTTTCCTGCTAATGCTCATGGGAAACTTCATAAGGTAACATTTCCTGCTAATGCTCATGGGAAACTTCATAAGGTAACATTTCCTGCTAATGCTCATGGGAAACTTCATAAGGTAACATTTCCTGCTAATGCTCATGGGAAACTTCATTAGGTAAAGCTTTACATTCACGTTTCTCTAGATGCTTCACAAGTTAATGTTTTATACTAAAGCTTGTGGAGAAATTTGAAAATGATTCCCGGCCTAAAACAGGCCTACAGGATCCTTTTTTAATAGGTTATAAACACAGTGGTGCTTTTTTAAAGCATGTCGGTGAGAAAAAAAAAAGTTCCCCCCATTTATAGAATTGTGGGAAAATAAGAACAATATGCAGGATATTCTCATATTCTCTGTATTGTGTTTTTTGAAGAGCGAATCAAACCGCATGAGACTTCCTGGTATAGAATAAAGGTATAGAATCATAATGATGTGTGATCTGAGCAGGGCTGTTGTGCTGCTGTGTGTGTCCAGGTTAACCTGAAGGCTGGGCATGTGGAATACAACCGCTTCTACATCCCTGACATCACCACCCTGGTGGACATCCAGGAAGACTACCTCAAGTGGTTTCTGAGTAAAGCAGAGATTGTGAGTACTCTCTATCTCTCTGCTCTCACTCACTCTTTTCTTGTGAAGATATTGTCCTGTGGAATTTGGTGTGTGTGTGTGTGTGTGTGTGTGTGTCCAGTGATCTACTTCTCATCCTAATCCAATGGGATGTTACTCTCACAGACGAGCCCCCTAGCCACCACCCCTCATTTTCTTTCCTATGTGTGACATACATCTTCCCTCTCTCTCTCTCTCTCTCACTCCCTCTTTCTCCCTGCATAGTAGAATCTGTCAAACAGACTAGTGATTTGTGTTGTCCCCACCCCCATATTTTCACCTTTGTAGCTCTGGCCAATGTCTCAGTAAACTGGTATAGCTAGACAACCATGCCCCTGCCACCAGCTGTCAATGTGAATACACTTATGATCCTCTAGAATATAGTTTTTATGGGTAAATTGGACAAAACAACTGAGATGATGATGATACTTCCCCCCCCCTCTTTTTTGTTTTTCAGAAAATGAGAACACCAGCAGTACAGGTATACAGGCTGTTTCTAATCGAATGAGTTGAAATGCCTCGTCATCTAAATGCTAAGAAGGACATCTCTTCAAATGATAATGGCTCTCTTTTCTTCCGGTCAGAGCTCAGTGACTTTATGTGCCTACCCGTTCATACTGAACGCCCAAGCCAAGACCACCATGCTGCAAACTGACGCAGAGCTACAGATGCAGGTAACAGCCAGGATTGGAAAATATAGATTTGCATTTCTACATTTAGCAGACGCTCTTGTCCAGAGTGACTTACAGTAGTGAGTTCATCCATTTTAATTTGTACTGGTCCCCCGTGGGAATCGAACCCACAATCCTGGCATTGCAAGCGCCGTGCTCTATCAACTGAGCCACACGGGACCATTATATAAAAGGTTTCCCACTGTTAACTCAAGTTTGGAACTGATTTTATGTTGACATTTGCCTTGATAAATTAACTTGTTTTTATAGACAATGTAAGAATGAATCATGTCCCTTGGAGACCATTTAATTGCACTTCTATTTTTTTTAAACACTTTATGCAAAAAACTATTTTAAAATAATATTTCCACTTGTCCTACACTGGAGGGTGTGGGGGACATACATTTATTTATTTATTTATTTTAATCGCTATCCCCTGTCTGTGACCTTTTCCAAGATGGCAGTGAGCGGAGCCAACATGCATAACGTTTTCATGCTGCTGACGCTGGAACCTCTACTGGCGCGGAACCCCTTCCTGGTGCTTCATGTACGCAGGGACCACTTAGTGAGCGACGCGCTGAGGGAGCTCACTATCTACTCCGACGTCGACCTCAAGAAGCCCCTCAAGGTCAGAGTTCAGCACCTCTCAGGGTCATGAAGTGTGCCGTAAATAGACCTAGAGATATTGTTTTTATGAGAGATCTTTGTAATCTGAGAAATAAGATAACACAACCAATCATCAATTGTTTCTCAACGGCTGCACATATCCACTTTAATTAGTTCCTGTAATTAAAGTGGCACTAACAACAGTGATATGGCCTTAGTTCCTGTAATTAAAGTGGCACTAACAACAGTGATATGGCCTTAGTTCCTGTAATTAAAGTGACACTAACAACAGTGATATGGCCTTAGTTCCTGTAATTAAAGTGGCACTAACAACAGTGATATGGCCTTAGTTCCTGTAATTAAAGTGACACTAACAACAGTGATATGGCCTTAGTTCCTGTAATTAAAGTGGCACTAACAACAGTGATATGGCCTTAGTTCCTGTAATTAAAGTGGCACTAACAACAGTGATATGGCCTTAGTTCCTGTAATTAAAGTGGCACTAACAACAGTGATATGGCCTTAGTTCCTGTAATTAAAGTGGCACTAACAACAGTGATATGGCCTTAGTTCCTGTAATTAAAGTGGCACTAACAAAAGTGATATGGCCTTAGTTCCTGTAATTAAAGTGGCACTAACAACAGTGATATGGCCTTAGTTCCTGTAATTAAAGTGGCACTAACAACAGTGATATGGCCTTAGTTCCTGTCATTAAAGTGGCACTAACAACAGTGATATGGCCTTAGTTCCTGTAATTAAAGTGGCACTAACAACAGTGATATGGCCTTAGTTCCTGTAATTAAAGTGGCACTAAGGCCATATCACTTGAGGATGAGTAAGTGATTGATAGAGTATTTGAACCCAGTTAGTGACACTTTAATTACAGGAACTAACAGAGCTTTAATATTGCTAATAGATTTTGGGTTCTATCAATTAAAATTGTTAGTGGCACTTGAATTATAGGAACTAAGGCCCCTCTTCCACCCCCCTCCCCCCTCTAGGTGATCTTTGATGGGGAGGAGGCGGTGGATGCAGGGGGGGTAACCAAGGAGTTCTTCCTGCTGCTGCTGAAGGAGCTGATGGACCCTGTGTACGGCATGTTCACTCAGTACACCCAGTCTAACCTGCTCTGGTTCTCTGATAAAGTGAGTCATGTACCACTCAGCGGAGGCTGCTCAGGGGAGGACTGGCTCATAATGGCTGGAACGGAGCAGATGGAATGGCATCAAACATGTGTTTAATGTATGTGATACCATTCCAACTATTCCTCTCCAGCCACTACCAGTCGTACTGCACAACACTGTACCGCTAACCACCATCTTACTGTACCCGTAGGGCTGATCGCATTCATAACATGATATTATTAAACCGTGAACCACTCACACTGCAGCACTAACAAAATGTTGATAACTGAACATATCGAACTGTAATTATAAAACTGGGTGGTTTGAGCCCTGAATACTGATCGGTTGACAGCCGTGGTATATATTTATTTTTACTGTTCTAATTACGTTGGTAACTAGTTTATAATAGCAATAAGGCACCTCAGGGGTTTGTGGTCTTGTATACCAAGGCTAAGGGCTGCATCCAGTCACTCAGCGTTGCGTCGTGCATAAGAACAGCCCTTAGCCATGGTATATTGGCCATATACCACACCTCCTCAGGCCTTATTGCTTAAATATAGTGTTGATGTTATAATACTGTGTCAATGAAAAAAAAAAAAGTAAACTTTACTTGAAAAGGGATGTAGTAGTAAATATGTCTTGCAGGTGCGTGGGAGTATAGGACATGATTGTATTAAATGCCAACACTGATTCACTGACCTTGGCAACGGTTGCTAGAGGAATAAAAAAAAAAAGGGAAGTGTTGCAAGCAAACAGTGCAGTAGTCTATTGAATAACAGTTAGTTTCTATTTAGTTTGTATGTCTCCAGGTTAAATCATAGAGAACACATTCTGTTTCACAGTAACGACCAAGATGATGCAACAATAAGACACATGTAAACATTAATGGGACACTGTTAGAATGTTAGAATTTGCTCTTTGTAGAAAACCACTGTTAGTCTGTCTGCATCCTAATTGGCATCTTGTTCTCTATATAGTGCTCTATGCCATTTGGAACGAAGACCCTATATATTGTATGAAGCAACACCAAGGTCATATTAGTTGTCAAATCCCTTCTACTCATGTTCTGGAAGCCTGCCAACCGCCTCAACATGTCAGAAGGGTCAATTTCACTATCTTCTAAATCTAAACAACATTATGCATTTTCCAAAACCGAACAAACAACGTTTCAAAATAGTTCCAAATGCTCTGAATAGACACGGTTGGTCTTAGTTACCTGCGTGTTTAGTTGTTTACCGGTGTCTCGTAACGTCTTTTGTCTGTATTTCAATGACCTTTGTTAACACCGACCCATGCTTAGCTGTGTGGCCTGGCCATTGTGCTGTAGGTTGGATACATTCTATTGTGTGAAGGGACATGCCACTAGGCCAGAAAGGTCATATTTGTTGTGAAGTGGTGTTTTGTTGAGGGTAGAAATAATTGTTCTTGCATTGAATATTAACCGCTTATGTAACGAGAGCCATCCTATCGGAGCGAGTTGGCGTAGATCAGCATTTTCCAGGAAAAGGGACACCCATGCGTGATTACTGAAAGCGAGGCAAGGTGACATCAGGAACGTTCACTCACGTATACAAAATAGCAATCTGAGTCGTGGGAAAATGTATGAATGTCTATGAACCCTTTGACACTCGCAATTGACAGAGAGTAGTGATTTGAAGGAGGAACTCAAACAGGGCTGTGACAACAGGAAGTGGAATAGGGTTAGAATTGTAGGTTTCATCAACAGCATTTAGTTGGAAAGGCATAATGGGTAATTGCTTATTAATATGTAGCTTGTAGTTTAATCAGAAACACGTGTAATGAATCAACAACAACAACAATTCTGAGTAACCCAGTAATACATTGCTGCCATCTCCCAGTTGGTGCACATTAAATTAACTAAGTGGTAGAATAGAAACTAATCAAAATCTTGGTTTGGATTTAAAAAAACAGACCTGTGCCAGCCTACATTTCCATCAAAAACAAGGTGTACATCTTAATAGTTTAAAGTCATTTTGTTTTTTTCCCCTCTTAATACTGATGAATGGTTATATAACACTTTCAGTAGGCTTCTATCATGTTGCTTTCACCTCTCCTGGATGTTCAGATCAGTGAGGAACGAGCAACAGGAAGCCACTTAAGACTATTGCTATGCAACCAACAAAGCATTGCCTCTCTATCTAACTTCCCTGTTGCGTATCTCTCTGTTTGTGCCCAGTGTTTTGTGGAGCACAACTGGTTCAATCTGATAGGGATCATCTGTGGCCTGGCCATCTATAACAGCACTGTGGTGGACCTCCACTTCCCCCTGGTCCTCTACAAGAAGCTGCTGGGCGTAGCACACACACTGGAGGACCTCAAGGAGCTGTCGCCCACAGAGGGCAGGTAATGTGAATTCATAGCCCAGCCACGAGGCCTCTCGGCTAGGATGGACCCGCATGCTAACTCCCCCTAGCCACGTCATGCTAATGGCTTTTGTTAAAGGTTCTACATGGAAAGTGAGTGCTCTTCATTCATTAAAACAACTTAGTGTTGAACACAAATCTTTTTACTGCCATTAGGTATATTGATTGTCCATGCCATTTGTTTAAATGTATTTTCCTCTTGGGTGCGGAGACATTTCATTCTGCATTTATATTTTTTACTTGAAGGACCCTAGAGATATTCCCCCTCCCTCCTTATTTGAAATCAATGTATTGTGTAAACTCAACAGTTCTTCAGAAGGCAATAGTTAAGTGTTGGTCTTAGGGTTGAGCGGTATCCAGATTTTCATACCGTTCCTGTACCATACTGGGGTATACGGTATTACCGGCAGTGCACACATTTTCTTTCCAAAAGCACAAAACTAATTAGGGCAGCAGGGATCTTGATCCAGGAGGAGATTGTTTGTCTCTGCTGTAACTATAGTTTTTCTGCTGTAATCACTGTGTGTCTTTCTGGGTAAGTCTCTAAGAGCTTTGCACATCTGGATTCTACAATATTTGCACATTATTCATTGCTAGACAGCCTTGTTCAAGTCTTGCCATAGATTTTCAAGCCAATTTAAGACAACTGTAACTAGGTCACTCAAGAACATTTTTAAATAACTCCAGTGTATATTTGGCATTGTGTTTTAGGTTATTGTCCTGCTGAAAAGTGAATTTGTCTCCCAGTGTCTGTTAGAAAGCACACTGAACCAGGTTTTCCGTTAAACTCCCTTGTCCTTGCCGATGACAAGCATACCCATAACATTGTTCAGTCACCACCGTGCTTGTAAATATGAAGAGTGGTACTCAGTAATGTGTTGTATTGGATTTGCCCCAAACATAACACTTTGTATTCAGGACATAAAGTTAATTTCTTTGCCACATTCTTTGCAGTTTTACTTTAGTGCCTTATTACAAACAGGATGCATGTTTTGGAATATTTTTATTCTGTACAGGCTTCCTTCTTTTCACTCTGTCATTTAGGTTAGTATTGTGGAGTAACTACAATGTTGTTGATCCCATCCCATCCCATCCCATCCCAGTTTTCTCCTATCACAGACATTGAACTCTAACTATTTTAAAGTCACCATTGGCCTCATGGTGAAATTCCTGAGCGGTTTCCTTCCTCTCCGGCAACTGAGTTAGGAAGGACGCCTGTATCGTTGTAGTGACTGGGTGTATTGATACACCATCCAAAGTGTAATTAATAACTTCACCATGTTCAAACATCAGTTTTAAATAAAAAAATGTTTTGCCATCTACTAATAGGTGCCCTTCTTTGCGAGGATTTGGAAAACCTCCCTGGTGTTTGAAATTCACTGTTTGGCTGAGCGACTTTACAGATAATTGTATGTGTGGGGTACAGAGATTAGGTAGACAGAGTGAGTCCATGCAATTTATTTTGTGACTTGTCAAGCACATTTTCTTGTCCTGAACTTTAGGCTTGCCATAACAAAGGGGTTGAATACTTATTGACTGAAGACATTTCAACTTTAAAATGTTTTATTAATAATCCATTTTAAATTAAGGCTGCAACACAACATTTTGGAAAGAGTCAAAGGGTGTGAATACTTTCTGAAGGCACTGTACATAACCCAGTGGTTAACAGTTGGCCTAGCGTCTAATTGTCTGCAGATGGCCCGGAGGTTAGTGCTGAAGCTTTTTTTCCCTAGATTACCAGTCTGAGAGCTACAATTAGGGTAGTGCATTGGCCCTTGCGCATGTCACAGTAAAAGATAGCCTTCTCTAAGGAATTGGCTCCCTCGGGGGTGTTGGGCCACAAAATCAACCCAGCCGATGAATAGTGTCTTGTTGTTTTGTCCTGGGTTGTCTTGTGTTTTCTTGGCTTGATTTTTGGGTACACTTAAGACCGAGGCAGTAGAGAGTAGATACAGCTGTGGGTTTTGAACTAAGTGGTGGTGAAGAAAGCCTAAACTCTACAAAAACACCAATCCAATACACAGCCCATACAAAGCAAGGCAGCATACTCCCGTCCTCTCTCTCCAACTTCAACAGAATGCGAGAGAAATCCCACTTTGCTGCCCTTTGGGTCCGGAGAGAACGAGGAGTTTCCTTTCCGCTTGGCACCCTATCCCTGAGGGGGGGGGGGGGGGGGGGGGGGGGGGGGGGGGTGTTGTGTCGGTAATGAAAAGTGTGCTGGATGAGTCTACCTCAAGACGCAGCGGAATTTTGATGAGGATGACATTGGACTTATTTTTCTCTCTCCCTCCCTCTCTCCCTCCTTTCTTTGTTTTCTCACAATAGTGAGATAGAGCTCACATTCTTTACAGTCATGCGTTAGTGAATACGTCTCTTTCTCTCTCTAGGAGTTTACAACAGCTCCTGGACCATGAGGGAGATGACTTTGAGGAGACATTTTGTCTCAACTTTGCTGTAAGTCCTCACATGCCCGCCTGTTGTGAATTGTACTAACTCTTGGAGATTTAATCCAACACTAAAAATAAACATAAACCCACTCCCTCCTGAAACACTACGTCATCATCCACTGAAAGATGACTGTACAAAAAAGATCTTCACAACATTCAGATGCCATATCAGATGCTGCAGTAGAAATGGAAGATGCTTGACTGGATGATATCTAACCCTCCACTGTGTGTCCATCCCAGATCACCAGAGAGTACTATGGTCTGACGGAGGTTAAGGAGCTCATCCCTGGAGGAGACTGCATCACTGTGGACAAGAACAACAGGTGGGGCCCCTTATATGCACATAGCTATAACACACACACACACACACACATAATAACACTGACTTTAAAACAGCACTGCAACCGTAGACCTTATTCCTATGTATAACAGCACGGCCCCAAGATAATGTTTTATTTCACCTTTAAGAACAAGGAGGACCAGTCAGACATCAATGAACACCACATCAATAAACACCCCTATTATATCTACACTACCATAAGAATGTGGACACCTGCTCGTCAAACATCTCATTCCCCCTTTGCTGCTATAACAGCCTCCACTCTTCTGGCAAGGCTTTCCACTAGATGTTGGAACATCGCTGCGGGGACTTGTTTCCGTTCAGCCACAAGAGCATTAGTGAGGTCGGGCACTGATGTTGGGCGATTAGTGAGGTCAGGGCGAACGATTTAGAAATTACAGCATGTTTTGTAAATAATCCTCCCATTTTAGGGGACTAAAAGTATTGGGACAAATTCACTTATGTGTATTAAAGTAGTGAAAGTTTGGTATTTGGTCCCATATTCACAGAACACAATGACTACATCGAGTTTGTGATTCATTTGCTGTTTTTTTTTTGTTGTGTTTCAGATTATTTTGTGACCAATAGAAATGAATGGTAAATAATGCATTGTCGTTTTGGAGTCACTTTTATTGTAAATAAGAATATAATGTTTCTAAACACTTCCACTTCAAATCTAAAGTGCTGGAGTACAGAGCCAAAACAACCAAAAATGTTTCACTGTCACAATACTTTTGGAGCTGACTGTATTTTGAGGCGGCCCTTCTGTCACTGACAATGAGTTAGAGCCTCGTGTGGAGGAGTCCACTGATATGGTATAGGGGTGTGCTGGAAGCTTGTGTTGAACAGATGGGGATGTCCCCAGCTGGGATTGGGTTCAGAACAACCGCAGCCTACGTCTCTCCACAAATCCTCATTATACTTTAACTAGCCATTTGGCCGCGGGGCCAAATCCTCAGGTCCCCCACACAGAGAGACAGTGCAGGCATATCTAACATTTTAGTGGCAGGTAGCCTAGTGGTTTAGAGCGTTGGGCCAGTAACTGAAAGGTCACTGTTTCGTATCCCTGAGGGGACTAGGTGAAAAATCTGTCGATGTGCCTGTGAGGAAGGCACTTAACCCTAATTGCTCCCGTCTCTGTGGATAGGAGTGTCTGCTAAAATTACTAAAATATAAATGTGTGAAAGCATATTTCCAGGGCCAGGAGTTTTTCCTACTTATAGACTAAAACTTTAATGTAATGTGTGAAATCATAGACTAACTGCAGCCCAGAGTTTCTGGGCAGGTCACATGGTCAGGAAAAACTGGTAAACAATAAATTGAGTCACCACCTCCCATACCGTGGGAGGATTGCTTATTGTGAGGAGTTGTGGAGGTTAGCTTAGCCCACAGATGCTATGGCTAGTTTCCCGCTCCCATTCCACTTTGCGGTTTATCAGATCCAGTGTTTTATTTATGGCTGTGGGGCGCGCCAGTTAGGTCTCTGGAGGGAGAGGCTGGGGAGGGTGTGTGTATATTAACCACAAGTGTGTGTGTTTGTAAGTAAGAAAGGGAGAGTAGGCCAAAGAGCAACTTTCCCATTCCCCTGCAGCCCTCCTGACGTATCTGTCAGGAAATCAGGTGGGTGGGAAACCATGCTACACAGAGTTCACAAATCCTCCCTGGGCCATGCTGTGCTGAAATGTGTGTACAGAGCTCCAGGCCATCACCATCTTATCCTCCTCACAGGACCCTAACACAGGGACAGATTGTGTGTGTCAGTTAAACATACCTAAGGGCCCAGTTGACTCTCTATCCTGTGGGCAAGGGCCCAGTTGAATCTCTCCATCCTGTGGGCAAGGGCCCAGTTGAATCTCTCCATCCTGTGTACAAGGGCACAGTTGACTATATTGTATTTAACTAGGCAAGTCAGTTAAGAACAAATTCTTATTTGCAATGACAGCCCCTGGAGCAAATTAGGGTTAAGTGCCTTGCTCAAGGACACACAGGTGTTTCTTTTTCTCTGTAATTCGAACCAGGGACCTTTCAGCAACCTTCCGCTAGGCTACCTGCCACCCCTCTATCCTGTGTGCAAGGGCACAGTTGACTCTGTCCCATCATGTGCTGTGTTAAAAATGAAGTTCTTTACCAGTTAAGTTCCTGACCAAATGAGAGAAATGAATCGGGGAAAGTCCCATCCTTTAATTAGCATGGTTGTTCATTAATGAGTAGAGCTCCAATCCACATTGCAGAATACACAGTACCCAGCCCCTTAATAGTGACTAAATTCAAGATGGGTGTCTCCGTCCCATGTCATCTGGTAAGGCTTTGGATCTCAATTATAGATGGTTCTGTATGGTCTATTTTAATCTGTTTTGATTGGCCGGGGCAGTGGCCATGGGTCTCCAATCTGCCCAGTAGAGCATATCTCCAGAACGCGAAACACCTCCCCTGTGACACATCCTCCTGGGAGAGACAGTTAGGGTGCGTCCCCAATGTCACCCTATTTCCTTTATAGTAGCGCAGTATATAGGGAATAGGGTGCCATTTGGGATGCAATCTTAGTGCTGCTCTCTATCCTCACAGATCTCTATTCCCCTCCTGAGGGGAAAGGCCTGCCATGAGAATGCAGCTATATTGGCAGTCACAGGCACATGTACAGTCCCAGTCTTAAAGAAAAACTCCACACTTTTTTGTAGTATTTGTTTCATTAGTCCATAGTTGACATCGTCCCAAAATGTTTTGCTCTGCCAGCAATCAAGTTAAGATATGTAACGTTCAAAATACAGATACCATCCCCGTATGATGCATAATATGATTCATTTTCCTGACAAACTTGTTCATGAAATAATACAGTTATGCCAAACTAAATCGAAAGGCCTAGCTCTGTCAGAGTATAACTTACTAAATCATCAAACTGAAGCAAAGTTCTTTGTTGGCGCTTGGATAGTCCTCAGCAGCTCCTGCTGCTCTCCATGTGGCAAACCCCCAATGCAGCCCAGGTGCTGCTAATTTAAACCATAATTAGGCCACTCAGGCCAGGTGACCTGTAGAGCAGTGGGTTATGGGCCGTGTAGTCTTCACCATGATGGCCATCTTAGGGCAGACAACCCCTCTGAAGTCTACTGTGTGGCATGGCCGTAGGTGGAGGGGCTTGTCACATCACATGCATGTGTAGTAGTGCAACAACATGAGACAGGCAGGGGTTTAAGCAACAACACATTGTACTTTAATACGAATTTAAATGGTTACAGGGAATTACTATCACTCAAAAATCACATGTTCTGGGACACTGTAAAGTCCATGGAGAATAAGAGCACCTCCTCCCAGTTGCCCACTGCACTGAGGCTCGGAAACACTGTTACCACTGATAAATCCACGATTATTGAAAATTTCAATAAGCATTTTGCTACGGCTGGCCATGCTTTCCATCTGGCTACCCCTACCCCGGTCAACAGCTCTGCACCCCCGGCAGCTACTTGCCCAAGCCCCCCCCGCTTCTCCTTCACCCAAATCCTGACAGCTGATGTTCTGAAAGAGCTGCTAAGTCTGGACCCCTACAAATCTGCTGGGCTAGATAATCTGGACCCTCTCTTTCTGAAATTATCAGCCAAAATTGTTGCAACACCTATCACTAGCTTGTTCAACCTCTCTTTCATATCGTCTGAGATCCCTAGAGATTGGAAAGCTGCCGCGGTCATCCCCCTCTTCAAAGGAGGAGACACTCTAGACCCAAACTGTTATAGACCAATATCCATCCTGCCCTGCCTTTCTAAAGTTTTCGAAAGCCAAGTTAACAAACAGATAACTGACCACTTCGAATCCCACCGTACCTTCTCTGCTATCTGGTTTCCGAGCTGGTCATGGGTGCACCTCAGCTACGCTCAAGGTACTGAACGATATCATAACCGCCATCGATAAAAGACAGTACTGTGCAGCCGTTTTCATCGACCTGGCCAAGGCCTTCGACTCTGTCAATCACCGCATTCTTATTGGCAGACTCAACAGCCTTGGTTTCTCAAGTGACTGCCTTGCTTGGTTCTCTAACTACTTTGCAGACAGAGTTCAGTGTGTCAAATCGGAGGGCCTATTGTCCGATCCTCTGGCAGTCTCTATGGGGGTGCCACAGGGTTCAATTCTTGGGCCAACCCTTTTCTCTATATACATCAACGATGTCGCTCTCGCTGCTGGTGACTCTCTGATCCATCTCTACGCAGATGACACCATTCTGTATACATCTGGCCCCTCTTTGGATACTGTGTTTACTAACCTTCAATCAAGCTTCAATGCCATACAACACTCCTTCCGTGGCCTACAACTGCTCTTAAACGCTAGTAAAACTAAGTGCATGCTTTTCTATCGAACAATGCCAGCACCCGCCCACCGGACTATCATCACTACTCTCGACGGATCCGAATTAGAATACGTGGACACCTACAAATACCTAGGCATCTGGTTAGACTATAAACTCAACTTCCAGACTCACATCAACCATCTCCAATCCAAAATTAAATCCAGAATTGGCTTCCTATTTCGCAACAGAGCCTCCTTCACTCATGCTGCCAAACATGCCCTTGTAAAACTGACTATCCTACCGATCCTTGATTTCGGCGATGTCATTTACAAACTAGCCTCCAACACTCTACTTAGCAAATTGGATGTAGTCTATCATAGTGCCATCCGTTTTGTCACCAAAGCCCCTTACACTACCCACCACTGCGACCTGTATGCTCTCGTTGGCTGGCCTTCACTATATATTCGTCGCCAAACCCACTGGCTCCAGGTCATCTATAAGTCTTTATTAGGTAAATCCCCGCCCTATCTCAGCTCACTGGTCACCATAGCAACACCCACCCGTAGCATGCGCTCCAGCAGGTATATCTCACTGGTCACCCCCAAAGCCAACACCTCCTTTGGCCGCCATTCCTTCCAGTTCGCTGCTGCCAATGACTGGAACGAATTGCAAAAATCATTGAAGCTGGAGGTTCCTATCTCCCTCAATAACTTTAAGCATCAGCTGTCAAAGCTGCTTATCGATCACTGCACCTGTATATAGCCCTTCTGTAAATAGCCCACTCTACTACCTCATCCCCATATTTATTTTCGTTTATTTTTCACTAATCTTGCACTCCAGTATCTCTATTTGCACATCATAATTTGCACATCCTTCATTCCTGTGTTAATGATGATAATTCTGTAATTTATTTCTACTCTATAGTCTATTTATTGTCCTACCTCCCAACCTTACTGCATTTTTGCACTACATTTTGCACTCTGTTTATAGATTTTCTATTGTGTTTTTGACTGTTTGTTTAATGTGTAACTCTGTGTTGTTGTGTTTTTTTTTTTTTGTTTTTTTTTTGTCGCACTGCTTTGCTTTGTCTTGGCCAGGTCGCAGTTGCAAATGAGAACTTGTTCTCAACTGACCTACCTGGTTAAATAAAGGTGAAATAAAAAAATAAAAATAAAATAAATAAACATGAACATGGCATAAGTCATGGCAAAATGTGCAGTATTTCAGTAAATTGGCTTTAAAATGGCAAATGTTTCTCTTCACACCATGGTAAAATGTGTAGAATTGTAGAACATGTGCTTTAAAACTGTTACATGTTCTCTAGCCCCATGGCTAGAATTGCAGGAAATTATTACAATGTCAAATGTTTCTTTCTGTTGCCAAGAGGGCTTGTTTAGCCCCCCCCCCCCAAAGGTTAGGGCTGGCCCTGGTTATTAACGTTACCAGACTACTGAAAGGATCTCCAAAATTAGGATGGTAAACAGTATGGCCACTCAGTATTCTTTGTGTTGTTTATATCTGTCTGTGTGTCTCTCTCTGTGTCAGAGAGGAGTTTGTGGAGGCCTACCTGAAGTACATGTTCGGGGACTCTGTGAGAGAGCTGTACCAGGCGTTCTCCTCTGGGTTCCTGAAGGTGTGCGGTGGGAAGATCCTGTCACTGTTCCAGCCCTCTGAGCTCATGGCCATGGTGGTGGGAAACAACAACTATAACTGGGAGGAAATGGAGAAGGTGAGCTATAAGGCTAACGCTCATACTAATGCTAATGGTAGGTGATGCTAAGCTAACCCTAATGGTAGGTGATGGAGAATTCGAGAGTGCTAATGCTAAGATAACCCTGAATGGTAAGTGATGGAGAATGTGAGAGTAGTCATGCTTAACTTAATGGTAGGTAATGGAACCATGTGAGTGGTAATGCTAGGTGATGGAGAATGTAAGAATGCTAATGATAGAAGCTAATGTTTGCTAATGCAGGGAATTGGTGCACACCGTTGCAAACAATAGCAAAACATTTCGCAATGACAAATTCAGGTAGGTCCCTCCCCGTTTCATCCTGTTTGGTTTCGAGTGAATACACCCCAGGACAGTCAATCACTGAGTCAAACATCCCAAATCAGATTTTATTGGTCACATACACATATTTAGCAGATGTTATTGCGGGTGTAGCGAAATGCTTGTGGTGTAGTGAACTGCTTGTATCCATGGAAATGCTTCCATCCATGGAAAGGTGGATGGAAGCTACCAGAGAACATCGAAATGGGAAGGTGTGAAATATAGGAGAACAGTTGATGCACTCTGTATATAGATTTCTTCTATTGTGTTTTTGACTGTTTGTTTACTGTGTAACTCTGTGTTGTTGTTTTTTTGTCGCACTGCTTTGCTTTGTCTTGGCCAGGTCGCAGTTGCAAATGAGAACTTGTTCTCAACTGACTTACCTGGTTAAATAAAGGTGAAATAAAAAAATAAAAAAAATACTGCAAAGCACAGCGTCAAAGCTAATCAAAATAATTGTTGACCCGTCGTTACAGCGAACCTGTCTTGACCAGGCAGTTCTTGAGGGGATAGCAATTAGACAAAACACTTCAGTCAGAAACCAGGAATTTGGAGCGTCTGCCTGGTCAAGGGTTAAGTTCAAGCGTCGGGACATGTTTGGCTCGTTGAGGGCGGAGCCGGGGAGGGCATGGGGATTAGCCATTGGCTAACGGAGGAAGTGTAAAAGGTCAAGGTCACAGTAAGTAATGTGCACTGGGCTTCTCCTGGATTTGTTTGGCCTTAGCGTGTGCATTTTGATGTCTTCACATGAATGTAAGGGGCCTGTGATCTGTGTTTACTGTGAGTGTCGTGTGCGGGATATTGACAACATGATGGGGACTCTTGCATAAACGGGGCATTTTCACAACACTGCTCCAAATGTGGGAAATGTGTATGAAGTTTGAACGCTGGGGTTAGGTTAGGTTAGGCTAGGTAAAGGGTCTGTGCACACAAGTGCATGAGTTTATGCACCACACACACAGGTCTGTGAGGAATTATGCAGGCTGTCACATATGAAATAATCATGTTCTCTGAATAACACTTATGGCAGTGACCAGGTAGAATGTTTTATATAGAAATCATAGCAGTTGGTCAACTTCAGTTACATAACTGTCCCTAATAATCTAACCATATTATGTTGTTTTGGCTTTTCTACTACAGAATGCGGTTTACAAAGGAGAGTATTCATCCACTCATCCAACTGTGAGGATGTTTTGGGAGGTATTCCATGAGTTCCCTCTGGAAAAGAAGAAGCGGTTCTTATGTAAGTACTAAGTAGAGCCTTCAGTTCTTATGTAAGTATTAAGTAGAGCCCTCGGTTCTTATGTAAGTATTAAGTAGAGCCCGCGGTTCTTATGTAAGTATTATATAGAGCCCTCGGTTCTTATGTAAGTACTAAGTAGAGCCCTGTGTTCTTATGTTAGTATTAAGTAGAGCCCTCAGTTCTTATGTAAATACTGAGTAGAGCCCTCAGTTAAACTATCACAATGACAATCTGTAGTTTTACACAAGGTCATAAATAGGCACTTAGTATTGGGACCTAGCCAGTGGCTCAGCTAGGATCTCAGCCTCAATGATACAGTACATCTAAAGCTAACGCTATCCCTTCCTCTCTCAACTTCAATGCTATGCTTAATGCTAACGCTAGCCTTCCCCCTTACTCTCCCCTCTTTTCCAGTATTCCTGACGGGCAGCGACCGCATCCCCATCCACGGCATGGAGAGCCTCCGCATCTCCATCCAGTCCACATCGGCTGAGGAGCACTATCTACCCGTGGCCCACACCTGCTACAACCTGCTGGACATGCCCCGCTACCAGACCAAAGAGACCCTACACCGCCGTCTCACCCAGGCCGTGGAGCAGTACGAGGGCTTCAGCCTGGTGTGAGACCTAATGGCTGGGTTGGTGGCTCCCGCTAGAGGCGTGGAGGAGCAAGGACCAGCGGAATTAGCATGGTTGCTAATGCTAATGCACTTTAATAACAACGCCCTGTGAATGGATGGATGGGTGGTGGGAAGGGGGTTGTGATTCCATAGCACTTTCCCTATACAGTTTACCATAAGAGATTATAATATATAAAAAATGAGTGGTGGAGTGTACAGGGAGGGAGGGAAATGAAAAAGGAGCAAACATTTAGACGATAATGGAGAAGCAGATCATTATTTTGATACAATTGCCCCTTTTTCTGAACGCAAGGTGTGTGGCTTTATAATGCGTCTTATTTTGAGAATGGTTATAACATACTTTTTTTTTGGGGGGGGTGCGTCAGTGGATTTTCAGTTATAATTGTGTCTTCTATGCAGATTGATGTACATAACTTGAAAAGTTTTAATTAAACCAGCTTTTTTGTTGCTTTAAGATAATTTAATTGAATAGTTTTTTTTAAATTGTTGTCAGAGAAAATTATACATGTCAGAGGTGAACTTTGAAGCCCTTTACCTTTGGGGTCAGTTCCAGACTTAAGCCCAATAAATACATGGCATTCTAATGTCATACCCACTATACCAGTCTATTTCTATTAAAAAGACTAACTGACCGACTGGAGTTAATTACGTGTTTTCAATCTTACATTTATCAATATTTAATTTGATTGCGATGCCGTTGGAGTGATTTTATTAAGAGTATTATTGGTGAAGTGTCATTTTTTATGTTAAATGATGTTAAAATGTCTGTGTGCATGTTGTCGAGAGGGAACGCAAAAAAACTGTTCATCGTTACATTATAAACAAACATAGAAATACAGCTAATCCCAATTACTTTGATCGCTGTAACCCCAGATTAGGAATAAATATTTTATTTATTCATTTAATTTTTTATTTAACCAGGTAGGCCAGATTGACAACTGCGACCTGAGATCTATTTGTGCCACGAGGTCAGAATGATTGACTCGCAGAATATCTGTTCATGGTTCCCACCAGTCCCTTCTATGATGACACAGCATTCGGACCAATGACATTAGGATTGGTCCATTTGACCTGCAGAATTAGTCTTGGGTCATTGATTATGTTTAAGGAAGAGATTATATTGAGTAATAATTAGCAATAACGAATTTAAGCAAACAGCTCAGTAATGTAATGATTTTCCCTGACCGTCATCCAAACGTTGAACTCTGAACATCTCTGCATTGTTTCCCGGCCGTTCCTATTACCGAATGTCTCAGCCAATGGAGGTGTTGTATCGTACACCATTTCCTTTATTAAGCCATGTCTTTCTCCACCGTAACGGAGGCCAAGACAAACATGTCCTAATCTATTGCGATGGTTGGTCTCCTCGTTTGTCTTTTGTTGGTTTACCACATCAATAGCCACAGGTTCTCCCAAGGGGAATAATTACTATTATTTTGATGATTTATCCGTCTGCAAACATAATTACATAATAAACAACACAAACAAATGATGTCATAGTGACCTCTGTTGTTGATTCAAAGCTGAAATAGGGCAATGCCTGAGGGAGGCTCAGTGTGTTCTATTATAGCCTGGTCCCTTTCTGATGTTTTGCTGACTAAAGCAGTTGGCAAGACACAACAAACCGATCAGCGACCAAGCTAGGGGAAAAAGCCTATTCATTCCTTAATATTATTATTTCACCACAGTAATGGCGACAATTCCAAATCATGGGGTCAATGTTTCTTGGTCAATGTATGCAAATAAGGGCTTATTAGTGGATCTATAACTGGATTGTTTCAAGTATATCATATTTACTTTTGTACCTTTTAAATGGATGACATTTTTCTTTATTTTTTCCTGAACAAATAAAACATAATTCCACCTTGCCCTGTAGTTTTGTGTTTTAAATCTAGAAGCGATCTTATGGGTTGGTCTGGGAATATGGATTTGCTTGCTGTGGATAAATGAAAGGTGCATATAGGGGGACTTTGTGTAAATAAATTAATTTTGCTGTAGAGACCATTATATACATTATTATATGAACGGATTTGACATGTTCTTTGGTCTTTACACGTATGACATTGATGTTATTTCCCTGTGAATTCAGTACCACACACACCAATGAAAACCCAACGCCAAACAAAGTCAGTAAAAATATGTTTTATATTATATATACAAAATACCTATACAATTTATGTACTAAAATGTACACACCCATAATCCACCAGTGTTTTACATTCAATAAAACCGAAAGTCACACTGTTAAAATGATCCATTTTGGAGAAAAAGGGAAAATGTACTTGCTCACTTAGAAATGTAAACATAGATCTGGATCCATATTTACAAGGAACAAATAGGCTATGATGTTAAAATACCTACATAAAGAAAGAAAGCAGCATTGCCTCGGTTGAGTATTGAGGCTCTGCGTTGGGGATTGGCAGCCATTTTGATAGAGGAGTTATCGGGACTTTTCTTTAAGGATGGATGTTTCCGCACAAAATGGCCCTTGTGAACAAAAACATATCAGTGATTTCCAGACAGGATAGCTTATTTTCACACAAAGTGAATAGGAAAATAAATCACACCAATGCAAAATAACATAAAAGCAGTCAACTGCATAAGTGACCGATGAATATGATCACAGTAATTATTGATATTGTATACATTGATCCACTACACTATTTTGGTATGCAATCTGAGTCATTTTCTTTGGATCATAATAACACATTATAGACTACTATTTTTTTTGCATTCTAGCTCTCGGTTTTAACAAATGAATGCTCCTCTGACATATCCTCATAGTTATGCTAAAAATACAATCAATTTCTGCAAACAAAAATAAGCAACTGTTTTTCCTAGGTTAACATTAGATTATTACTTTTGAGATTATTGCTGCGTTCACGTGCCAGTCGGAACTAGAATTCTCTGAAATGTTTGACTTGCTAACTGGTTGTAGTTATACATGTGTAGCGTTCAACCAGTTTACAAGTTGGAAATTTCAGAGTTTCCTAGTTCTGACTAGCACGTGAATGCGGCATATGGCACCAATCACAAGTTACATGAAAAATCCATCCATTGGCTGAACTCTGCTTGATTGGCTCTCTGATTGGTTGTTTGCATGCAGATTGTAACTGTCTTGTCTCCCTTACAAAAATACACAACAATCCACTCTCATTTTATTTTTCTGATTACAAAATGTTGTTCTGAAAATGGCAATACCTTAAAGTACATAATCCCAAATCTAATGTTGTACGCCACATTAAGACTCCTAAACAATGAGAAAAAAAATATATATTTTTTTTATCCAATGAAAAAGTCTACATGAACTACCATATAAACATTCAAAGGAGAAAAATAAATTAAATCAATACAAAACACTTTGTATCCTTTAAATTAGTGATGGTTATTTGATGTAGGGAAGTTCTTGGTATCAATCAATATCAAGATGCACAAAAAAGATATATCTTCCTTTGTATAAAGGTTGATTTTGGTCCACTCTCTGCGGGGTCGGCAAAAAGCCGGTGTCTCCGGTTTTCAGGGGTACAGTATTTTCAACCTAACTTCCGCTTCCCCTGAAAAACGGATGCTACATTAGGTTAGTATTCATTCAAAGATGCCCGACATTTTGAGTTCCGGGGGTTCTTCTTCTATACAAGGGGAAACAACAGACAAGATGGAGTAGCCTCCGGGGCAGCACCTACATGTCAGTTTGTTTCCCCTTCCACAGTTCAGATTAATCAGGGGGCAACATGTGGGCATCTCCTGAAGCCAAATGTGTGTATGGCACAGATGACACAAGAAAGACAAAAAAAAAGACATCTTGTGAGGGATGGTGAGGTGTATCTGTTTAGCTACGGATGGTTTTCCTTTCCATGGGCTGGTGTGGTTCATCACTAACTGAGACCGAGCCTCATTCATTCCTCTGTCTGGCCAATGTTTTATTTTCTTTAGAGGAACTTAGAGGCATCTCCTTTGCTGATGAGAACCTCGATCAGCCTAAGCTTGGCTTTGATGTGCTTGTATTCATTATACTCTACCGCCAAGGGGGAGCGGTCTTCCTTCTGCACGTTCCTATGGCAACAGCGAGTGGGAGGAAAAAATACAAACAGTAGCTGAATGGACGATGGTCAAAATGGCTGTGCAACCAAAGATGAAGGACAGTGCATCACAAGGACTTCTTAGAGTCCTCGTATCATCTAATTGTCTACGTTTAATCAAACTATGACACAAAAGAAAAACGGAAATGTCATCTTACCTTCCGTTTTGCCTGAAGAATTGATCCTCAAACTCTCTTAGGTTCTTGCGGATTCTCTTTTTCTCCTCGCGGGCCTCTTGTAGCTGCTCCACAAGTTGTGGCCTGTTGTGCGGGGGAGAGACACACACAG
This sequence comes from Thymallus thymallus, assembly GCA_023634145.1. Classification (NCBI taxonomy): domain Eukaryota; kingdom Metazoa; phylum Chordata; class Actinopteri; order Salmoniformes; family Salmonidae; genus Thymallus; species Thymallus thymallus. Next base: position 420,529 of record JAKYLM010000074.1, read on the forward strand.
CTTTAGGCATCTGAACCTCAAAGGTTGTTTTGACTCTAAAAGGCTTTTAAAGTTCTTCAAGTCCTTCAAATTGTTACAATCTTAGTTGTTTAAGAAGTGAACGTTCTTCTAAACACTTGGTCCTAAGAAATATATGAAATACCACAGCTAACTTCAATTGATAAGACATCACCAATAACATGAGACTACTAAGGATTGTAGTACTCCAATTCTACAATCTAAACTATAATGTCCACTTTCACCCATCCGGATACTATAGATATATAGGTCAATTATATTAAAATCCAAATCAACTTTATTTATTCCCTCAGGGGCAATTGAGAAGAGGTCAGCGCCGGCCTGGGTGCTTACATGGTGGCCGAGTGCAGGTTGGACAGACGCATGTCGGTGGTGTTCTTGGAGGGCGAGAGCTCGTCGACGGGCGAGATGAAGCCGTCCGTCTCCTCCTCCAGCTGGTCCAGGAAGCCCAGCATGCAGAAGTCTGGACGCACTGTCCCTGTGATCTGGCACTGGGGCTTGTTGTTGGACTCAGAGTCATCCTCAGAGCCATCCTCCTCTTCCTATAGAGACAGAACCAGCGAAGGGGGAGGTCAGTGGAGGGTTAAGGGGGGAAAGAGTGAGCGATGCTGGGGTGAACTGATCTACATGCCATGGGGCTGTCAAGGGACCTCCAGGGTCAAGCGCTAGGTTAATGCAAGAGAATCAAGTATTGTGAATCTAATGATACTGGAATCAGAGCACAAAGACATTTATTCAGTAATGTTTCAGTCACAGACAAGTTTGATGAGGTTCATACAAGTCTATTGTTAATTGTTCTACTTTATAGTTCATTCTAATACAGCCACAAATAGTAGCACACACGTGATGAGCATCTCAAGACCAGTGTTGATTTGACGATCTACATTTTTTTGCTTGATTGGATTATTTGATTATCTGATTTCTTTGTGGTGTGCACACTCATTGACACACACCATGCACAGGCAAGTAGCCTTGTTAGTCCTTGTCACACACTATCAAATTGATCCCAAAGCAATCAATCTAACAAGTCATGAAGCAGCAATCTGAGCATCAAAAACAAAGTTGATATTGAATCAAAACCTCCCCCCATGTGTGCAATGGGCAGCCACCCAATCCACAGGCTGCAATCAGGTTGGTTGAGAGGTGAGGGAGTAAGGGATTGGAGGGTGCGAGGGGGAGGTAGTTGCGTTCTGATCACTGATTAGTCGAGCACAAGCAACAGTAGTTTGTCTTCACCTTGATGTCGTCAAAGAAGAGCGCGGCTTCACCCTCGATAATGGGCTGAAGTAGGGGACCTCTGCGTTTGCTGGAGGGGGAACCCTGAAGTTTAACAAGGAGGGGTTACCACTTGAGAACTCACCCCAGTTTAGCTCTGACTACAGAGCACATAGAGAAGCTGACTGAATAGCATCCACTACAAAACTGATCCTGGATCAGGATTGTCACAGTAGGATTTTCTGCTGAACACTACCATGCTTCTTTTGGAACCTGTAGCAAGTACTAGGATCAGAATGACCTGCTCTTGTGTGGGACCTTGTCACAACCATAATAGGCTCCTTCAGTGAAAACTCTCGTGTGATTTTAAGCCCCTGAAAGGCAGGCTGGGTAACAGGTTCTTAGATCAAACAGATAAGGGTATCACGAGTCAACGCTTTAACACAATGAATTCAACAGTTGACATAACCCTATATAACACCATGTACAGTGCATCTACCGTACATAAACCTTTGCTAGGTCTCCAATTTATATAATGAGGATTATCTCTATTACATAAACTGTGTTCTGTACAGTACATTAGGTCCATAACACAGATTACATATTGCGTAATCAAATTGTTTACACAAGAAATTAAAAGGGAAAACTGGGACAAAACATTAAAAAGATGTGGTGCTCTTTTATACCTGTTACATAAAGTATATAGAGAGGAAATGTATTACAATGGGAAAATATATTATAATAACCTTTAATTAGAGGTTATTGTCCAATTTTTTATATCCTCTTCTGGTTTCAATCCAGCCTCAGCGAATCCTTAAATCTGATATGAATATGAACTCTTGTACAGTGTTTTCTGCCTCTCGGTAGCCATGGCATCTTTCTAGTCTAGAGGGAGAGTTTGCACAGCTGGGGTGTGTGTGTGTGTGTGTGTGTGTGTGTTCGTAGTCCCCTGTGGCCAGCTGAGTAGCTGTGACCCCAGCTTGTCCCCTTTGAGTTCTGTTAAGAACCTGTGGATCCACTGAGCTGCTAAAGCCAGGCTTAGGTTTAGGGCATTGGTCTTGAGGCTAACCTAGTGCTACGGCTAGCCACTACATACAGTCCCGCCTATGGACACTGACGCTAATGCTAGCCTAATGCTAACATTAGCATTGTTAAGATTAAGTGCCCGCGTAAAGCAGCTTGATCTTCAGCCAATGCTACACTGTACGTGGTGACCTTTACCACCAGCTCCTCAAAGAGAAACTGAAAATGAAGGGAGAGCGCAAAGAGAGCTAGCTATACTTACGATGACAGGGATGGTGGAAGCTCTGCAGAGGATCTGTTTGACCAGGCGGTATCTGTCATACAGGGGCTTCATGATCTGTCTCTCGATCTTGGTAACCTAGAGAAGAGGCAGAGAGAAAAGGGAAAGGCACATTGTTAGCAATAGCACACCGCTAGCTAGCTAGCATTAGCACTCACCTGGGTAGCTACAACCGGTAGCTAGCTCCCAAGTGGCGCAGCAGTCTAAGGCACTGCATCTCAGTGCTAGAGGCGTCACTACAGACACCCTGGTTCAAATCCAGGCTGTATCACAACCGGCCGTAATAGGGAGTCCCATAGGGCGCCGGACAATTGGCCTAGCATCGTCCGAGTTTTGCCAGTGTAGGCTGTCATTGTAAATAAGAATTTGTTCTCAACTGATTTGCCTAGTTAAGTAAAGGTTTGCACTCCCCTGGGTAGCTACAATAGAACTCAGCTAGCTAGGGCTGACACACAACAACATGCCAGGTAACATAGATTCCATCCCCACCAATTCAAATTCAATGTTGTTGGTTTTTTTTGAGTACCTCAGAGGACAACTGGTTATAAACTAGCATCGAAAGTCACACAGAGAAGGCTACGGGTGATCACTTCCTGATAAACAACATTGACGAGGATTAGCACCTGCAATTAGTCCAATTAGATTCAGCCTAACATAAAAAAGGGAGTCCGTGTCACTTCCTTTACCGTTCAATTAAGACTTTAGCTGGCTTTTTGTCCTTTAGCCGTTGTCGTCGCTGAGACGTCGATACTCGTTACAGCTGTCTAAAGACTTTTGGCCTGCCAATAACAATATATTTCAGTGTAGAAGGTCATGTTTTCATTGGTATTTCATGCTTTTAATAATGTATTGTTGTATCTGGGTCTCTATAGCTGTGTTTACACAGGCAGCCCAATTATGATCTTTTTTCAGAGCTGATCTGATTGGTCGAAAGACCAATTAGTCAGAAGAAAAAAAAAGAATCTATACAGCTATAGACCCAGATACAACAATATATTATTAAAAGCATGAAATACCAATGAAAACATGACCTTCTACACTGAAATATATCGTTATTGGCAGGCCAAAAGGGCTGCCTATGTATATGCAGCCCAATGTTATATCTAAGTTGCATGAAAAGACAGCATAGTTCAAAGCACACATCTGTGTGCACACATTCTGCACTGTACACACACAGACAGCCTGGTTCAAGACATTATTCACTCTTCAGCTGTGATCTAGGTCAGGTCTTCTACTGTACAGAAACTGATTTAATGCATTTGTTGGAAGACTTTGAGCCATCAGTTACTGTACTGGCAGGGGGTGGGCTATCTAGAAGGCTCTATGAAATACGTTTGGGGGGCCAGTAAAGGGACAGTGGACAAGACACTTACCGGTCTACCGTGGATGCCTTCATAGTACAGGAGAGCCTTCTGTAGAGCCACCTTCTCAGCGCCAATCTGCTCCCGGGTCATATCCTATCAGAGGAAGACACTGTTAGCCTTCAGCTGTTAACCATTAGCGTGTAGCTATTAACATACGGTCATGTGAAAAAGTAAGGACACCCCCTGGAAAGTTAGCTTTTTTTTTTTTTTTTTTTTTTTTTTACATATTTGGACAGATGGATATGTAATCTTCACTTCAACACTATTGACAGATAAAGGTTACCCAATTTAACAAATCACACACACAAAAAAACGTTGAAAATGTTATGCAATTAAAATAAACAAAAATGCCTTTTCCTTATGGGGAAAAAGTTAGTACACCCCTACCTTTACCATCACATAAAATGGCTAAAATTAGAATTAGGTGTACCAAAACAAGTGCAAATGATTAGAAATAATTAGAGAGAAACCTAGGAGGGTCTAGCCTTCCATAAAGATAAGAAAAAGTCAGTTATGTCTTGATATTCTTATTTGAGAGCAGAAGCTTCTTCCTTCCTGACCTCCCATGTAGGCCAAGTTTGTGCAGTCTCTTTCTGACAGTGCAAGAGAGGCCTGTAGATCCCTTGATGTTACCCTGGGGTTCTTAGTGACTTCTATGAGCATCTTTCGGTCAGCTCTTGGGCTGACATTGGTGGAACGACCTTTCCTAGGTAGTTTGCCAGTGGTGTGGAATTTTCGTTGGACAGTGGAATTAAGTACTTCAAATTGCTTGGAAATGGATTTGTAACCCCTCCCAGACTCATGGGCATCAATAATCTTCCTTCTGAGGGCCTCGGGTAGGTCTTTTGATCTTTGAATTATGTGTTACCACACACCCATATGGTTAAGACCAAACTAGACCAATTTTCTTATCTTTATGGAAGGCTGGACCCTCTAATGTTTTCTAATCATTTGCACTTGTTTTGGTACACCTAATTCAAATTTTAGCCATTTTATGTGATGGTAAAGGTTTCCAGGGTGTGTACTTACTTTTTTCACGACTGTAGGTCCAGCATGTACAATAAGGGCTAGGCGGCTCCTATCTCACCTTGATGTCCTCGGGCCGTCCCATCTCATCCCTCTTCTCCTGCAGCTTGTTCTGGACGCCCTCCAGGGTGCTCTCAACCGGGGGCTTGGGCGCCTTCTCTTGCTGGGGCTTCTTCTCCAGCTGGGAGCCAAAGCTCTTGGGCAGAGTGTTGCTGCGCTGGCGGGTCAGCGGAGGGAGGTCCTCCTCAGACTTGTGGAGTTTGTGCTCTTTCAGGTCTTTGCGGAGCTTGGCCAGTTCGTTCATCCACTTCAGGACCTCTGGGTTGTCGGCCTTGTCGCTGTGTGAGGGCTGTAAACAACAACAACAACAACACATGAATTCTCTCAATCCACAAACAGCAGCAGTGGGTAGTTTGACGTCTTCCCACAACATCTTGACTTTATCAATTGACCCCATTCCTGACACCCCTCCCATCAGCTGAGTCTCATTATGAACTCTCTAATCTCGTTAACTTCCAAGAAGACAGTTGTGTGTGTCTTATAAATGGCATTTTATATTTCTGTGCATTTCTTTGGATGCCTTGCTTTATCTCCGAAGAAGCTAGTTGTGCTGTCCTGCATTCTCTGATATACTTTTGCTAAGATCAATAAGAGCATTCGTCAGGAGCTACCATTTACCCTGTATTTGCGCTCCTCCTCGAACTTCTCCTCGTACTTGTGGATCTTCCTCTTGAGACCGTGGATCTTCTTGGAGAGCTGGGCTGAGGTCAGCTCTTGCTGGTCGTCATCACCGCAGGAGCCCAGAGAGGAACTCCTCCTCCGACTACAGGATAGAGACAGAGAAATAGAATGACTGCCCGTTGCTATGGACCGTCACGTTGGATGTATACATAAGCGTTCACTCTAAACACGCAATCTGATGGCCACCCATTACAAAAACACACATCTAATCACACATTATGTGACTCCCATATCTTGTAAATAAAACAGTGCCACACAAAAACAGTCACACTCACTCAGTCACTCAAACAAACCTACAAACACTATTGTCAGCAGTACAGTAAGTCCACACTGGTTCCTCACCTGGCGAAGGAGTATGCATTGGGTGGCGAGGGTGGCACCTCGGTGTCATCTATGTACTGCTGGCAGTGACCGTAGGCGTGGAAACGGGGGGACAGCATGGGGTCGCTGTCCTCTTCAATCAGCTGGCGAATCAGGCGGCCCCCCACTTGGGGCGAAATGCATGCCTCCTCACTGTCCATGCTCTCCCGCTGCCACGACGAGTAGTCAGGGACTGGCTCTGTGGAACACAGAGAAAATAACACAGGTTAGTCTGGTAATGACAGAACCTCCATGAAAACACACACACACTAAAAGTGTGTTGGACTACCATGGACCGCTTCACAACATACTGCATTCTGAACACGTTTGATTTCCAAAAGCTTCGTCATCCAAAAAGCAATTTAAAAAAGGCAAGTGACAAACAGCACTGAACACACACACACACGGCAGAGACATCACCGTGGGCAGGAATGAGGGAGTGACCTGTGGAACTTGGCAGGCTCTACCAGTAGTCGACAAACACTGACTTATCTCTCTCTTAAACACAGCTAGAGCACAGCATCAAATCAAATCTCATTTTATTTGTCACATGCGCCGAATACAACAGGTGTAGACATTACCCTGAAATGTTTACTTACAAGCCCTTAACCAACAATGCAGTTTTAAGAGTTAAGAAAATAGTTAAGTGTGCCTAGTTAAATAAAGGTTAAATAAATACAAATACAAAAAAAACTTGTCTGCAACATCTGAACTACATAGTGTGGTCTAAGTAGAATATAGCAGCATAACGGCTTGTCTATCAGTTTGTCGTCTCTTGATCAGAAGGGAATCCAACTTTAAGTCTAAACATTGGTCACCTCGGCAACACCTTCTTGGCACCTGCATCCGACTGCCCTAAAGGTCACTGCAGAGTGGGATCATGATGCTGTTCAATAAAACTTTCGCCACTAACTAACGTCTCAGGCATAGGAAGAATATTGTTGCACTGTGTATGTGAGTGAGTGAGTGAGTGAGTGAGAGAGAGAGAAAGAGAGAGAAGAGAGAGAGACAGAAAGAGAGAGAGAGAGAGAGAGAGACCATGGCATTGTACCCACAGCAGGAGTTGTACTGTATCACAGATCAGTGGAGCACACAAGCTGTTGTTGCTAGGAGATGAGGGAAAGCTTAAATTCTGATAGCCACCACACAACAGCACTGTAAAAACAACACTCAGCCAAGGATTGTCCCACTGACTGTGTATGTAGCCGCCTACACGTGCGTTTGTGTGGACGTGAGAGAAACCACGGTATTGTAGCTGAGTAAAAACGAGACCATGTTGGCTACACTGCACACTGGAGAGGTAACATAGCCAGAAGGGACGGTGAGAGCAATAACAACGTCGGGTTTCCATATCACCAATGTAAACATTTAGAAGCATCAGCATTCAGGCATCACTCTTTGAAAACATGTACACCCACGTGCACACACACACACACCCTGTAGCTGCACATGCATGTTTTTCTAAGAAGCAGGGGCGGATTGGGCTCATATGGGAAGTTATTTGGGTTCGAATTTTTTACGAACTTTTTTTGTTGTTGTTGGTTTAACATATCGAAATGGATAGATAAAAGCTTAATTTGACATTTGTGTCACTTCAAACTGACCAAACTGACGCTTTTACCAATAGGTGGTATTCTCTAGGTAATTCTGACACATAGGCCTATCTGTTGGTCGTCGCTAGTTTTTGGGCTCCAGAGTGACGCAGTGGTCACTACAGTACATGGTTCGAATCCAGGCTGTATCACATCCGGCAGTGATTAGGAGTCCCACAGAGCGGCGCACAATTGGCCCAGCGTCGTCCGGGTTTGGACGGGGTAGGCATTCATTGTAAATAATAAATAGTTCTTAACTGACTTGCCCTAGTTAACTAAAAGGTAACATTTTCAAATATATATATTATTTTTTTATACCACTGTAGCCAATTTTTTTTTTTACTTCTGTTCCTCTGATCCATCCGTACTGTATATCCCAATATTATAAACGAGTTGAGTTATACAGAATAAAAGTCATGTAATTTGTGGCTGTCGGTCCGTCCATCTGCCTTTGCTACAGTTGATGACGCGCAGCAGCGCAGATTTGAAAACACCAGCGGTCTGTAACAAAATTGTTTTCATGTTGCCTTCTTGAGTTACGAATGAAAGTAATTGTGTGCTATTATCATTCACTAAGGGATTTGTAATATGTTCCTATAGTGTAGCCTATTGGTAACTGGACCATGTTATATACGTAATGATCACGAAAGCCAGCTAGCTGTCTGCTGCAGTAAGGCTAGTTGTCTAGCTGGCAAGACAACATGTGGAGACTTTGCCGGAGTTAGCTGGATACTTGTTTTCCTCTTAGATGTTGAGTTTCCTATTGCAACTTTTTGATTGCGATTTTCGACACTATAGTCTAGTTGCTGAATGCGGAGGGTCGTATTTTCAGGACAAATGTTTGCACTACAAGTAATACAACAGATACAGACCTAAATCTATACCGCAGTATTGTTGTGACTGTAAATTAGAATTTAATTGTACCGCTGTAACGTTCATAGCTGACTCGACTTGTAAATTGTTCTTTTTTTGTAATAGTAAGTACTACGTCGCCTAGATGCTTGTAACTACATACCAGCAGCTGTATAATACTGATCAACGACTTGAGTTTGTATACAATAATAATTCATAAACACAAATGACATAACTGAGCATGGCTTTAAGGTCCCTCGGGTCATGGAGGTGCTGCCTTGTAAGTTTCTTAGTGTGTGTGTGTGCGGTATGCTACTATAGGCCTACGTGCGGTTTTACACGGTCTCTCCCGACATGTCAGGACCGCCCGGGGCGCGGGAGGCGCGGGAGCAGTAGCCTAGTCTCCCTAGGCAGAAGGCTGCCTCCCACAATGTATCCAATCAACATAGCTGTATATGGGTTTACTAGACGACAGGGAGCAGCAGGTCAACCTCTCAAACAACTCTACGTGTTTTAACTTATTATGTCTTACACAGTACAACACAGCCAAGCAGCCAATAGGGCATTCACCATGGCGTTTCGAATGAGGTCTTTAAATCAACCAGCACACAGCATCCAGCCCATTGTAGTTGAGGTATGCCAAGCTGTCATGCCCCTAAAGGTTGGTATGTGATTGGTTGGCAGCAGAATATGCCCAATCACGGTTTAATGATGTTGCCATACAGGGTAGTGATGTTGCCATGCAGTAGTAAAAGGTCATGCAACAGGCATTTGGCCTTTTTCTCTCGTTCTGTCTCTAATGTGCTATTTGTATCAAGCAAAGACAAGTCCCTGTTCCAATGCCAGCCAGAATGCCACTTACCCTCATAATAACTTGACTGGAAAATGCTTTTGAAATCAAGGAAACGGGCACTAAAGAATGGGGAATCTGGAGGAAACAGAAGAGATGGGATAGAGGGTGGGAGGGAGGGGGGAGGGAGGGAGAAAGGAAGGGGGGAGGGAGGGAGAAAGGAAGGAGGGAGGGAGGGAGGGAGGGAGGAAGGAAGGAAGGAAAGAAAGAAGGAAGGAAGGAAGGAAGGAAATATGAAAATAAGGTGATAAGAACAGAGACGAGATGGAGGGATGAAAAAAAATACAAGATCCAGCACGGTCACAATGTTGCATGGGAAATGAAAATAATTAAAATCATAGCACATCGTTTCCCAAAGACAGAGACATTACACAGTAATAGACAGGACATAGATTTTTTAAAACAAGTCCTCTCTACTCTAACTAGCTCTATGTACACAGAGCTGTCACACAGAAAACATCTGCTCACCATGACTGTAGTTGGCACTGGCTGCACTGGGTAAAAGGTCTCATGCCACTGCACCACCCACCGCCCCAAACATCACTATCTCATCCATTTCTATTTCAACAACCTCATCTGCTTTCCTGTATACCCTCTCTATAGGACACAGGTACTTACAGATACCTTATGCATAACAAAACGCTCTGTCTCATGGCTCTATATTTAAAGAGAAGAGAAAGGACGTACTGCCTGACAAAAAGACCCCAAACATCCCTCAGGTTCACTGCTCTTTAATCAAACACTCAAACCCAAGCTCTGGTAAGCCTTGCTCTTCCTCTGGCTTCAAAAGATCCAAGCATTCAGATTGCCTTGCCTGCATCTAGGAGAAATGCTTCTTCTTGTGATTTGGGAATGCCATGTCACGGTCATTCAGAAGTACTCCCCTGGGAGTTCTAACTCTCAGTAGCTCAGAGTAGTCTAATGCATCAAAGCAAAGAGAGAGAGAGCAATCCTTACAGGTACCTCCTGTAGTGTGCGATTCATCTGTGCCAGGTGACTGTGACTTCAAAACTGAACAGTCTGTTTTTCTCCTTCCTCACCTCTCCTCATCCCTCCATTCCTGGCTGTGAGAAAACAACACCTGGCGAACCCCTCTCACTCTTCCTCCAGAAAACAAATACTATGTGCGTGTACACACACACACACACACACACAAACACATTCCCTGCACTGCCAAAACCCCTAAAACCAAACCCACATTGTCTGCAGCCCCGACTGAGTGCATAAGTCAGCATTTCTATGCAGTCAGACACTACCTGAATATGTATCTGTCTATCACACTCCCTTTGGAGCAAACAAGGACTAAGCAACAGGCTAACACAGTGCTCCTTAATGGAGTAGGACAAACATGTCTCAAGCTCTACCACTAGAGGGCGTCTTTGAGTGCTTTTTGCTCCATTGGTACTGTACTGAACTGTACTGAATTAGTGGCACAATCAAGACAAACAGTGCTGTTTGAGTTGGAAGAAAGACTGAATGCAAAATAAATGTTTGAACAATATTTTCCTTAAGGTGTGACCTATTCCCATTGGAGTTAGGCACGACCGCTGCCTGCACCGTGCAACCACGTAAGCAATTATTTATCCAATATTCAAGTTACCCAGGTCACTATAAAAAAAATGTGCCCATGCATGTCCCTTCAAGTCTGAAACTGCAAGTGGGCTTGTCTTTCAGGTAGTTTGCCCTGTGCAAACGAGCCTAAGCAATCTAACAACTCTGCATTCAGTCAGACTAGTGTACAGAAACACACCTCTTCAAACTCCACCCACCTCCGCCTTTCTTTCCCAATCTCTCACCAAAACAATCTGACAAGTTGTGCTGCATCTAACAGACTTTCCTTCCTCATACTCCAATCCCACCCAACAACATAATGCTAGTAATTGTTGCACCATGGATTAAAAGCTTACATTGAAACTAAACTATAATATTTATTTTCTAATATCAAATTTTTTCTGACAAGGTTTAATCCCCCCCAAAAATCTGCTGTATTGCAGTTATTTAAAAAACATATTGAACATTTTGAATGGCTGCAAAAATATCTCCAAGGTCCTTTTTGACGTAGATTTATTTATACAACAAAATAAGCAGACGTGCCCATGATAGACTAATGAATAATAGATCCTTCTGTCTATTTCTGTATAAACTATGCATGACCAATGAGATTCGATACCTCGGCATGAATAAACAAACAGACACACTTCATTGCTTACATCCAATGCCATGTGCAGAGTCGAAATACAACCTTACTGAACACACACACACACACACTTATTTTCCCTACAGTTGATCTAATCATGCAGTCACACACATACACATCCAAACACAGACTCACATACGCACTTAAAAAACTAAATGCCAGTAGCGCTTGCAGTATTAATGGGAAGACAAGACATTCCGACCATATCAAACAAGATCCATATCAATCCCTTTAAGAAAAGATAAAACCTCAACGCCCCTTTAAACAGTACAGTATTTTTCACCTCTAATCTTCCCCTTTACTGATTACTTACAACAACCTGGAACCTATTCACAACCCAGAAACTGCCCACTAAAAGGCAGTACATGCCAGCAGCACGTGCAAACCGTAAATACTCACTCCTTCACTCATCAATAACTCATGGTAGCTGCACATCAACACATTATTTGATGCTGTTCCCACTACTAGTAAATTAAAAACTCTATGTGGTCTAATGGAAGAGAAGCGACATATGGCAAAAAGGCAATACAAATATCTGCAATCTAAATGCAATATGCTGCTCCAAGCTGTGTACACAAGCACAACGTCTTCAATAATGGTGCAGCTTCTCCAGATATAGAAGCTGAGAGACTTTAAGAGGATCTGAGTCCAGAAGGAGAAGGAGCTACCACAACCAGAGGAGGAGGAGAGGGAACAGGAGGGTTGCATCTGCCACCCAGACACCCATGTGCTGCCTAGAAGGAATTGGACTCAAGACTTACCTCCCCAGTTGTTATTGTCGGTCAGCGCCGACAGGTCCAAGCGGGGTACGTCCTCGCAGCTCTCGCCGCATTCCTGGTCCGAACTCCGGCCAATGACCCCCCTCCTTTCGACCGTTTCACAGCTACTAGGCAGCTCCTGGATCTTCATACTACTGAGTCGTGTCTGCACAACCATGGAGAGGCACAAAACAACAAGGGCTGGGAGTGAGCGTGCTCCTTAAATTCAGCCATACACTGCCTCTGCCTGTCCCAGCCTACCACAGCCCTGGCAGGGGGGGGTGACAACACTCCTGATTGGTCCACCGATCATGTCTGTCTGTGTCTGTGTGTGTGAGGGTTTCATGCCCCTCCTCTTTTCAGTCCCCCCCCCCCTCTCTTCACTCTTCTCTCTTCCTCCCCTACACCCCTCTCTCTCTCTCCATATACACTGTGATCCTTCTGAGTGGTTTACTCACAGTAGCCAGAGCAGAAGGGAGGGGGGAGAGAGGGAGGGGGAGGAAGGGAAGGAGGAGGGAGATAGGGAGGTATGGCAAAGAAAAGCAAGCAGATTATTCGCCAGACGCTAGCACACATGCTGAGAATTCTTTTTTTCACTCTCTTGTGTTGCAGACAGACATCTTTGCCTCGGAGCATGGCGGGAGTTTCTCTTCCTCTTTTTGCTCTCGTCTTTCCTCCTCTCCTGTGCTCTCTTTTTATTTCACTCTTCCGAATCCCTCTCTCCCCCAATCATCTTCTTCCCTCCCACTTATCTGTAAATACCATTATCTCTGTCGTTCTAACTGTACTCTTTCAATATCTCCCCCCATTCTTAGTCCTTTGATATTGCCCAACTTTTTGACCATAGCACTCAAACATCCTATCAGATGGCAGCCTAGCAAAACGCTAACAATCCCTCACCATTACCCAAAGTGAATTCAGCTGGTGGGTCATGCAGGCAGGGCGTGCATCCAAAACAGACAGGACTTTGTGCTAAACTGGGGGGGGTGGGCTAGCTTTCCCTCTCTTCTCACTAGCCTCTGCCTAGGCGTGGTGCAGCGTTATTTTAGGAACAGAACAGGGATTAAATCTGCCACAGCTCTCATAAATGCCACAGTTGATCTACCTCACACAATTTCTGACACAACACCCCTGTTGTGTATGATTACTGGTAGTGGTATAACTTGTGGTGAGAGGTGACTGTTACCGTAATGGCAACGACAGGGAGTTATCGAGTGCTCTCAGCTGTTGACTGGCAAATAGCTTTGATGTGACTGATTGAGTGGGGATTGAGTCCCAGAAACCTAGCTGCCCAACGCTGGGAGCCACAGACCATTAAACACTCAATCTCTGAATTTCCCCCCCTTTCTATGTTAATCTCTCTCCCTACCGTTCTATCAAGGAGCATGCTGTCATTGTTTACTGGGAAAGTGATATGCGGCACACACAGGGAGTGTGTGTTTTGTTAGCTGGAGCACACACACACACACACGCACACACACACACACACAGTGTAACAGGACACACTCAGAATTAGTCTAACCCTAGTTCTAAAAAAAGAGAGAGACTCACATTCAAAAGCACTTCATGTTACAGAATTGAAAACACAAAAACAAGCAAACAAACACTTCAGCGGGAAAACGACTACTATTCAACCCCATATCAACAACAACTCATTTAGGGTCATATGATTGATATGGGGCCATTACCAGGCTGTTAGGTCAAACAATAGAAACCTCTTGACTACATCTGAAGGTGTAAAGAAAGAGCTGATTACCTCGAGATGGACTGGGGTCAAACACGTCAAAAGGATGGGCAACACGTTACCGTGGTAACTGTTAGAAAACATTTTTCTCCAGTGTTCTGTTCTCTCTTTTTCATCATTCTACTGTTTCAAAGCACACTTCTCTCACACCAATTCACCTGCAGTCATTTCTGCAACGCATATCTCTTTTTCGGGCGCTGAAACTAGTCGCCTGAAACTAGTCTCCTTGATAACACCAAAGGGGTCATTGACATGCAAATTAGGACAATTTAATTAAAATACTTTCAAAGCATCGCCCCATTAGGTTATTACAGGGGAAGGATTGGAAAAGTAATGTGATCAAATCACGTTTCACACATCGACCTGCTAATGATAGGTTTGATTCAATCTTTTTCAGTCACATTAATCATCGTCCTTATAGCAACTAATGATCACATTGCTGTAAGAATGAGTTTTAGAACGCCTACTCATTCAAGCGATTTTCTTTATTTTTACTTTTCTCTACATTGTAGAATAATAGTAAAGACATCAAAACTATGAAATAACACATATGGGACCATGAAGTAACCAAAAAAAATGTTAAACAAATCAAAATATATTGCAGCCCAAATAAATGCTTCACAGAGTTCAAGTAACAGACACATCTCAACATCAACTGTTCAGAGGAGACTGTGTGAATCAGGCCTTCATGGTCGAATTGCTGCAAAGAAACCACTACTAAAGGACACATAAGAAGAAGAGATTTGCTTGGGCCAAGAAACACGAGCAATGGATGGTGGAAATGTGTCCTTTGGTCTGGAGTCCAAATGGGAGATATTTGGTTCCAACCGGCATGTATTTGTGTGACATGGTGCCGGTGAACGTATGATCTCCGAATGTGTATTTTCCACCGTAAAGCATGGAGGAGGAGGTGTGATGGTGTGGGGGTGCTTTGCTGGTGACACCGTCCGTGATTTATTTAGAATTCAAGGCACACTTAACCAGCATGGCTACCACAGCATTCTGCAGCGATACGCCATCCCATCTGGTTTGGGCTTAATAACCCAACACACCTACAGGCTGTGTAAGGGCTATTTGACCAAGAAGGAGAGTGATGGAATGCTGCATCAGATGATTGAGATGGTTGAGATGAGTTGGACCGCAGAGTGAAGGATAAGCAGCCAAGTGCTCAGCATATGTGGGAACTCCTTCAAGACTGTTGGAAAAGCATTCCTCATGAAGCTGGTTTAGAGAATGCCAAGAGTGTGCAAAGATGTCATCAAGGCAAAGGGTGGCTACTTTGAAGAATCTCAAATATAAAATATATTTTGATTTGTTTAATACTTTTTTGGTTACTACATGATTCCATATGTGTTATTTCATAGTTGTGATGTCTTCACTTTTATTCTACAATGTAAAAAATAGTAAAAATAAAGAAAAACCCTTGAATGAGTAGGCGTGTCCAAACGTTTGACTGGTACTGTATATATATATATATATATATATACATATATATATATATATATATATATATATATATATATATATATATATATACACACTGTATTACTTAAAAAAAAAAAATCTTAATTTATCATCACAGTAGTAATTTTCAGCAGATGTTTCTATCAACAAGTCTGTGTAAAATACTACACACAACATTAAGACAAACGTCTGTACACGATCCCAATCATGTCAAGATGATCCCAGACTCACTAGAAGACAGAGAACAGCTAGACCGCTCTGACCACACTTATCACTGCCGTAAATATCACTGCCACACTGACTGTACATTACCGGCTGTACTAAAATCCTTTGTCCTAGGACGACCTAACGTCTCACCACATTACATCATCACTAGTCGCCCTTGGCAGAATGATATAGAGGGAGACCAGGGTTCTAGCATTCAGCATTGCAGATAGAAATTGTTTGAATAAAAATAGCTAGTATGATTCCTTTCCTCTAAATGTCAGTGAAAGACATATCTGTTCTACTAAATATCTTTACATCTGAACGTTCCACAATGTTGTGCCCAGGCTTTAGGCAACATGTCCCACAGTGGGTGTTCGCTCCGTGGTTAATCTGTGTGTTAGGGGTTTATAAACAGGCTACACACAAACACTCATGGTGGATTTAGGAGGATGAGGCTGGGGTGGTAATGATAGACACAGACAGGGTGGGAAGAAGGGGCTTGTCTGGTAGGGTAGCATCACATTGGATGAGGAGGCTTGATACACAGCCACTAGTGACACACGTACGCAAGAATGCACACACACACACACACACATACACACACACAAGAACGCACACGCGCACACACACACACACAGCTGTATTTCATCTGATTTGTCATGTGCATACTGAACGAGCAATAACCCCCTTCACCCACATGTTTTGTGATCCATCATTGCTACAGTACAATCCGGAGGTTTTCACAATATTACAAAGATGCAAGAAATCAGAATCTCAAGCAAGCAAAGCATCATGGTTTATTTTTCGGTTCTCAAATTTACATGCCGTCTAAGCTTTTAACCAACCAAGTAAGATCCCTTTGAAAGTATAATGTATTTTGCGGCAAGGTACTAAGCAGTACAGTACTGTAGGCATTATAGCTAAAACCAAAAGAAAGACTTGTTTGTACAGTTCTATTCCAGGTCCCATTGATCTGTACTCTACTGGTTTAAGTGGTCCATAATTGATGTGTGGAAGTCTTTAATCTCTTAAGCCTGTCCTGACTCCCTGTACCTCCACCGGCCCTTGACTATGTGCGTAGTATTTGGACAGGGTTGAGAATGTGGTAATTAGCACAGACGCGCCATGACTCCCCCCTTATGCTATGGAATGAATGAATGAATGAATGAATGAGCGAGCACGCAAACACACACTAGCTAGAACAGTGAGCTCTAGAAGCCATTCTTGGTGTTATCAGGTTACAGAGGCTCAGGCATGCCACACACTGATACACTTCAGAGTGTGTGTGTACGTGTGTGTGTACGTGTGCGTACACGTGTGTGCTGACCGAGGCCACCACTCACTAAAGCCAAAGCTGTACAAGACTCTGTCCAAAAACGTTTTAAGACGGTGTGAAAGCCAAACAGGTTAAATGAGCACGTTTCTCACGTCGACTTGAGTTGCTTCTAGGATAACAAGCGGTATACGGACGAAGCAGCGTTCCATCGTGCACATGGCTGAAATACTTTGTTTTGACTGAACTGTCTCTGAATAACAAGAAACTTTAGTTCCAGTTTTAACAGACAACATAAAACTGGAACTTCAACAACACCCTTCAAAAATATGCTTAAAAACTATCAATCAATCTAGTCAAGACGTCAGTCTGTCTTCGGCTGCGTCCCAAATTGCACCCTATTGCTTTGTAGTGTACTCCTTTTGACCAGGGCCCATAGGGAACACAACCTCTGTCTTAGTAGACAGATCAAGAGCACTAAACTGCTTAGTACACTAATTGGACCTGCTGTCAGTAGTACGCTCTGATGTCACTAGGCGCTGTGATCCCTCCTGACACCACCTCTGATCTGACACTAACAACCAGCCGAGGGGTTGGCACAATAACCCTTTACCCCGAGGACGCCGTGCCACCATACCAGGCACAGACCGCATATCAGTGGGTACAGCCTGTTCTGAGGTGGTGAATGTGGAGGAGGTGGAGATAGATACATGTGTCACTAAGACCCATCTGGACTGTGTGTGTGTACAGTTCTGCTGTAGAGTCACATTAAGTGTTACAGATTAGACTACTGTACTAGAAAGCAGATGGATCAGTAGATTACATAAGACTGTTTCCATCTGTACACCACCTTAGCAACTTTGACCTTATCAGTATGCTAAATGGCTGCTTCTGATGTTTTTATTAGTTGCACAGTGCTTCACATTTTGAAGTGATACAGAGCCGCAGTGTAAAACGTTCACAGTACTTCCCATCAAGATGTGTGGATAAGTAGTTAGCTGTTTTGTGTGGTGATTTTCATTCAATGAAAAAGGTCAGACTTTGTTTTGGTTTATTTTCTACATTCCATAGTGTCAATAAAAGTGATTCATTGTTGCTTAGCTGTCAACGTCTCCAAGGGATGTCTGCCTTTCCCCTAGAGGGAAGTTGTTTGGCTGTAACATTTTGACCAGCATAGATGTGGTAGTTCCACATTGCAGTGAGGGACCAAAATAGTATCTCATGTATCAGCTCTAGGTGTTCATTGGTCATGAACAAGCTCTAGTAGAACAAGCTCCCATCCCCTTACAACAGACACTCCTCTTCCCTCAGACCCCTCCTCTTCCCTCAGACCCCTCCTCTTCCCTCAGACCCCTCCTCTTCCATCAGACCCCGACACTCCCCATCAATCACCTAGGCTACTGAGAGACTCTGGCCCTATCTTCTGCAAGCAGTGTGAACCCTAGGAGATATAGCATGTACCTGCAGGGAATTTCAGTGAGAGAAAGAGAGAGAAGAGGGAGAGATGGAGAGAGAATAGAGAGAAAGAAGAGGGAGCGATAGATACTCAACTCACCCATGAAGGGGTTAGAGGAAGACTGGAGTCCTTTCTTTGACTGTCACTTCTGAAAGAGAGGTGAAAACATAGACATGCTAAATCACCTTTTCTCATGTGAGGATCAAACCCTAGCAAGGACACTGGTGTTTTCCACACAGCCAGGAGCCTGTAGCGCTGAGTTTAGATACTCTATCTCGCCCCCTACCGCCCCAATGTCAGCAGCCTTCCCTCAAGTTTATCAGATTAAAAACGTTGTGAAATAAATGTAGCCCTATAAAGACAGGTGCTGTGACACAATGGGAGTCTGTCAGCGCCTTAGCAACATAACAATCCTACTGTAAACAAGAGTGTCACATTACCTTAGTACAGGGTTTCCCAAACTTGGTCATGGAGACCCCAAGTGTTGTTTTTTTTCCCCTAACGCTACACAGCTGATTCAAATGATCAAAGCTTGATGATTAGTTGATTATCTTAATCAGCTGTGTAGCGCTAGGGAAGAAACCAAAACGTGCAAGTCTTTGGGAAACCTTGCCTTAGTACCTAGATTAAGTAGTGAAAATGGTCAGTATTAGCTACTTCTGTTGCAGAACTTTGCGAAAACGGTCAGTAGTAGTTACAAGCATTTTAAAAGGAAAATATGTTAAAATATCACAATGCTTACCGGTCGTCTGATGGCTCCATGTTGTTTGTCCCAGCTCTGTCATGTACTCTTGATACGCATTCTTTTAGCTGTGTGAAATAGGAGGAATAACATGTTATTACTATCTCTCTAATGGAGATAACAGTATGCTGTTACAGTACCATTGTTGATCCTGACATGCTTCCATCAGACATGTATGTCTGGAGCATTTTTCAGGGAAATTATTTATCGAGAACATTTGACATAAACCAATTTCGTCCAACCTGCGAAACATCTCTTAACTATTGTCACAACAAAAACCACGGCGAGGAAAAGCTGAATGAGTGAAATCATCAGTTGCTTATAGAAACAGGTTACAGAACAGGTGGTGGAGGGTCACACCAACTAACCAGGGAATGTACTGTACAGTGTGTACTGTTCTATGGTGCTACGGTGTTCTGTACACTATGACACCCCCGGGACTAACCCTCTGGGAGGCTTTATGGGGCCTTAATCACTCCCCATAGGCTTTGGGCCTTAATCACTCCCCATAGGCTTTGGGCCTTAATCACTCCCCATAGGCTTTGGGCACGCTCTGCTAGCGGCTTCCAGACGCGGGTTCGAATATTACAATGTTTTTGTTAAAATAGTTTCGCTGCACTTGATTGAGCTTGCTTGGAGCAGCAGAACTAATGGAATCGTCCCACAAGTGCAATCCAGGTAGACTCAATGACATGCTCAAATACTATTTGAACCCAGGTCTGTTACAGTAGCTACCCTTCTGTTACATCAGCCAACCCCTCTGTCAGTCACTCCTAACACCCCTCTCCTGCCAGCCAAGGTTAAGACGTCGCCAGTACAGTATGTATGCCAGGATGTCAGGTGTCATCTCATCTCTTACATAATACAGGTGTATAAACTCCACCCGGCACAGCCAGAAGAGGAGGGGCCACCGCTCTGAGCCTGGTTCCTCTCTAGGTTTCTTCCTAGGTTTCCTTCCTAGCCACCGTGCTTCTACATCTGCATTGCTTGCTGTTTGGGGTTTTAGGCTGGGTTTCTGTATAGCACTTTGTGACATCTGCTGATGTGAAAAGGGCTTTATAAATACATTTGATTGATTGATTGATTGAGATGGCATGGGAAAGCCCCTAACGATCCAGCTATACGCTGTCTGTCCCTCTGAGGGTTTCTTTTAATGTGAAGCCGTGGAATCTATTTTCGCCCCCATGTCGCCTGGGATAACACACACACTCCAGCCGAGCTAGGCTATACATTAGCCTGGGATATTTATGAGACGAGTGTGTCTGTCAACGTAAATAATCGATCAACTTATATTCATAGACTTCATAGGAAGTGCCGCGAGCAGATCGTCTCTGTAGCCCATTTAACTGGGGCCTAAGACTATTCCAGCACCGCCCAAAGTTTAGTGACTTTGAACTAAGATACGTTCTCTGTATTAAGGGCCATATCGTTGGTAATGAGCCACTAAGCATGACTTACTATCCTTTAAGCTGTTGCCAGGCAACTGTTTGATAACAAAGGCTTTTCTGATACATACCAAGGCTGCATCTAAATTAGTAATATTGTGAAAACTGGTTTAGTCTGCTAGCAGTTTGGAAGCATATTTCTGAGAAAGTGATGTAATTACTTGAGGTAGACAATAGCATACCCTCCAGCATAATGAGAAAATATAAATGGGAAATATAAAAAATGTGCAGTGAGGGCCTACGTTTGCCATCCAAGAGTCCAATATCATATTGCGACACACCTCAAATGGTATGTTTTCTTAATTTTCTATGTATTTATTTTGCACACATAGACAACGTCACTGAGGTAAGCTTGTATTACCTTAACTTCAAAGCAAAACACTGTTCTGAACATTGTGGTCTCGAACCCTGAACAACAACAAGCCCTTGCCACACAACACAGTACATGCGTTCCTTCCTCTTCTTCTAAATGACTCCTGCGCTGCAGAATATAAACAAATGCTAATTGAACCTCAGTAAACCTTGTTAACGCTCTGCCCTGCAATTTAGAGTGTTCCAGGGAGGGAGGTTGGCTAGCATTTAGCGGAGCGCTTGAGCACGCTGCCTAGCCTATCACGTGCCTCTGTAGCCTGCGTAAGATTGATTAGGAATCCAGCCATTAGCAGCTATGCTGATGTTTATACCAATGTTCTCTATCTACCTCCATCTCCCTGCTGTCCCCATTTAGCAGTTCTTGTGAAACATCACCAATTACTCAGGAGTGACTCATAGCAGCCATTAAGAGTGGACTGGGGTTGGTCGTAAGCCAAACGTCACACCGGCAAAGGTGAAAAACACCACAGCGGCTTGAACCAAACCTGCGTCACACTGTTTTGTGGGAGAAGAAGAGGGAGGATTATGAGAATCAGGCCAGGTTAGGGAACTTTGGGAGCAAAATAAGTAAACAAGTTTGTTACAGAGATTTGGTAAACTGCTAAACGAGAAGTAACTTAGATGTGCTGTTTTGAATGTTTTACCTCCACCTGTATTCAACAAGGTACATATAAATGATCTACTCCTTTAGACAGAGGGGGGAGGAGCATGAAATGGCAACAATAGGAGGAGAAAGGAAAGAAAGAGAAACACAGAGAGAGAGAGAGAGAGGAGGAGAGAGGAGAGAGAAACGGAGAGAGGGAGAGAGAGAGAGAGACAAACACAGAGAGAGAGAAAGAGAGGAGAGAGAAACACAAAGAGAGTGAGAGAAACAGAGAGAGAAAAACAGAGAGAGAGAGAGAGAGAGAGAAACACAGAGAGAGAGAAAGAGAGGAGAGAGAAACAAAGAGAGAGAAAGAGAGAGAGAGAGAAACAGAGAGAGAGAGGGAGAGAGAGAGAGAAACACAGAGAGAGAGAAAGAGAGGAGAGAGAAACAAAGAGAGAGAAAGAGAGAGAGAGAGAGAAACAGAGAGAGAGAGAGAAACAGAGAGAGAGAGAGAGAGAGAGTGACTTGCCGGGTGGGGGTCCTGATTGTCCCTAAACTGGACGAGATTGGGGCTCTGGTGGCAGTGGCTGTGTTTAGGCTTCGTGGGTCTGGGGCCCTCGTGGTGGAGCCCTCCCTGGCTGGTCTGGTAGTCCCTCCTCCCTCCTTCCTCACCCACTCTAATGCCACAGCTGCTAGCTCCGCTAACGCTGCCGGTCTCTGGGATGTTCTCCTTGTTGACGCCTCCTTCCTTCAGAGACGAGGATCTGTTTTCAAACGGAGAGAAAGGAAAGAAGAGGGGGAATCAAACTGACTCTCTTTCTCTCTCTCTCTTTCTAACAAAGTGGTCTGGGTTACAAATGACAAGGTCATGGTGGTGACTTCGTCTACTTATACCTTGTACCCAGGCTAACGCAATGTTTAGCATTTGCGCTAATTCTATTTACAGAGTACAGTGAGCTTGTCTTATTGACGTTGTATGGGTGGTTAGCTGCACTAATGTAGCCCACTAATCCATGTTTTCACTGCTTCTCCAGACTCCATCAGGTCTCTATCAACAAAGATTAGCTTGGTAGCACTAAGACCCCAGACTCCATTATAACCCCATGGACATGACCACTAGAGGTGAGGCCATTGGGAGCATAGAGTTACAATTACTAGAATGGACTTTGGATCATAATAAGTCTCCCGGTCCACTGATATTGGTAAATCCAATACTGGAAACTGCCGCTGTTGATGCCTAGAACTCTGAGAATGTCACTCTGTAAGAATAGATACTCACAAAGGATGCCAGGTCCTACACCAATAGCTCCTGTCCCAGTGTCTCTGAGCCTCTTCCTGCTCCCTCTGGTGCCGACGTCTCTGCCGTGCCGTCGGGGTTACCTCGGGCGACAAGGAGCACCCGGTCGACTCGGAATCCTCTGTTGTACTTTGAGCTCCTCCGCACATGTGCACGTCGAAGAGATGCTGCTCCACCACCGACCTGATGGTCCTCTCCAGAAAACTAGAAAGAGAGATGGAGAGAGAGAGAGCAGAGGGAGAGGGAAAAAGAGAGAGAGAATGAAAGAGAGAAATAGAGGGAGAGAGAGAGGATGTTATTGAGAAATATGATATGCACCAAACAAAGCTTCTTCCACAGCTGTCATTGAAACGACTGAAATAACTATACTGCATGGTCACCACTATCTTCTCCTGGAACTGCTCATCATAGTGAGTATATAATATAACTACACTGCATGGTCACCACTATCTTCTCCTGGAACTGCTCATCATAGTGAGTATATAATATAACTACGCTGCATGGTCACCACTACCTTCTCCTGGAACTGCTCATCATAGTGAGTATATAATATAACTACGCTGCATGGTCACCACTACCTTCTCCTGGAACTGCTCATCATAGTGAGTATATAATATAACTACGCTGCATGGTCACCACTACCTTCTCCTGGAACTGCTCATCATAGTGAGTATATAATATCAAATGGCAGTGTACTCACTTAGTCAGGTCAGATGAGAGGTGGTTGCTGGAGAGAGAGAGATAGAGATAGGGGGGGGGGAGAGATAGAGAGAGAATGTTTTAAGACAGGTGGTCTGAACAGGCAGCACTCACAGCCCCCAAGGCTCTGTTGCTGACCCCAGGCGGTCAGGGTGTGTGTGTGTGTGTTATGTATGTACGTGTGTGTGTACGTGTGTGTGTGTGTGAAAACGTCAGCCGTATTCAGCTCCTAAGGAGGCCCTCTGGGAGCAAAGTGGCTGGCTTCCATGGTGACCGGTAAGCTGTGATCGCACGTCGCCCCCTTAATATTAGTCTATTGGTACACATGCACAAACACACACATACACACACACACACACACCTAATGATGAGGACATGACAGGCCTTACATACAAGGTCTGAAGTGAGTGACTGCAGCTCGCCACCTCCTCTCTCGTCTGACGTGTGTCTGTGTGAGTGTCTGTGTGTTTAGTGTGTCTGTGTGAGTGTGTCTGTGTTTGTATGAGTGTGTCTGTGTGTGTGTGTCTGTGTGAATGTCTGTGTGTGTGTGTCTGTGTGAGTGTGTCTGTGTGTTTAGGGTGTCTGTATGAGTGTGTCTGCGTGTTTAGTGTGTCTGTGTGAGTGTGTCTGTGTCAAGGTCTGCGTCTGTGTGTGTGTCTGTGTGTTTAGTGTGAGTGTCTGTGTGAGTGTGTCTGTGTGTTTAGTGTGCATGTCTGTGTGAGTGTGTCTGTGTCTGTGTGTTTAGTGTGTCTGTGTGAGTGTGTGAGTGTCTATGTGAGTGTGTCTGTGTCTGTGTGTTTAGTGTGTCTGTGTGAGTGTCTATGTGAGTGTGTCTGTGCGAGTGCGTCTCCTAGACCAGGTGATGGTGATATGGCCTACTGCCACCTTCCCTTAAGAGATAGCATGCAGTGTCAGCACAGCTATTGAGGCCAGGCGTACAAGGTGATTTTTCAGTTCAGCAAAAACATGAATCTAGGTCATTCATAATGGCTATTGGCACTATTCTGTAGACACAGTATCTTACTAAATATGAATATTAAATGTTATTAATATAAATCAAGAATACACTCCTCAAGCCATTTCGATGTAAATAGGATGTTCAAGCCATTTCGATGTAAATAGGATGTTCAAGCCTTTTCGATGTAAATATGATGTTCAAGCCTTTGATGTAAATAGGATGTTCAAGCCATTTCCATGTAAATAGGATGTTCAAGCCATTTCCATGTAAATAGGATGTTCAAGCCATTTCCATGTAAATAGGATGTTCAAATCATTTCCATGTAAATAGGATGTTCAAACCATTTCCATGTAAATAGGATGTTCAAACCATTTCCATGTAAATAGGATGTTCAAACCATTTCCATGTAAATAGGATGTTCAAACCATTTCTATGTAAATAGGATGTTCAAGCCATTTCTATGTAAATAGGATGTTCAAGCCATTTCCATGTAAATAGCATGCTATTTGAGCTTGAATTCCAACATTACCAGGGAAGCCCAGAGGAATTCACAGAAATATACAAAAGCATGACTTCCTTCCTTCAGTTTGTGTGTGGAGGCATTGAGCACCCAACAATACACAATATTCTGCTTATAGCTCACCCATCAGCATCAGTGTTGACAGTGATAGCACGGCTTTGTGTGTGTGTGTGTGTGTGGCCAAGGTGAGGATGGACACATGAGAGAGCTGATGGAGGAGAGATAAGTCATTATTTGGGATTAAGGTGATAATAGGACATCGGTGAAAAGTGTGTAAACAGAGCATAAAACAATGAACAGTCACATCAAACAAGCTTATCGCTTATCTGATTATGGCAAGGTAATTCTGAATACTTTTCAAAAATGTGTACAATCAACAAATGTTTGGCATGTTCCATTGTCGTTCATTTCTAGCCAAAGTTGTATTTTACCCCCTTTTTCTCCCCAATATTCAATCGTGTCTCATCGCTGCAACTCCCCAACGGTCTCGGGAGGCGAAGGTCGAGTCATGCGTCCTCCGAAACATGACCCGCCAAACCCGGAAGCCAGCCGCACCAATGTGTTGGAGGAAACACCGTTCAACTGATGACCGAGGTCAGCCTGCAGTCGCCTGGCCCGCCACAAGGAGCCGCTACAGCGCGATGAGCCAAGTAAAGCCCCCCCGGCCAAACCCTCCCCTAACCTGGACGACGCTGGGCCAATTGTGCGCCACCCTATGGGACTCCCGCTCACGGCTGGTTGTGAGACAGCCCAGGATCAAACCTGGGTCTGTAGTGATGGACAGCACCATATTTAGCCTGCAACAAGGCCACAAAGCAGTCGTTAGCCTGTTTACACGTAACCTAAACCTCCCAATGTAAAGTCTCTAGTCTAGTGTAATAACCAGGAGACTGGGAATGCCAACCCCATGCCAAGTAGCCTCTGTCCGGGCACAACAGCGGCAAAAGGGGGGCACGTACCGGTAGGCTGCTAATCCATTCCAGGATATGACATCACTGTCTGGAAAGGGATTATATGTACCACTGAGTTTAGCTATTAGAACCTTCCGCCCACTCTAGACACGTACATGTAATTAGTCTGGAATGAGGTGAGGCTTGGGCTGCGTCCCAAATGGCATCCTATTCCCTATTTAGTACTATATAGGGAATAGGATGGCACTTGGGATGCAGCCTTGGTCCGATGTAACCCAGGGCAATGAATATGTCCTGTGGGTCGTGAACTTTCAAACAGTCGGCCCCATGCCATGACCTTCCCTTGCCGCAAGAGGAGCATACACAGTTCTCTTTACGATCAACAAAATAAGACTGTGACTCAGGATCCAGAACCTCCATCTTAAAGCAGAGACAGGGGAGAGACATCTAAATCCATGAATGAGAGCATTATGATATCATCACACTTATTTCATGTTAGATAAGTAATGATTTATGACTGTTGCACAGGGACAGGTTCATTTAAAGTATTTCCATCAGTTGGCATGCCAACAACAAGTATAAAAAGAAATAGTAGCTATCATTAAAACTAGGTCTGGGGAAGGTATCATTAAAACTCAAAGCAAACCACAGGGTAGAAATGGAGTCAGATAATCGACATGGTTATAACCATTGGGGACCTATTTGTGCTCCAACACTGTAGCCATGGTGACAGACTAAAGCACCACAACAAATGTCCAACTGGGGATCTACTTCCATGGCAGAGCGCTCCCTCATGTCTTTATGGAGGTTACCTGGTTAGACGGTGGGGTACTGTGACATGGGTCACAGAGAGGCTATAAGGCTGCACCCCAAATTACACCCTATTCCCTTTACATTGCCCTTGTCAAAGGTAGTGCACTATATAGGGAGTAGGGTGCCATTTGGGATGTTCACCAAACTGTCTGTAATCCAGGTTACTGTTACTTTAGCTAACAAGTGAGTGAGTGAGAATGCTATGCTAACAGTTTTATAGGAGTGGGTCAGAGGCGCTAGAGAGCTAACAGTCCTTTAAAGCTGCAATATATAACTTTTTGGGTGACCCGACCAAATTCACATAGAAATGCGTGTTATAGATCTGTGATTATCATGGAAAGTAAGTCTAAGAAGAAGTAGATATGTTCTATGTGCACTATTTCTATGCTTCCCATGCTTACGTTTCGTTTTTGCACGTTTTCAGCTTCAAACAGCTGAAAATACAATATTTTTGCTTATGGAAAATATATTTCACAGCGGTTTAGATGGTACAATAATTGTACTTGTTCGTTTTGTCACATAAACTGAAATCAAGCTAACTATTAGAATTTTAGCAACCAGGAAAAATTGGAGCGATTTCTGCATAGTGCACCTTTAAAGGAGTATTTGCTGTGTTATGTTTATAGTCTATAGGTCAGAGAGTGAATGTGATGTTCTAGAAGGAATGGATGACCCATGTTAGGCTAACAGTCCAAGTGGTGGGCTACCAGGCAACAGGCTTCTCCATGGAGCCACACACACACACACACACACACACACACACACACACACACACACACACACACACACACACACACACACACACACACACACACACACACACACACACACACACACACACACACACACACACACACACACACACACACACAAGTCAAGTGATGTGAACAAAAATGTGTTATTCTAGAAGGCGATAAACATATAGGGAAAAACCCCAGATTCACTCTACAGGGGGCTTGAAACAGACCAAACATTAAACATCCAACTCCGTGTGTGCGTGCCCAACACACAGGGGTTCAAAATGAAATGAACGTCCGTTCAACTAATCCAGTATTACACCACAGTCACTTATTAGCCAGGAGTTTTGATCGACGTAGAAAGGAAAAGTGGTTGAAAGGTGAGCTCTGTTTCTGACTGGGAAAAGATTAAGCTATCCTGTGGTGTATGTGACGGAGTACAAGTAGACGCTGGACTTACTCAGAAAGCATGACTCACTTAAGAAGCTTGCGTGAGGAAGAGAGAGAAGTGCAGGCTAGCACATAGGCAGTGTAGCACAGGCTGAGTAGAGTAGTGGTAAACATCAGTCACTGTGGTAATGATTCTCCTCTGTAGTGTCAAGGTCTTTGGCATCAGGGGTGGACTGGGATCAGAAATCATCCCTGGCATTTCTAACACATATATTTTTACTTGAGGCCCCCACACTAGGCTTGGGAGATATACCGTTTATACTGTATACCGGGGTATTTCGAAATACTGTCTGAAATACCGGGAGGGCTATACCACTGCTTATAGATAATTTATATTATATCAAGCTCAGCGCTCCAGCTATGCATTTGGTTTGCTAGCTAGGTGGCTAGATGTCAAGATCAAGCTTCTTGGTTACAGCAGAGACATTCAATCACCTCCTGGATCAAGATCCCTGTTGCTTACATTGTTTTGTGAGTACCTGGTATGGTACAGAAATGGTACGAAAATCTGAATAATGCCCAACCCAACCCCACACCAGCCCATTTGTCCCTTGAGGCCCCCATTATTAGCCAGATAATTCAAATTTGCCCGTAATGCCAGATAGCCAGTCCGCCCGTTTGGCATCCTTCATCATCATATACATTATGGCCTCTGAGCCATCACCATCGATGACTGAAATCATTGTGAAAATGTCAGATGTATTCTACTGGTTCACGGTCTTGAACACAGAAACATAACTAGATATATTTGAAGGATGAAACCTGTTTAAGGTACATTTCAAAGGAGAAAGGCTGAATAAGGGTCTGTGCCAAGGCTTATGGACTTACTATAGAGTTCAGCAGGTACACTTGCATTCAAAGTACCTGGTGAAGGCGGTAGAGTTGATGTGACTCTATAGTTTACAGTATCAGCCAAACAGGAAGTTAACAGGAAGTGATGACATAAAAAGTCATGGTGGGTGCCTGCCTGGAGTGCGACTCATAGATCAGGTGTCAGAGCAGAATGATCCGGTTCAAATGGAAATTCCACTAAGAACCTTGTGCGTCTGATCTCACTGTATGACAGGTTGTCAAACCAGAACGATCCGGTTCCACTAAGAACCTTGTTGGTCTGATGACAGGGTGTCAAAGCAGTTCATGATCGGTTCATGTTTTGGTGAATATTTCCATCAAGTGGAGGTGTGACACAATTGAGTGGATTGTCAAACTATGTTGGAAATCTGGTTCTGCACCATAATTGTAGTAACATGAAATGTTCTGTTATATGATATTTGTGAAGTTATGTACCTATTTCTTTTAGATACATCCAGAATGACCAACATGCTAACAATAAATAAAGGTGTCAGTTTCAATTTCACTACTATACTAAATCAGGGACATGTTTTGGTTTTACAGTTTAACGGGAAGTCGTGTTGGACCAGAGACCAAGTCTCACACTGCCACCATCATAACAACAACAGCTTGCATGTGCACAGCATGCCCCCCCCCCCCCTTCCTCTTTCTAGTGGGCCTATTGTTTCCCATGTTAATGCATTGAGATGGCATGAAATCCAGCGGATACGCCCTTACGACCCCACATCTCCATAATAACACGCCGTCGACCTCTTTTCTCAGGACAAAACAAGAGCAGGACCTACCTCGCGTAGAAAGGAGATATGGGTCTGCTGTCTTCCTCTTGGGAGCTAAAGTGCAACAGAAAAACGACACAACGGTTAGGTTTAGCTACTGTGGGGTGAGAGTGATGCAATATGAAATATATGAAGGCACACTTTTGTTTTTTTCACCCTTTCTCTTCGCCTCAGTGTTTTTTTTTAGAGGACAAAATGCCCTTTTGTCTCTGGAACAATAGCCACCTAATGCTCCAGTCAGTTCAGTACCTTTCGTTAAAGCTTGTCTCTGGGAATGATTAAAGTGACAGTTGAAGGGCCGTGTGTGCCCTCCTCTGGTATGGCTCTAGCGGGGCCTGGGCCAATAGATGCAACAATAACGGGAACTTCTTAATGTGGAGATTGCTTAACATGTACATATCCTGACAAAGACTTTAATCTGCTCAGGGCCTAACTACCCTAAACATAATGTAGCCTACAGTAGCATGTGTGTGATTAACATAGTGTGTAGAATTGCTGCAAAAAGGCCTAAATATTGCAATGTAAAGGGTTACATAGCCTTCATAAGGAATCCTAACCTCAATCACCAGTGCCATTTTGGGATACAGTATATGGAAGTTACCAAATGTGCCGATAAACAGCTAATACTGCCTAATCATGGGTTGTAAATACGGTTAGACACTTTTGAAATAAAACAATAGACTCACTAATATACTGAATTGTTGTTAAATGGGCCACTGAGTAAATATTTTGACTCTGGGTTTTTGGGTACGTGCAGTAGCTCTACTGGTAGTAAGGAGGGTGTCACTGTCTAGGGCAGAGAGTGGGAAACACTGTCCGGGGTGTAGCAGCCTAACACCGTACCACGTTCCAAACAGAGGATTTAGGTTTGACACGACCTGGCCTCTATCTTGAAGAATTCTGAATGAGTGTGTATGTAGGAATTTTTGAGTATGTGTGTGTATGTGTGTGTGTGTTTGTGTGTGTGTCCCCTAATACAACCTGCGTACATATTCTGTGAAATCCACCTTCCGGATCAAGGTATCAAGCATTTCACAACGTTTACGTATTCCTGGTGGAAGCCAGCCGGGAAATGTCTCCCTATACTTAGGCCGTGTTACACAGTCTAGCAAGCGTATTAAAATAATGTGTGCTGTCACGAATTGTTGCAAACGGAAATCCTGCTTACCCACTACCTTACTTAAGGAATAACAAGTGGCTTTGTTGAGAAGACTTGATCCTCGCAGAGGTGACGGAAAACTACCAGCCAACCCTCCGCCATTTGTAGACAAATACATCTTTATTTAATTCAACTCAACTCATTTGTACCATAGTGACCTATTGACCAGGTTGTTTAACTAATGGTTTCTCAATAGGCTTTACCTGCTTGGATGACGGTATAAGGGCAGTTTGTTTGACACACTGTCATTTTCACATTTGACACGTCATATTGTTCAGGTTCATAGCATTGCATTATCACACGGAGGTGACTCCTAGCCTGGAATCTGAGCAACATTCAGTTTGGGTTCCAGTCCAGGTGACTCCATGTCCAATAGGAGGATCTTAATGGAGTATAGGTTCTCCTGTTTGGAGGTCAGTGTTCCAGCCCCCCTCCTCCTTCTCCTCTGCGTCCGCCAGGCCTCTTCCACACTGCTTTAATAAGGAGGATCAAATCATAGCCTGCTTCATGGTCCATTCTTAGAATATTTGGAGAATAGAACCTGCAGTGTATCGAACCTGAAAGGCTTGGGCCGGTTAAGCCTCCTTGAGCCCCTCTTGGTATACACGCTCATAACCCAAGGTACAGACGGTACATTCCACCATAGACAAAGGTGTTAGGGGAAGGCTACCATAAAGCCATCACGCTTCAGAGATTATGACATTTTTGCCAAAGGGGCAATCGGGGAACATGAAGAAAAGTAGCCAATTGTGAATGAGCAATATGGTTGGTCCACACAGCTTTCCTTCTCAACCAGTAAACCAGTTTTCCATGAGCAATGCATTTCTAGCATAATGAAAGGGAACAGCTGGCGAGATCACAGCGATATACTTATATAATCATCCAGATCTATCATGTTTAGAGGTTCCAAGGTCCTTGACCTGTAGTTGTACTGTGGTTGACCAGTGTCAGCTCTTCACGTTGACATTATGGCCATAAACCAACAGGTCAATGAGGACTTCCTCCTACACTGAACACAAATTTTCAATAATCTTACTGAGTTACATTTCATATAAGGAAATCTGTCAATTTAAATAGATTCATTAGGCCCTAATCTATGGATTTCACAGATACCTCATGCTCAGTGGGTGAAACATCTGGTGAGTATGCAGGCCATGGAAGAACTGGGACATTTTCAGCTTCCAGGAATTGTGTACCGATCCTTGCGACATGGGGCCGTGCATTATCATGCTGAATCATGAGATGATGGCAGCGGATAAATGGCATGACAATGGGCCTTAGGATCTTGTCACGGTATCTCTGTGCATCCAAATTCCCATCAATAAAATGCAATTGTGTTTATTTTGTCCGTAGCTTATGTCTGCCTATACCATTACTCCACTGCCACCATGTGGCATTCTGTTCACAACGTTGACATCAGCAAACCGCTCAGCCACATGACACCATACACGCGGTTTGCCATCTGCCCGGTACAGTTGAAACCGGGATTCATCCATGAGGAGAACACTTCTCCAGCGTGCCAATGACCATCAAAGGTGAGCATTTGCCCACTGAAGTAGGTTACGAAGCCGAACTGCAGTCAGGTCAAGACCCTGGTGAGGACGATGAGCACGCAGATGAGCTTCTGAGACGGTTTCTGACAGTTTGTGCAGAAATTCTTTGGTTGTGCAAACCCACAGCTACATCAGCTGTCTGGGTGGCTGGTCTCAGACGATCCCGCAGGTGAAGAAGTAGGATGTGTCGGTCCTGGGCTGGCGTGGTTACACGTGGTCTGCGGTTGTGAGTCCGGTTGGACGTACTGCCAAACTCTCTAAAACGACATTGGAGGTGACTTATGGTAGAGAAATTAACATTGAATTCTCTGGCAACATCTCAGGTGGACATTCCTGTAGTCAGCATGCCAATTGCACATGTGTAATAATCATGATGTTTAATCAGCTTGTTGATATGCCACACCTGTCAGGTGGATGGATCATTGGCATAGGAGAAATGCTCACCAACATGGATGTAAACAAATTTGTGCACAAAATTGTGCATAAGACACGTTTCTGGTATCTTTTATTTCAGCTCATGAAACATGGGACCAACACTTTCCATGTTGCGTTTATATTTTTGTTCAGCGTAAATAGTCATTAGTCAACACCAAAACACCAGTTGATAGGCCACTTATTATGGCAGAAAATGGCCGTCACATCTACAGATGGGCCTTTTGAGAGCGAAGGGTCAATGACTTGGAAGTCAAACATGGCAGAAACCATGGCAACTAGCATCTCTTCCTATGCGTTCAATACACTTTTTTAAACCCCCCTCCTCACCTATTGTCCGGTTCAGGAGCCAATAACATATGAGCCAAGTCTCTGACCCTCCTCTCCTATTGGCCGCTCAGGAGCCAATGACAACTGTTTGCCAAGTTCGTTCAGAATTGATATCCTCTCTCTCTCTCTCTTTCTGCAGATGTGGACCATTTTAGATGTATCCTATAGGTTAGAGTGGGTGACGACAGAACTGGTCTGGGCCAGCTACTAGGGTTTTCCCACCTTAAATCCAAGCAGATATGTTGGATCTGACTGATGGATGAGGCTCCCTGTTAACCAACAATAACCTCCCCAGAGTGTCTGACACTCACACCACACCGTTACATTCCTCACCCAACACACCCCCACACACATCCCAACCCGCTTTCAACGGGTTACGTCACAAAAGTCAGTGAACCATGGCAACTACATACAACAATCAATATGTGCATATAGCCTGGGTGGTCTTCCGGTGTGCCTTTGAGCAAGGCACTTAACCCTGCGTCCTCTAAACAACTAAAATGTAAATGTATGCGGTTGGAGTAGTTAATAGGTTCACGCCTTTACTATGCTGGCTTGTGCTTCTGATTTGAGATATGAGCATGAATTGATAGGAGTCTTTGTAATGATGAAGCATCCATCCCGGGTTGCTAGAC
Organism: Thymallus thymallus; assembly: GCA_023634145.1. Lineage (NCBI taxonomy): Eukaryota > Metazoa > Chordata > Actinopteri > Salmoniformes > Salmonidae > Thymallus > Thymallus thymallus. The sequence continues at coordinate 454,216 of JAKYLM010000074.1, forward strand.
AGGATCTAAACCATACACAGACAGTGGGCAAACATTTCTTCACACTTTTACACACAGTCTCCTAGCGTTACAACGAGTTGATCTCTGATGATGCAATACCTCTATATACTATCCTAGTAGTCCACTGTAGTCTACTCTCAATGAGACTTCCTGACCTGGGGCCAGTTTGTAGAAATGCAGGCAGGTTCAATGTTAAACATACACATGTGGAGTTCGCATAGCAGTGCCACCGGCAAACTGGTATTTTCCAAACCGGTGAGAGGCCGACATGTAAAGTGACCTTATTCATGACTCAAAACCGGCTTATATGCCGGTCATCTAAACTGACATGTGGAAAACGTGCAGATTAATCATCTAAATCAATTGATGGAAAATGTATAATTGTAGATATTTAATAAGGGGAGATCTGATAAAGACTAGCATAGAATGGTGATAAACAGAGGTAGAGAGGGGACAAAGAAGTAGAGGAGGGACCTGTAGGGGATATCCTAGCCCAGGGGTTACGATTTGACCCCAGAGAAATCTGACCCCTGACCCCAGAAGGAGGGAGAAACCCAGGAAACCAGTGACAGACGACAATTTTCTCTGTTTATTTATAGAAATGTTATGTATTAAATGAACAACAGTTTAGGTTACTGATGCTATCACAGTTTAAGTTGTTTTGAACCCTGTGTACATGTGAAATTATCCCATCATAAATTCACACATTGAATTGCTCAACTGATGACCTAAATAATGATCTTCCATTGGCCTAGTTCTCACAGTTCAAGATTTAACCAAATGCTCTCAGGTGAAATCCAGTGTGTTCCTACTTAGTGCTGGATGCTGTACTGACACAGATACCAGCCTGACAAAAAGTGAGCGCTAGAGATGGTGACCAGGGGAGCTTCGAGGTACCCAAAAAAATAAATGACCTTTATAACAAAGCATTGCATGCATACCGTCACATTTGCATAGTGGCATAGAGAGCAGTAGAGTAGAGGCTCTTACAGAAGTTGCTCACATGGGGGACTTTGGCAACTCACATTAACTTTGATCGAGTTTATTATAATTTTTAATAACTGCAAAATGTGACAATTACTTTTTCATGCCACGAAAGGTACCGGATGGCCAAATAGATTCCAGAACGAAACAGTCCAAATCGGAGAGGTGCCTGATCCGGCTCAAAACCACTGGCAAGCTGACAAGTAAGCATTAGAATACAGGGAGGCATGAAACCTACAGACATTAATAATGGAAAGTTTATTTAATATTTGCTTTGTGTACAGTTCCAAACCTCTCTATATTGGCTTTCATATCTCAGAGGCTACATAAGGGCAAATCAGTCATTGATGGGTGACTGACTATGAAAACTAGGCTCCTTCAACAGCTTAATTGCACATGTATTTATATACAAATCAGGTTGGAATATAACTAATAAAGCCCCTCCCCCCAGTTCTAGTATTTGTACATACTGTAGTTTATGCTCAATGTTTGCCATCCTATACTCCATACTCCATTGAAAACATGAGGCAACTAGTAGACTTTGGGTTTCCAGACAGTGAAGTATGCGTTTCTAAATACGTCTGGCAATCCTTCGCTAGCTATACCAGTCTGCTGAACTTTAGCTAAAAGGTCCATCACATCACCGTGGCAGCCGCAATAGCAACACTGTACCAGTCAGCTATTAGCCTAGCCACTAGCCTATTCACACCCCAACAAGAGACAGGGTAGCTTATGCAGGCTACGAGGGTCCCCCTGTCACCCAATCCCCAAATCGGCCACACGATACCACCAACAAGGATATTTTTAAGGAGTTGGAAAGATCCTCCGATAGATTTACTGTCCCTGTGAAGTGCGTGTAGAGCAAAGCTGTTGCCTCTCAATGGGAAAGCACCTGTTGCTATTGCTAGGGATAATTAGGTAATGATATTTATTTGGCATTTATTTAGATTAAATCTCTTGAGATGTTGTTAACAATTAAATAATAATAATAACTATGGAATAATAATAACAACTATGTCGTTTTCAAGAGTGTCCTAATGAAAATGAACTAAAACAAACAATACTTAGTAACAAGAATACTACGGCAACTACTGTCCTTTAATAATAACAATGAAATAATAATAATAATCATTGTAAAAAAAAAAGTCCCATTTTACAACCTAAAAAGGAATGGTGTTGATTTGTCATAGATTATCTGTCAAACGTTTTATATATATATATATAAAAACTTCCACAACTTCCACGTATGCATTCAAATATATTCACTGTATTTGCATCCACACGTGTGTTTGTGTCCAGTGCATTCACCTACTAGAGAGCTTTACTACACAAGCTGTAACTTAACACAGCCTCGTATCTGTTCAGTTTAGCATCCGTTAGCATGTTCATACTATTTTGTTTGCTTAGCAAACATGTTCTATTTGCTCCTGCGATACACGCTCTGCTTTCATTTTCCTAATTGATACTTAGTATTGAATATCTAGTGAGAACATGTATTTTTCTTACAAGCCCTGTGTCAGAGGTCCTCTTCCAAGTAACACCACAAAACATGAGGCCTGTATTCAGCAGTCACCAGTTTTCACTGAGCCATTTATTAATTGTGAATAAACATGTAATAAATATGTATTAGCAATTCCTATTAAAACAAACCTGATTTTATGCGTGCCCATTATGACCAGACCAATATTTTGTATTTTCCATTAACAACTACCTGCAGAAAGCTTATTGTTTGATTGATTGACTGACTAAGCCCTTCACAAACAAAAGCTCCATCTTAAATCTTACATCATAGTGACCACATGCAATGCACTGAGGACAAGGCTATCTTGATTACCATTAACTGAACACCTTGCGTGCTAGCTAGCACTAGGCTAATGCTAACATCAACCCTAAGGAGGCCTCAACAAACAACCAACACAGCTGTACACATTATTTTGCAGACATGCTATTCCCAGACTGGGGACACTTGATCCGCACAGGGTCCAGTTTCAGCTAACTTATAATAAATATGTTTAGATGCCATGGGATGCCACAGGGGCCTTACGACCAGGGCCGGCTCCCGGCTCTTTTGATCCCAAATGGCAGCTGGCTGTCCACACAATCACCCTACAATGGTGGGAACGTCTCACCAACGCAAACAGTGGTCATAAGATATTTACAACTAGTCTCTCATACTGTATTATTACACAGAGTTACTAGTATGTACCTCTAAACTAATCTCATACTGTATTATTACACAGGGTTACTAGTATGTACCTCTAAACTAATCTCATACTGTATTATTACACAGGGTTACTAGTATGTACCTCTAAACTAATCTCATACTGTATTATTACACAGGGTTACTAGTATGTACCTCTAAACTCATCTCATACTGTATTATTACACAGGGTTAATAGTATGTACCTCTAAACTCATCTCATACTGTATTATTACATATTGATAATAATAATAATAACTCTCTCTATAGTGCTTTTCAATAGAAGTAACAAAGTGTTTCTCATCATAAAATTAAAAGTACTAAGAAACAAACAAAAACATGAGGAAGGAGAATGAAACAAGATAGCTAATTAAAATCATACATTCAAATCATACGTTAAAAGCATCTTTATAAAAGTGTGTCTTCAGCAGGGATTTAAAAAGAGCCACTGGATCTGCAAGCCTGATCTCCCCTGGCAGACCCTTCCAAAGTCTACGGGCCCTAATGACAAATGTCCAGTCTACTTTCGTTTTCAACCTAGACTTTGGAATGGTCAACAGTGTCCTGCCAGAGGATCTTAGGCTGCGTCCTACATCATAGGGAGATCAGAGCTATCGGACGGGGCTAAACCAAGCCTTAAACATGATTGCTAGAATCTGGGTTCTAGCAAGGTGGGGGCCAAATAAAATAACCTCTGATTTATTTTAATTGAGCTGGAGAAAATTGTCAGACGTTCAACATTTGATGTAATAGTGCATGTATGTATGTATTGTAATAACATGTAACTCAATGTTTACTAGAATGTTTGTGCTTGGTTATCATATAACCTATGACCCCCAACAAATGATATTCATATAAGATTGTTTTTATGATAGTTGCAGATAGATTGATACACTTTTAAACGACTGCCATAAAATCATAAAACCTGTGCTATACTTCAGTCTTGACTAACAACCAGGACCTGCAAGATGTATTTCTTTGCAAGCTTTAATTATTCAGGGAAGACGTGCTACATAGACTACTAAACCAAACATACCATATGCACTGGAACACATATATGAAAGTAATAAGAGGTTTTAGTTTTATTTAAAAAAAAATAGCGTTTAGTTGCTTAAATTTTTTAAAATGTTATGCACTTCCTCTGCATTTGTAGCATTTTATTATGCATTTAATAAAAATAAGCGGCTACCTAATATAACCTCTTCCATTGACAACGTGCCTCATCCCACTCTCTTAATAAGGTTTCACATTAGTGGAATCCCAGACATCCTATTGTGCTCCTGAATTAATATAAACATCAACTACTAACCTGTTAAAGACTATGTGTAACATTCCACCAAACAGTCACAAAATAACTGTCTGTTGTTACACCGCACACTGACCTGTTCAGGGTCTCCGTGGTCTTGACCGCGCTGACGTCTGAGGCGTCCGTGGCTGTTGCCCGAGGGTCCTGTGGGGCCCCCGATGGGGTCAGCTCCATCCTCTCAGGGCTGGGGCTCCTCACCTCCGGGGTCAGGGGAACGGGTAGAACCAGGGGCAGGGGCCTCACATGGGGCAGCCCAGTAGAGAGACTGGGAAGGGGCATGGCTCGGAGCGCCGTCGCCGTCTCGCGCTTTACTTTCCTCGCCTGTGGAAAGAGAGAAGGAGAATGAAGGACGGGTGAGGCCCTGTAATACTAGAGTAGAGCCAGAGATGTAAACAATACCTGCCTCAGCACACTGTCACAGGGGCCAATCAGATCCGCCGTGTTGACCTTTAGTCGAGTTACTACAGTATAAAACATGCTTTGGAGGATAGGCTATGTACAGTAGAGACGTGGAGGTTGGCTAATAAAATAACAACACATGAAGTGGGAAGGTTAGCCTTAGACTGGGTCGTGTGTTCATTTGGGCACACCATAGCGAAACATTTTCAAAACAGTGTCCAATGCAAAACGCGTATTGGAAAAAAGTTTAGATAGTAAGTACCCATTTCGGCCTGTTTGCGTTCGTTTCATGCCTAGTGAACAAGGGTTCAATTCCTCTTTCTCTTACCTTGCTGACTCCTAGGGGGTATAGCTGGCGGTAGCCTGTCGTGTCTACGGTATACCTAAAGAACCTCATCCGTACCACTGCTATGTCACACCGGCCCTTCTTCATGTCGATGGTGTGTTCACTAGTAGGCTATACTGAGTTGCAGTTCTACACAGGTACACTAGCTACATCTAATGCCTATAACTGAGAGGTGTGTATTTGGGGGTAAGCGAAAAGTGTGAATGAGAAACGTGAAGTGTATCAAATGTTATCAGTCCACTGTGTCGTAGCCTAATGGGTCTGAAGCCTACAGCTCAACTATCGATCAAAGGTACAAAGACCAATCCCAACAGAGTTTGGCTCTGGACAAAAACCAATGCTAAACCATTTAATGATGAGGAACGGAAGTACTTTTTCAGGCAATCAGTGAGCCACGTGAGCCACGTTCATCAATAGAACATAGCCTAGGGAATAGATTTTGCGCTTCAACGAAAGATCGGGAGTTAAGTGATGTATTTGGCTTAATGTGGGGGGGGCGGGCCATCCAGAACGCCAGAGGGCGGCGAGGGGGGAGATGGGAGAACCTTCGAGAAGGACAACCACTGCTGCTGAAGATGACTGTAGGCCTACCTCGTCCAAACAACTAAGGCTGGATTTTTTTGTGTAGACTTTTGTGCAAAACTTTTTTATATCAACAACAATACCTTTAGATGTAGAGGCAGAGGTGTTGACAGACCAGTTGTCTGACCTCTTTTTTTGAATGAGAGACATACCTGTTGATGTGTTGGCTGAGATTCTCACCACAACAAAATGATCCAAAAACACAAGCTATTATTTATAGCAGAAAAAAACACTTTCACATAAATACCGGTTAAGGAGTGACATTAAAATTCCAATACCGCTGTTACCATAACAACAGAATGTTTGCTTACTTTTTTAAATGTAAATATAAATAAGAGCACAAGGAAAATAGACTACAGCAGTTGAATGATAATGTCATCGTGGACTTTGGTTAGCTGAGAAATTCCCAGCTAAAAGGGGAAAGTCACTTGAACTCACTACAGGAGGGTTCACTGTGTTGTGGAATGTGACACACACAACAACAGGTGAACATGTTCAGATAGACTACACCAGAAACATCTTTAGGGCCCTCTGACCGATGGTGGCTATTACTCATCTCACGTATCCCAACACTAGACCAGGGCCTCGACAGATAAGCTGAATTTACAGTCAGGCTCTACAGAGCTATAAATACATCTGAGCTGAGCCTAATTTATGCCAAATGGAAACACTAATAATCGATTCCATATGTCACAGCCCCTCTCAGTTGCACACAACAGATTTAAATCGACATGACAAACTACAATGTCACACTAAGGCCCCAAATGTGTGTGTGAGTGTGCCTTCTGCACAAATCAATACATCTGAATGACAGAAGAACAGTTCCTATGGCTTTTCAACTATAGTTCCGCCTCCCACCATAAAGTCCAATTACCAGTAGCGGGCCAAGTTACTTATCTACACGTCATATCTTTGTTAGGTTACATATTTAAACAAGACCGCCATCCAAGGCCATCATGGGTAAATATCCCGATAAGAATGCATTGATTTTATTAGGCTGCAGATAGCATTACAGTGTACGGCTATAAAACTATTATTACTAACCTTAAATCATTTATAAGGAAGACGTTTATAAGGAACCCCATGGTAAATGACAGGATATTACTGTATTTATTATGTAGTGGGAAGTCATGTGGTTTATCTGATTGCAACAACATGAAATTAAAGGTGAATTCCCATCAACGTAAAATTTTTGTTTAAGTTCCCTTAACTTTCCATCAATGTGAAATTAAAAGGGAGTTCCCTTCATTTTCCATCCTACATGAAATTAACATGTAAAACTCATTCTAAATAAATGCCCTGGAAATGTTATATTTACTGTTATCATTTGAATTCAAATTGATATGAATACATTTTTGTTTTATCCAGGGCCATATTATTTCAATGGTCAACTGGGGTTCTAATATCTCCTAGAACGCTATCAAAGCTAACAAGCAAACAAAACCAACGTGTTTGTCTGTGTGGTTCCTCAACAACAATATTACCAAGAAGCAACACATTTTACATTAGAGTCATTTAGCAGATGCTCTTATCCAGAGCGACTTACAGTAGGTAGTGAGTGCATACATTTTCATACTTTTTTTCACACTGGTCCCCCGTGGGAATCGAACCCACTATCCTGTCATTGCAAGTGCCATGCTCTACCAACTGAGCCATATGGGTCCTGGGGATTCTGCAGGGATACGCCAACAAAAAACGTCCCTCATCAGCAATAACTTGTCTTATTTTTCATCACACCATGCTACAGTAATCCCATTGTTAGCTCAATCAGCATTTTTCAATCTCTTCTCTGGCTTCTGTCCGGATATTAAAGATTATCCTAACTGAGAAACAATACATTCAGCTAGTGTATGTAGGTCTATGAGTCACAACAATAGAATTTGAATTGAATTTCATTCTAAGTCAAGGGTTACAACTTTATTATTTCAAATTAAATATTTAAAAACGGAAGTCGGTTGGTGAAGGGCATTCTACTGTCTGCATCATAATGCCAGAGGAAGGGCATATAGCCTGCGTAACTCCAGTGTGTCATTGTGAATTAGCGTGATTGTTGTTGTGTTGTGGCTCGGCTGGCTTCCTCCCACTGATTTCAATTATCAAATCAAGTCATGTGACGGAGTGGCTTGATCAGAGCTATCACTATCAGAAGCCCACAACCAGGGCCGGCTCCAGGCATAAGCGACATTAGCGGTCGCTTAGGGCCCCGACCCTCAGTCGGGGTCTCAACTTAATATTGAGAGTTAGAATACACAAGGTGCAAGTTTTTTTTAAATTCACTCAATTAGCCATGTCAGCTACCAATTTTTAGATTGGTAAGTTAGTCTAGCCAGTTTTCTAAACTTGTAGTAATCATGGCCGAATACCGACCGGGCACAAAGGGGCACGCGCCCAGGGGCCTTCACCTCCAGAGGGCCCCCAATGATTTTGTTAGTCACTCTCACTCATATCATTAACATGGCATCAGTCATTGCAAAATGAGTAGAATTGTATGAAATGTGTTAAAAAAACCTGCAAAAATGTCTCTCTCTGCCGAGAAATGATTAGAACCGCAGAAAACTTGCTTTCAAACTGCAACATTTCTATACGTCCCATGGCAAAATGTGTAGAATTGCAGAAAATGTACTTTAAAACGTACATTTTTTATTTTCGCTGTAAAGATGGGGCCCCAATAAAATGTTTTGCCTGCTTGGTGGTGGGGGAGTGGGACAACCATATCTCGCTTAGGGCCCCCAAAAGGCTAGAGCCGGCCTTGCCTACGACTGACCTCTGAGGTATATAATACAAAGCAGGATCAATGAGTTAGTCAGCTAACTTGAGGGGTACAATACAAAGCAGGATCAATGAGTTAGCCAGCTAACTTGAGAGGTATAATACAAAGCAGGATCAATGAGTTAGTCAGCTAACTTGAGGGGTACAATACAAAGCAGGATCAATGAGTTAGCCAGCTAACTTGAGGGGTATAATACAAAGCAGGATCAATGAGTTAGTCAGCTAACTTGAGGGGTACAATACAAAGCAGGATCAAAAACCCATATCTAAGTTGAACTTTCTTAATGCACCAGAAAATCAATTGTTATTGCTGTGTTTATTTGTGTGTTTGTTATTGTGCATGTGCACGCCGTGTGTACAGGCGTGTGTGTGTGTGTGTGTGTGTGTTTAGGGGAGATGCAAATACAGCCACAGCAACATTGACAACATTATGTAGTTTGTGGCATCAGGGCCCATATCCATAAAGCATCTTAGAGTAGGAGTGCTGATCTAGGATCCATTTAGCCTTTAAAATCATAATGAATAAGACTATATGGACAGATGGGGACCTGATCCTAGATCAGCACTCCTACTCTGAACCAGAGCTAACCCACCATATATAACCGATAACACGTCTGTATTACCATGGCTACGGTGCAATTATCAGGAATATGTCTATTTTAGGATCGGACAATCTTAAGGCAATCAAATAAACATAGTAATGTTGTTCAGAGAGAACAATTCAATATTTGTATCTATTCACTGTACCTTCTTTTTCCTTGGGGTTACGACTGGGTTTTCATTGGATAGTTCTTCTGATGACTTCCTGTTCTCCGGTGGACGGTTGGATGCAACCTGATAACATAAAGGAGGAATGACAAAGTAAATATTATATAACATGATGCATTTTTCTGTCAATAGCTAACTATTGTGCATCAATGCGTATCAATGCATTTGTGACTGACGGGGCAATCACAAATGGATTAGCACAATTGCTCAACTGCAATATGCCTTTGTGAATATAGGATTATCACTGCAATACACAGTGATCACTCATAGCTGTTTATCTGTCATATCGACATATAGTACATTGGATACCATATCTGTTGTATATCAAAATATGATGCAGGGACTTGCACGTACATGCATAGGTGTGACGTAATATGTTTATTTTTACGTTTCAAAACCATGTCTAATTGACTACGTCATGTGACCACATGGTGTTAAAAGGAATTCTAAGAGTCGTAGTTCACGCAGGTTAACACTGAGAATCCTTTATGTATTTACTTGTTTTATTTAACCTTTATTTAACTAGGCAAGTCAGTCAAGAACAAATTATTATTTACAATGACGGCCTACCCCGGCCAAACCCTCCCCTAACCCGGACGGCGCTGGGCCAATTGTGCGCTGCCCTATGGGACTCCCGAACACGGCCGGTTGTGATACAGCCCTGGGATCAAACCAGGGTCTGTAGTGACACCTCTAGATGCAGTGCCTTAGACCGTTGCACCACTCGGAATCCTACATGTGTAGATAGGGCATAGGGGAGACAAACACATAACTAAACCAGTGGAGGCTGCTGAGGGGAGAACGGCTCATAATAATGGCTGGAACGGTGCCAATAGAATGGCATCAAACCATGTGTTTTTATACCATTCCACTACTCCGCTCCAGCCATTACCACGAGACCATCCTCCCCAATGAAGGTGCCACCAACCTCCTGTGACCTAAACATTGTGTTTCATGACAGGGGCACACAAAAAACACACTCACACACACCTTTTTCTTTCTGGGAACTGGAACCGGTGTCTTTTTTGGTGTCTTTTGACTGTGTGTGGGAATGCTTGGTGTGGTTCTGGGTGTTTTCGGTGACTCAGTATCTGTCCTATTCACCGGGGACTCCTTGGCCTCCTGGGAAAAAGACAAAAGTACATTTTTCACAGGTCCAGTGAAGCAGCATGAGTTACTGTAGACTTTTATTCCTTTGTAATTAAAGGTACACCATTGCCTCATTTATTGGTGTGAAATATCCTGCCAGCTATATATTCCACAACAGACTTCAGATAAACACTTCTGTTGTGGCCAACGGTAGGAATTGGAGAGTGAAAATCATTTGACAATGTAAAAATGTCTTCTGACTTGAACTCCCAATGATTTTACAGTGGTGAGTTCCCAGAGTGATTAACAAGTCTCATAGCAGCGTGTGCTCTACCTCCCTAACTACAGTGTGTTTAACCTCCCTAACAACAGTGTGTTCTACCTCCCTAACAACAGTGTGTTCTACCTCCCTAACAACAGTGTTGTCTACCTCCCTAACAACAGTGTGTTCTACCTCCCTAACAACAGTGTGTTCTACCTCGCTAACAACAGTGTGTTCTACCTCCCTAACAACAGTGTGTTCTACCTCCCTAACAACAGTGTGTTCTACCTCCCTAACAACAGTGTTTTACCTCCCTAACAACAGTGTTTTACCTCCCTAACAACAGTGTTTTACCTCCCTAACAACAGTGCGTTTAACCTCCCTAACAACAGTGTGTTTAACCTCCCTAACAACAGTGTGTTCTACCTCCCTAACAACAGTGTTCTACCTCCCTAACAACAGTGTGTTCTACCTCCCTAACAACAGTGTGTTCTACCTCCCTAACAACAGTGTGTTCTACCTCCCTAACAACAGTGTTTTACCTCCCTAACAAGTGTGTTTAACCTCCCTAACAACAGTGTGTTCTACCTCCCTAACAACAGTGTGTTCTACCTCCCTAAAAACAGTGTGCTCTACCTCCCTAACAACAGTGTGTTCTACCTCCCTAACAAGTGTGTTCTACCTCCCTAAAAACAGTGTGCTCTACCTCCCTAACAACAGTGTGTTCTACCTCCCTAACAACAGTGTGTTCTACCTCCCTAACAACAGTGTGTTCTACCTCCCTAAAAACAGTGTGCTCTACCTCCCTAACAACAGCGTGTTCTACCTCCCTAACAACAGTGTGTTCTACCTCCCTAACAACAGTGTGTTCTACCTCCCTAAAAACAGTGTGCTCTACCTCCCTAACAACAGTGTGTTCTACCTCCCTAACAAGTGTGTTCTACCTCCCTAAAAACAGTGTGCTCTACCTCCCTAACAACAGTGTGTTCTACCTCCCTAACAACAGTGTGTTCTACCTCCCTAACAACAGTGTGTTCTACCTCCCTAAAAACAGTGTGCTCTACCTCCCTAACAACAGCGTGTTCTACCTCCCTAACAACAGTGTGTTCTACCTCCCTAACAACAGTGTGTTCTACCTCCCTAACAACAGTGTGTTCTACCTCCCTAACAACAGTGTGTTCTAGGCCCCCTGAAGCCCCTGGCTGCTACAGGTATTTACAGCACTGGGGAGAACTACAGAGCTAGAGACCAAATTACCACTTTGTCCTTGATGCAGAAAGTGATTGAGAAGTTCAAAATGGAACGAAGGTATGTTTGACACATTCTTAAAACAAAGCATTTATGAATACTCATGTACAGTACGTCTGGGGTAACCGTTTTATTAGAGTAACCAGACCCTTGGTCGGTCCATAGTGATGTAGTTAAAAACAGCATTAGGGGTATACTATAACAGGTCAAACTCACCAGGGGCCTTTTCTACACTGAACAATATTGCCCCTTTCTGACACTAGGGGCCCAGGCTCCAGTCAGGAAATTATTATATTTTTCAATAAAAATAATGGATTCTTAAAGTAGGTAAATAAATATATTTTACAGCTTGACTTATCTTCGTAAAGTTTTGTGAAAATGCCCCAAAATAATGGATTCTTAAAGTAGGCCAATACATATATTTTACAGCTTGACTTATCTTCTTGTGCCTGTATGGTATTCCCACTATCTATGTTTTTCTCCTCCTCAACCTCCTCTTCTCCTCAAGTGCTTGAGACATATCAAAGGGTAGACTAGACTAGACTCATTAAATATGGATCGATAGCAAGAACAGAACATCAAAACGAAGATGTTCCCTTGGAAGAGTCGTGACTGAGATGGCATCTCTCCAAATCAATTCAAAGACGTGTATCACATCACTCGCAGGCAAACAAAATGTACCCTTAAAATGTGTTACGAAATGGCACCATATGTCCTACATCAGTGGTTCCCAACCAGGGCTACTAGGACCCCTGGGGGTACTTGGCCTATCCACAGGGGGTACTCGAGAAGACTCTTTTTTTTAACCTTTATTTAACTTTTTTTTTTAAACAAAAAACAAAAAAACAATTTACAATGACTGCCTACCTACAGGGTCGCCCCTGGAGCAAATTAGTGTTAAGTGCCTTGCTCAAGGACACATTGACAGGTTTTTCACCTTGTCAGCTTGGGTATTGGAACCAGCAACCTTTCGGTTACTGGCCCAACGCTCTAACCACTAGGCTACCTGGTAAACTGGTACAATGCCCATAAGGAAGTACTTCAGAGTAAAATTCAGTTGGTGGTACAGAAACTGAAAGAGGTTGGGAATGGGAACCACTGCCCTACATAGTGCACTACTTTTGACCAGAGGCCACTTTTTTATTTTTTTATTTAACCTTTATTTAACTAGGCAAGTCAGTTAAGAACAAATTCTTATTTACAATGACGGCCTACCAAAAGGCAAAAGGCCTCCTGCGGGGACGAGGGCTGGGATTAAAAATAAAAATATAGGACAAAACACACATCACGACACATAGGGATAGATAGGGAAGACGTAGCCCAAATCAATATGAAGACCAGTAACTCACTTCAACAATGATGATGTTTGAGGGTAGAGATTCCTCTATGTATTCTCCTCTGTCTCCATCTCTATTGAAGACACAGTTATCCTCTACATGGTCGTCATCTTGGCGGTTGTTGAATATGCTGCTGTAGTTCTGGATCAGCTTAGCCATGATCTTATTACAGATGTTCTGCTCCTGTATCCCATCGAACCCAGAGGATACACTGGTGACAGAGAAGATTAGAGATGGCATATAATGATACAAATTGTCAATATCATAAGTACAATACTGTAGCAACATTGACAAAAGGTTTGGACCTCTTGGAACAGTAGTTTAGCCAGAGACGGAAGAGGAAGCGAGACACGCTTTCTTTCTGGTTCAATGAAAGTCAATGAACTAAGTAGACCAGACCCAGCTGCTATTGCATTGGTGTCTATGGGAGAGACACGGAACTGGTGTCTAAGTAGACCGGAACTGACCAATATTTTCCAATGGTAAACAAGTAAATTATCTTCATCTATCCACCATCTTTAGTTTATCTAGGTGTTTGACTGAAGACATAGGGTCACAGGGTGCATATCGTTCGAGCTCCACCCCCTATTAGCTGAAATACAACACCTTCCCTGCCATGACAAAGAGCAGCAAAAGATACATAATTTCTGCAGGTGCCGTTTGACACGAAACAAGGTCAACAAGGACAACGTAGTTCAAGGAAAACACAAGCAGCACATTCCACCAACAGCTGAGGAAGTGATGATGGTAAAGATAGGGTGCATGCCCTCTTACCAACTTTATGTCCTGTACAGCCCCTCCAGTGATAGTGAGACGTGATGTGCCATCAGGGACGGATTCCCTGGCACGGACACCAGGGGTTATTATTAAATATGGCTGCCGATCAGGCAGGAAAGAAGGCGGCCAGGGGTGTATAGGGTGGCCAGCAGTAATGGATGGCTGGAAAGTTGGAACGTAGTCATAGGTGTAAAGTAACTAATGTCGTTACTGTAATTGAGTAGCTTTTCCGAGTACTTCTAGTCTAATTTGACTTCTACTACTTGAGTAAAACTTCATTAAAGTAACAGTACTTCTACTTGAGTAGGAGATTTCAGTACTCTTTCCATGAACATAATGCCCTCGATCGCGGTAAAGAGACATATGGTACTCTGTGGATAGTAGACACTTGGACCCTGAGAACACAGACAGACACCATTTATGAGCAATGCGGGTAAGAGGGCATGGGTCAAAGACATGGCTGACTGGGAACGTACTGCCCACTAACAACGATACACCGTAGATTGGACAGAGAGGACAGAAGAGACTAAGGTGTGTCAGGACGTATTGGACCACTTTAATGTCTTACCACCGACTCACGGAAATCGTAATGATCGTAATGATCCAACGTTACTATTTACCTTTTTATGTGAACATTTGTGTGAGGAAGTCTGACTTCAACAAATATTCACCAAGCATCTCTGAAACCCTGTCAGTGGAATTTACAAGCAGGAATGAGTTTCCATTTAGTTCCTCTCAAATAGTGACAGTACCACTCAAAGGGATGCCAGTAGAAGTGTAAGAGAATGTGAACCTGTGAGGTGAGGTTTCTATCAGCACTAGATTAATGGCATGTTAAGCCTACAGCCCTCCCTGTTGGTTAGAGATGGAGTGTGTGTGTGTGTGTGTGTGTTTAACTAGAATAGTAAACAAACAACAATGTGACCAACTACAGACATGTTGTTAGTCCCCACAAGGTCAAATACAATTTCTAGGGGGTTTAGGGTTAAGGTTAGAATTAGTGTTAGAATTAGGGTTAGGGTTAGGTTTAGGGTTAGGATTAGGAGCTACTGTAGGGTTAGGTTTAGGGTTAGGAGCTAGGGTTAGGTTTAGGGTTAGGAGCTAGTTAAGGTTAGGTAAAATAGGATTTTAAATGGGACTGAATTGTGTGTCCCCACAAGATTAGCGGTACAAGACTGTGTGTGTGGGTTTGTGTGTGTGTGTGTGTTTGTGTGAGCTCACACGCATGTGTTTGTGCTAGTGAGAGATAGACAGAGAAGGTGGAGGAGGAGGGAGATAGAGAGATGAAGGAGAGACAGAGGGTGAGAAAGGAAGGTGTGCAACAGGCTGCCTAAGCTCTCTCCCTCTCTCCCATCTACTCTTTCACATGGCAACATGTCAATACAGGTTTAGAACAGGACAATGTTGACGGAAACACAAATATCAATCAATCAACCTGATTCCAACTATTTAGGCAAGTCACCCAAGACGTCCCAGGGCAAGGAGATAGTTGTGTGTGTCTGTCTGTCTGTGTCTGTGTCTGTGTCTGTGTCTGTGTGTGTGTGTTATTCAAAGACTGTCAGAGACAGGCAGGCAGGCCACTAGAGCCTAATGACACACACACAGAGACACACGTCCTCTCAGGCGTGATAACGATATGCTCCAAGGATAAATCAACATCCAAGCAGGCTTTAATACGCTTGTTAAGGAACGTTCTACTCTTTAAACAGCAGAGGGTAAATAGCAATGGATCAAACAAGGATGTTGTTGGGAGTGGAGACGTGAGGGACTAAGTCAGGACAACTCATTGGAGGTTGCTGGTTTTTTCAGGACCCGTTATGTTATATTTTCTTATTTTATACAGGCATGTTTTGTCTAACTATTATATGGAACAATTATTATAGTTGTAACATCAATCAACATCAATCGGGCTCCCAAGTGACGCAGTGGTCTAAGACACTGCATCTCAGTGCTAGAGGCGTCACTACAGAAAATCGGGTTCGAATCCAGACTGTATCACAACCGACCGTAATCGGGAGTCCCATAGGGCGGTGCCCAATTGGCCCAGCATCGTCTGAGTTTGGCCGGTGTAGGCCGTCACTGTAAATAAGAATTTGTTCTTAACTGACTTGACTAGTTAAATAAAGGTTACATTTTTTATAAAAAATCATCAATGAAACTATGAACACCTTAGAGACTTTCTGCACCGTAGGGATTATTTACACAGATTCTCCACACATCCAACCCTTACACACACGCACAACTACCCATAAACACTGCTGTTCTCTAATATACTATTTATTCAACAGCGCAACCAGCACACTGTCCACTTTATATGGTAAATACAGTCATACATGACATAGCACATTCCTTATCTATTCTGTATATCCTATTGTGTACATACCAGGATATGACTATGTGGACCCCAGGAAGAGTAGCTGCTCCCTTGGCAGGAACTAATTTGGATCCGATAAAACACAACATCATGCATGACTCGTAACACATATGCCATAAACTGGCTTTAACAAGGGCTTAAACATAATGACAGTCACCTGCCATTTAGACCAACCTGGCAACCCATCTGTCTTAAACCATTGCCCCACTAACACCCATCCCAAAATCCCAGAGACAGGCAGTAAAACTTACTGGAAGACATTGGGGCCGAAGACAGTTGCCAGATTGAGAGCGGTCATGCGGTTCTCCTTGTTGCGCTGGTCCACCTGGGTGAGGAAGAGACAGAGGAACTGTAGGAGGCTGTAGTGGACGTCTGGCAACTGGTGGAGTAAGACCCTCAGGTCCGAGCAGAAACCATCCTCACTGGACTCTGGACGGAGATATACAGGAAGACCCATTTAGAAAGTAATGCATTCTGGGGGAAATAAAGCTGTTCTGTTCTATTCAGTGTGGCAGGTAGCCTAGCGGTTAAGAGCGTTAGGCCGGTAACCGCAAGGTCGCTGGTTTGAATCCCCGAGACAACTATGTGAAAAATCTGCCGATGTGCCCTTGAACAAGGCACTTAACCCAATTGTGTGAGGTAAATGTATTCTATTCTAGACATTATTAGAGAGGGTAGAGGCTTTGGTTGAACAGCTGTACACCTAGAAGGAAACAACATGATCAAACATTTTATGATTGTAAGGCATTTTGAGAGTACTATACTTTGAACCAACGCTCCACTTTGTTGATGAGAAGGAGAACACATGATTATTAACGCAGATACCAATAATTACATTGGCATGATCATGTTTTATAACAATACTTTAGCTCACATTACCTAGTTTATACTCTGTAGATAATAATTAGTCTCTCATTACTGACAAAACAAGTCATGAGTGTATTGATATTTGTAGTGTATTGATATTTGTAGTGTATTGATATTTGTAGTGTATTGATATTTGTAGTGTATTGATATTTGAAAGAGAATGACACACCTGCTCTAAATGTATCATCTATGACGACGATGCTGGTAATACCTTAGCATTAAAAGATGCTGGTAATACCTTAGCATTAAAAGATGCTGGTAATACCTTAGCATTAAAAGATGCTGGTAATACCTTAGCATTAAAAGCCAGTGAAAACGGGATGATGCCAGTACTCAGTCAGCATTCATATTGGGGTCAGAGGTGGATAAAGGGACATTCCTAATGGTCTTGAGTAAGGCAGACATGCATCTATGTAGTGTGTGTGTGTGTGTGTGTGTGTGTGTGTGTGTGTGTGTGTGTGTGTGTGTGTGTGTGTGTGTGTGTGTGTGTGTGTGTGTGTGTGTACACAGCAGGAGGGTCTCAGGAGCACTAACAGCTGTTGCATGTCTGGTGAGGTGAAGTGGGATCAGATGGAGACGTCAGCCCTTCACTCTACCAAGACTGCCCAGACATAGGCTTGTTCCTGGGTTTTTATATGAGGACAGAGTTACTAATTTGGTCCACTGGCATTTTCTACCACACTACAAAACAGACTGACCCTAATCAGACCGCTATCACTAACATGTCTCTATTGGTGTCTATGATAGTGACCTCTTTTCATATTTCCCTTCATTTCTCCAAGGTAAGACATATCATCAGTAACCAGATAAACCATTTCCACCAGAAAATGAGAGGAATGACATCAGCTTCAGGATAAACAGTGAACATTGATCAACTCTAACCCTAAACTGAATATTCTTTGCCATGGCAGTCACTCAGCAGAAAAGTCCCTCACGTGGCAAATCCGGCACGTGCGGTCGGGTCGAACATTGCAATCTGGCAGCAAAATGTCAGCCAAACCACACTGGGTTTTTAGATGGCCTTCCTGGCACCCATGATGCATCACCTGTGGCCAGTCCAACAACACACAGAGAGCGGGAACATTCAGGTAACCCTCCACCTCTCTGGGGGCATAAAATAGACCCTTGTGTCCTGTCATCTTTCCGTCGTATCAATCATTCTATCATTCTATCGTTCTATCATGCCATCACTCCATTGTTCCATTGTTCCATCATTCCGTCAATCTATCATTCTATCATTCTTTCGTTCCATCATTCTATCGTTCCATCGTTCCATCATTCTATCGTTCCATCGCTCCATCATTCCATCGTTCCGATGGGGATGCATCTATTGACCAATTCCTTCACCCATCTATTCATCTTTTTGCCATGCCCTCCTGCTGTCTTTCCATCCATCCATCCCTCACTTGTTTTTTCCCTCCCTCAGTTTAACACTTTCCTGTACCTTGGCATGGGGACTTGAACCAATCATATCGAGTAAATTTCTCTCTCCAATCCAAGTCCTGCTTCTTCATTGACTTGTACCCAGCCAGGCCCACACTCTCTTAATGCGTCCCCTGGCAACAAGCCATGACAAATATCCCTATTCATCCAACAAGTTTATAATATACACTCTGTCATCTCTGACAACCACAAGTCACTTTGAACCAAAACAGTCTACGCCCCAAATGTCACCCTGTTCCCTATATAGTGCACTACGTTTGACCAGAGCAATCAAAATGAGTGCGCTACATAGGGAATAGGGTGCCATTTGGAACTCAGAGAGCTTCCCTTCCCTTTCCATCATCCAGATGGAACTAGATCATCATGGAGGTGAGTTAAGACCCGAGTAAGGCCAGTACAGTCTGTGACAGGCATGCCCATATATGGACTCATATTATACACTGTAAGGACTGAGGAGTCCGTGGAGGAGGACTCTGAGCTGAAGACAATGCGTCCCCTGCCTCTCTGCCTTTCCACTGCCTGAGTCAGCGAATGTGTGTGTGTGTGTGTGTGTGTGTGTGTCATGCAGTCCCATGCCCCAGACACTTCTGCTGTGTTAAAGGTAAATGCCTGTCTCCTGCACGGTGTAAGACCCAGCCAGTGATCTAAAGATAGCCTGTTGGTTTGAGCGAATCAGAAGTCAGAACCGTGAACTAGATACGTAGAACACTGGCGAAGAGCTGCAGGATTTAGAGGTGGGATTGGGAAACGGTTTAGGGAGAGTGCCAACTGGTATTCTTAGCTGTAGATTGTTCTGATAGTATCTCTGTAGAAGAACGGTAACACTGATTACACTGGTGTTGCATGTAGTATCTGCTAACAAGACGGAAGCATGATTATGCTGCTTAATTATGGTTATGTATGATAATGACTATGTATCATTACCGTCCATTTGTGACCTCGACATCATGGTGTAGGGAATGATCTCTGATGTAATAAGGGTAATGGGTAACCAGTTTGTGGTATGATAGTCATCATATGGCTAGAGAAGTGGGCTATCACAATTCTAATGTTGTGAATGGAGACAGTGATGGTCAAAGACCCTACAGTAGAGTACTGTTGACAGACTAGGGTCAAATCGAACATCATTATCTCACAATTATGCCCCAAAGGACAAGTTCCTTCACAGTTTATAGACACAAACACATTGTATTATTCCAAACAGTAACATTTCTCACCCTGATGCAGCTGTATAAGGGCAGGCTGTACGGTGGAATCTACCAGGCCTTCTGGCAGGTCCCTGAGGTACTGTTTGAACAAACTGGCCACTGTACACACATCCGCCTCAACCAGGAAGTCCACATCGACGCCGTTCTCCAGCCGCTGTTTCAGCCCCTCCACCGCCCGTACGTTACCGTTGACCCTGAACAGACCCTCATGATGAAGAGCTGGGGATGGAGGGGTGATGGAGAGAGAAGATGGAGGGAGAGAGAGGAGGGAGGTGAGGGAGGAATGTGGAGGATGGGAAAAGAGGGATAGAGAGGGGGATGACGAGGGACAGGGGTAGAGAGAGGACGGTAAAACGGGGAACATGGAAGGAAGACAAAAGAAGATGCAAACAGATGGATGAGGAGATAAGATGGAGAGGTTGGTGGAGTAACCAGACAAAGGAGAGGTTGGTGGAGTAACCAGACAAAGGAGAGGTTGGTGGAGTAACCAGACAAAGGAGAGGTTGGTGGAGTAACCAGACAAAGGAGAGGTTGGTGGAGTAACCAGACAAAGGAGAGGTTGGTGGAGTAACCAGACAAAGGAGAGTTTTGGGGAGTAACCAGACAAAATAGAGTTTTGGGGAGTAACCAGACAAAGGAGAGGTTGGTGGAGTAACCAGACAAAGGAGAGGTTGGTGGAGTAACCAGACAAAGGAGAGGTTGGTGGAGTAACCAGACAAAGGAGAGGTTGGTGGAGTAACCAGACAAAAGAGAGGTTGGTGGAGTAACCAGACAAAGGAGAGGTTGGTGGAGTAACCAGACAAAGGAGAGGTTGGTGGAGTAACCAGACAAAGGAGAGTTTTGGGGAGTAACCAGACAAAAGAGAGGTTTGGGGAGTAACCAGACAAAGGAGAGGTTGGTGGAGTAACCAGACAAAGGAGAGGTTGGTGGAGTAACCAGACAAAGGAGAGTTTTGGGGAGTAACCAGACAAAAGAGAGGTTTGGGGAGTAACCAGACAAAGGAGAGGTTGGTGGAGTAACCAGACAAAGGAAAATCATTTGAGCCAGAGATTGAAATGTAATTAAGAAACGCAAGTTACAGTGCACATTTACTATGACCTAGCTAAAATTAAAATAAAAAAATGTGTCCACATGGAACGTTTTATAAATGTTTTTTATTTAACCTTTATTTTAACTAGGCAAGTCAGTTAAGAACATATTCTTATTTACAATGACGTGCTCCTGTCTCCCTCCTACTAACTAATCACAATGACCCATGACCTGAATAGGCTGATTATTCAACCACACCCACAATTAAACAACTATCTGCAAGACCCAATGTACCATGTGGGTGTGGTGAGTTTGTGAGGGCGCCATATGGTCATGAAGAGGACCTCCTACTGCTTTATCATAGCACTACACTGACCTCTAGTGGGGAAACAAGGGAATTACTACTAGAACGGCTAAATGGACCATTTGATAGCAAGATGAGAATACAGAACAAAACCATAAGGATACGTCTATCATGGTATGGAGCTTGTATTTGTATTTATACCAATCAAATGACACGTTTGTAGATCACAACAGCAACACGTGATTTTAAGGAGTGTAAAATGTGGTTTTACACAACACAAAGCCTACAGTTGGCAGTCTAATAAGTAATGATATTTCATTTATTTTAAACAATTGTTATAAGATGATCATCTATAAGAGTCTTGTGGCAAAGGTATTGTTGTTGTTATCACGTAACTAATTATTTTGCATTGAGATGACTTATACAAAGCGGAACTAGCCTGCATATTCTAGGCTCTTGGCCAGTGAACACAATAACTTTGGACTGAAGGCTAACACGGTCATTGTTAACCTTGTGTTGTCTTGACAGCTATCAGGTGGGTTATTGACTCAACGACAGAGAGAGATAGCTGTGGCCATAGATACAGTACAAAGCAGTGTTCTATATCTATGGATGTGGCTATCACAGTAGCAGCTATCACTCCTGTCTACCGGCAGTGGATTTCAAGTTGATAAAATCTAGGGAATCATGTCAGAATAACAATGATAAACTAAATCTAACCATCCTTACAACTACTTCAGAACCAAAACGGATGCATTACAAAATGACTGTGTTTTAAAACATTAAAGATCCCCCCCCCTAGTCTCTCATCCCCTCAGCTCACCATGCTCTCGGAGGAACTCCACCATGCTCCGCACCACCAGGGGCACGCCGTCCTTCACGAGGCCCAGCTCCCTGAGCTCCAGCAGGGACACGCCGAACAGGCTGCCGCCCCTGGCCTCCACTCCTGGAGGTCCCCTGGAGGTCCCCCTCAGCATGGGCAGCTGGACCATCTTCTTCATGTCTTGCTTGATCTGCACCGCAGCCTTGTTGTGCTGGAGAAAGGAACACAGCAGAGAGCAGCAGTCAGCAACGGGTACTACTGGTACAGAGGGCACTGCCATGTCCGGCACCTCCATAGGGGCTGGGGATGCCCTCTTGGCATAGGCACAGAGTCAGTTAGTGTGTGGAGGGATGGAGGGACCCTTTGGAAAAGGGCCACACACACAAGCAGACACACACAGAGAAGCTGGGAGAGGGGAGAGAGAGTTAGTGTTGGGAGAGGAGAAGAGAAAGGGGAGGGGTTTGGGCTGTGTACCGGTTGCTACGACAAGGCTCTGGTTACCATGCACACCTGTGGCTGATGGGAGGGGTGAGGGCTGAGGACTGCAAGCTGGGTTTGACAGCTTGGGATATATTCATAGAGAGGAAAGAGGCTGGACATTCCTCTGTTGTCAAGAGTCTGTTGACTAAGTCATTATACATTAAGTTCTTGCATTAAATCATAGAAACCATAGAAATAGAATGCATCCTATGGGGTTCTATGGGGTAAACACTCCCTGACTTAAAGGCCCAGTACAGTCAAAAACATCATTTTCCTGTGTTTTATACAGTGCCTTCAGAAAGTACTCATGCCACTCGACTTCCATTCTAAATTCAGGCAGTAGCACAACCACACGTGGAAAAAGTGAGTACCTTCTGAAGGCACTGTATGTGCCATGTTGTGTACACGTTCCTTTAAAAAAAGACTTAATCTATGAATTTCTTATTAGCTGTGTACACATTTTAAAACTGGTTGGGGAAGTATAATGTTCATGTAAATGGAATTGAAACTCAAGCATGCAAGAGATAGTAATTACTGTTCCATTTTGTTATCAGTGGCTATACAGTGCAAGTTAGTGAGGCAAAAACTAATTCTCTAAATACCCATATTAACCCATCATCCTCTGAGTGCAAACGATGTAAGCTTCTCGTATGAGAGTTGGCCTGGAATACACACACCTGTTACTGTGAGATAGATTAGGCCTTGTGTATACAGAGTGTGTTTACATGTGTGTGCTTGTGTATTTGCATCAGCTGTTGGCTATCTTATCCTTACTATGACCCAGTAAACTTGCCACCTGTTCTGACTCACACTCGCCACACACACAACACACACCCTCACACACACCTTCACATGCCTCACACACCTCACACACCTTCACACGCCACACACCCTCACACGCCACACACACCTTCACAAACCCTCACACGCCTCACACACCACACCACACACACACCCCACACGCCACACACACCTTCACACGCCTCACACGCCACACCCCCCCACACGCCACACACACCTTCACACGCCTCACACACCTTCACACGCCTCACACACCTTCACACGCCTCACACACCTTCACACACCACACACACCCTCATACGCCACACACACCCTCACACGCCACACACGCCCTCACACGCCACACACGCCCTCACACGCCACACACGCCCTCACACACCACACACGCCCTCACACGCCACACACACCCTCACACGCCACACACGCCCTCACACGCCACACACGCCCTCACACGCCACACACGCCCTCACACGCCACACACGCCCTCACACGCCACACACACCCTCACACGCCACACACACCCTCACACGCAACTAGGGTTGCAAAGGGTCGGAAACTTTACGGTAAATTTCCGGACATTTTCTGGAAATTTTCCATGTGAAGTTAACCCCTGGAATGTTGGTAATTTTGCTTCAATTCATCAAAAAAAGTTAGCCTATAACAGCGAACCTGAAGGTAATTTTGGTTAAACTATCTCCAATTCAATAGAATTGCAACCCTCTGCATGCACAGTGCATTCTTCCATCACATGTACAGCTGATTCTCAAGATCTTGCACATTAATGAGATGCTATTGAGCCCACACTACTACACTGTCTGAGCCAAGGACTACATGCTTTCTGGTAAGTTTTCATTACAATACTGGGTGGGGTGAATATATTTTATATTACATACATGACTTTATGTTAACTAGTAAATAGTAGCCTACAGCAAAGTGTGTTTGAATCATTTCTAACTTGTTAACTGTCACGCTTTCAGCGGTCGACGTCACCGGCCTTCTAGCCGCCACCGCCCCAGATCCAATATCATTATTCATTCCTGGTCTGGTTTTTGTTTTGTCCCCATCATCACACCTGGTTCCCATTAGTCATTATGTGTGTATATAAGTCCCTCTGTCTCCTCTCTCATTGTCCGTCATTGTTTCATTGTTCCCTGTATGTATTAGAGCCCTCCTCCTCCTGAGGGTCCGGCATTTATTTCTGTACGTCTTAGTGACATTTATTTTCTTGTGGTTTTGACCGCTGTATTTGTCCGGGCTTGGCCTGTGTTTTGTACTGCTGAAAACGCAGCCTTTCTTTTAGGAGTCACACTCGTCGTGTTTACTCCCTCCAAACACATCACATTAACTTATTGCTACCATGTGGGTTTTAGCCTGCTTGAGCATGCTAACTGAGGAGTGTTAATTCACCTGTATCCATACATGTTTCATTTTAAAACATTTATGTTACAAAGGAGTTGTTTAATCTAACTGCTTAACTATTCTATTTATCTGTACATGGAATTGTATTTGGGTTTTTTCTAATCTTTACAGAAAAATGCCACGGGCACTATCTGATGTGTGGAGACATTTCATTGCAGCTAATGTAGAAGGAAAAGCTGTGTACATTTGCAAATACTGTGGCAAATCATATGTGAAGAATACAACAAAGATGCAGAATCATCTGGCCAAGTGCATAAAGTTCCCTCAGCGCTCACAACAAGCAACCTCTGACAAAAGTCCCTCTACTTCTATTCGAGGTGAAAATTATGAATCAGACACCTTATCGATAGCAACATTTCATGGTCCTCCTGGAATCAGACGTTTTTTTGACTCAATGGAGGAACGTAGTCAGAGAAATGCTGATGAATGTCTTGCTCGAGCTGTGTATGCAACTGGTTCAACTCTGATGCTCACAGGCAATGTGTATTGGAAGAGATTTCTGAATGTTCTTCGCCCTGCATACACCCCTCCAAACAGACATGCTTTATCTAGTAATTTGCTGGATGCCGAGTTCAACAGAGTTCAAGTGAAGGTCAAGCAAATCATAGAGAAAGCAGACTGTATTGCAATCATCTCTGATGGGTGGTCGAATGTTTGTGGGCAAGAATAATTAACTACATCATCACCACCCCCCCTCAACCAGTATTCTACAAGAGCACAGACACAAGGGACAACAGACACACCGGTCTCTACATTGCAGATGAGCTGAAGACAGTCATCAATGACCTTGGACCACAGAAGGTATTTGCACTGGTGACAGATAATGCTGTGAACATGAAGGCTGATTGGTCTAAAGTGGAGGAGTCCTACCCTCACATCACACCCATTGGCTGTGCTGCTCATGCATTGAATCTGCTCCTCAAGGACATAATTGCACTGGAAACCATGGATACAATGGAGCCAAGGAAATTGTTATGTATGTGAAGGGTCATCAAGTTATAGCAGCAATCTACCTCACCAAGCAAAGTGAGAAGAATAAGAGCATCACATTGAAGCTGCCCAGCAACACCCATTGGGGTGGTGTTGTCATCATGTTTGACAGTCTCCTGGAGGGGGAGGAGTCTCTCCAAGAAATGGCCATATCACAGTCTGCCAATATGGACAGCCCCATCAAGAGGATCCTCCTGGATGATGTATTTTGGGAGAGAGTGGTAAGCAGCCTGAAACTCCTGAAACCTATAGCAGTAGCCATTGCACGGATTGAGGGAGACAATGCCATCCCGTCTGACTCTGCTCGCAGATGTAAGAGAATAAATCCGTACTGCCCTGCCCACTTCACTGTTGCTCCAAGCTGAGGAAACTGCAGTTCTGAAATACATCAAAAAGCATGAAGACTTCTGCCTGAAGCCCATACATGCCGCAGCGTACATGTTGGACCCCAAGTATGCTGGCAAGAGCATCCTGTCTGGTGCAGAGATCAACATGGCCTATGGTGTCATCACTACCGTGTCTCGCCACCTTGGCCTGGATGAGGGCAAGGTTCTTGGCAGTCTGGCGAAGTACACTTCCAAGAAAAGGCTTTGGGATGGAGATGCAATATGGCAGTTGTGCCAACATATCTAATCAGCCACCTGTTGGAAGGGACTTTGTGGATCTGAGGCTCTTTCCCCTGTTGCCTCCATCATCCTCCAAATCCCACCAACATCAGCCGCCTCAGAGCGCAACTGGTCTTTGTTTGTCAACACACACACCAAAGCACGCAACAGGCTGACCAATACAAAAATTGGTGGCCATCCAGGCAAATTTGAGGCTTTTTGAGCCTGACAACGAGCCATCCTCAACAAGGTTGGAAAGTGACAGTGAAGATGAGGCCTCAGAGTCTAATGTTCAAGAGGTGGACATTGAGGAGGTCCAGGGAGAAGACATGGAAGCCTGAGAGGGAGACAGAGAGAGATAATAGAAATAGTGAGAGAAAGAGGAGAAAGAGACAGACAGAGAGACAGAGAGAGACAGACAGAGAGAGAGAGGCCTCACTATATCACAGGGGAGGTCCTGTATGACACATTGTATTATGTAGTTATTAACTAGGAGTCAAGTGCCTTAATAAGAAGTAAAGCTCTTTAAAAATATTATTTATGAACCTGTTCATCTAGACAAGAAAGAATAATTATTACCCGTTCTATCTGGTCAACAACTAGCCTGGTCCCAGATCTGTTTGTGCTATCTTGCTATTACACAGATCTCTGCATATCCCCAAGCCATTCAACAACTAGCCTGTTCCCAGATCTGTTTGTGCTATCTTGCTATTACACAGATCTATGCATATCCCCAAGCCATTCAACAACTAGCCGGGCTAATTCAACACGTCCATCCCACTCTAAGGCCTGATGTCACTTTTGGATTTAACCATTCGCCTTACACTGATTCAAACAGACATCTATGATCTCAGCCTGGCTATTAGAGACCCATCTCCCATATGGTGCTTAGAGGGTTAAGGATAGGGGGGCTGTACCATGGCAGATACCATAGCATTACGAACCCCATGTACACACACAAACACGCTCACAGACACACTTGGGATCCCTTTGGGGTTCGGAGATGGCTCACACACACACACACACACACACAGACACACACAACGTGGCATTGAAATTGACACAAACAGCTCTAAGGGTTCAGAGGTTCATTAGAGCAATGTGCTAGCAGGTAGGAGGACTGTATAATAACTATGTGTCACAGTTTGATATTTTAATAATGAAGTTACCTTGACAGTGTGATTACACCTCAACTAGTGATGCCTTCCTGAGGTGATTATATTCTGTATTGAGGTGTGAACATTTTATGGCTATCAATTTAATTGATTTGAAATTAACGCAGATATTTTATATGAGCTGTTTTATCATGTAATAGTAACGCATTAGATAATATCACAATAAAAGAATGAAGGAATTTCATTCAACATTAAATTGCTAGACTGTGTACATATCAGTGCTAATTTCATCAATGTTTACAAGGAAGCATTAGCAAAGCTAACATTTGTTCTATAGAGCAGTGGTTCCCTAACGGTGTGTGGAGGGGTCGGCGGAGGGGGGACGGGGATGTTCCCCCCCAACAACAAAAATTATTATTAGGAACTTTAGCTTTAAATTTACTCTAGAAAGTTGTAATAGTGCAATTTCGAAATTGGGTATCATCAGTTCCTCTTGTCATGTTAGTCATTACATACTGTACCTTAGAGTCCTATTTATAACTTGTCAGAAATGTCCAGATCAACTAACTTTGACCCCCCCCCTTGTTTTTTACACTGCTGCTACTCACTGTTTTTTTTCTTATATTTGTTTTGATATATTTTTATTCAGTAAATATTTTCTTAACTATTTTCTTAAAACTGCATTGTTGGTTAAGGACTTGTAAGTAAGCATTTCACGGTAAGGTCTACACCTGTTGTATTCGGCGCATGTGACAAATAACATTAGATTTGAGTATCTCTCCAGTATATCTCCAGTATCTCTCCAGTATCTCTCTAGAAGTTGGCTCAGTACTACAGCTGTAGTAGTATTTCAGTAACGCTCCTGTGCAGGTGTTTAAGAGCTAAGCCTGTCTGAGCTACTCTGCCTGTCAGTGACACAAGCCGTTGCAAGCAGATGTCCCCTAAATCTGCACACACGAATCCTCAAACGCACACACACACACACACACACACACACACACACACACACACACACACACACACACACACACACGGGTGTCCCTGAGACAGTGACCTAGAGTAAAGGATAAGTGTACTACTCACTCAGCTTATAAAGTGGCACAATCAAATGCAACTAGTTTACCTATAGGTTGTATTTACAATGATGTTTGTTCTTCACTGGTTGCCCTTTTCTTGTGGCAACAGGTCACACATCTTGCTGCTGTGATGCACACTGTGCTATTTCACACAGTAGATATGGGAATTTATCAAAATTGTAAATGTTTATAAAAAATGTTGTGGGTCTGTGTAATCTGAGGGAAATACAGTGGGGAGAACAAGTATTTGATACACTGCCAAGTTTGCAGGTTTTCCTACTTACAAAGCATGTAGAGGTCTGTAATTTTTATCATAGGTACACTTCAACTGTGAGAGACGGAATCTAAAACAAATATCCAGAAAATCACATTGTATGATTTTTAAATAATTAATTTGCATTTGGCAGTGTGTACATAGCCTGTCTTCTCTTGAGAGCCAGGTCTGCCTACGGTGGCCTTTCTCAAAAGCAAGGCTATGCTCACTGAGTCTGTACATAGTCAAAGATTTCCTTAAGTTTTGGTCAGTCACAGTGGTCAGGTATTCTGCCACTGTGCACTCTCTGTTTAGGGCCAAATAGCATTCTAGTTCTCTCTCTCTCCCTTTCTCTCTCCCTTTCTCTTTCTCTCTCCCTTTCTCACACACACACACCACCTTTACTTACTTATCAGTGTAATGCTTTTAATGATTCTTGCCAACTACTATAATCTGTCAACTACATAGTACATACACATGTAAGGAAATGCATGCTAATACCTAATGGTATCTAGCTTGCTGCTCTATTGTTGACTAGACCAGTCTATTGTGATTAGCCCTATTAAGCCCTCATCCCCTCTCCCCTCTTTTGTCATCATCCCCCTCTCTTCCCCTCCCTCCACCGGACCAGGGGAGCATTATCTCACTACTGCTACAAACTCTCTTGACACTGTAAAATAATGGCTTCCTATAAACAATACTGGAGGGTCGTGATAGTACAGATGAAGGATGTTATTTTGATCACCCTGTTGCAATGCAGGACATGTTTTACTTGTAGTGCATTTGAGGTTTTAAAAGGCGTCTGAAGTTTGTAATTGACTTTCCCTTACGAAAAATGTATCAACCCCTACAAAAACGTCCATTCATTATGATTCACATAATAATTCACATTTCCTGTTGCTGCAAGATTATTTTCCTGCTGTAGAACACTGGCTCAAATTAAGATCCTACATATGTAGCAACTGTTCAGTGTTGAAGAGAGTAGTCCATACACTCCGCAACTACTTGTGAACACTTGAGAAAGCATGCTTCTTTTAGAGTCCACCATTACTCCTAAGTGTCTAGATGCAAGAGCCTATTCTCATTCACATAGCTTTTTGCGGAAAAAATAAACTGTATGGTGATTTTGAACAAAAAGTGTTCAGACCACACGGATGTTTGGCTGCCTCCTTGACTGACTCACAGAGGGGGATGGCATGCCCTAGCACGCTCCTTCTTCTTCCCTCCCCCTCTCTCCCAATGTGGGTGGCCGTAGGAGCAACTGGTGTGGAGCCACTACAGGAAAAACAGTCCTAGCTGCTCCTCTAGAAGTCTCTAGTAGTGACTAGCTACCATCACAGACTTCATACTATGGGTAGTTGTCCTTATAAGTCATGTGATCCTGAGACTATTAAGGGAATGGACTCGGGTTTACTCATAACATTCCTCAAATGTTCCTAGTGCGAGATGGAAACATTTTTAGGACTTTGTCACAACCGCTTTCATTACAGACTCACATTAAAAAACTGAGTCACTGGGTCGTTGCTAAGTAACAAAGACCCAGGTAGAGTTAGTTGGCATAAAGGTAACACTGTTCTAGCCATACTATCTTATAGATATAGATAGATACTTTATTGATCCCCGAGGGGAAATGTCTTAAATCATGATGCCATCCCTACTGGGTTTATGTGTTGTAGCCTATTAGGGAAGTCTGACTGAGAATTACGTTATGTCGAGTAAGAGTGACCAGGGACAGAAAAGCTTGGTCTGCCTACTGAACACACAGTGCTGGAGAACGTACTTCACTTCCAGTAAACACATTTAGTCCCTTTTACTCTGAGGGGCATTTGTGTTCAGTAGCCTAAATAAAGTTATTTTTAATGTGGAGGGAGATGTATAGAGAGAGTGCCAGGAAGATACATTTTAAAAAGACACTCTCTCTGTGCCCAGACCGATGTAAAAACCAACTCGCGCTGTCTCACACACACACACACGAATATGTAGCCTATGGCTGAGTGAACTGTAAGTGTCCCGTTATACATCCAGTATAACGAGATAGAAGTCCCTGGGCCGGGTCGGCTGAGGAAAATCCTTTGTAGCTACTTACACAGATGGTGAGCGCTCCTGCCCCCATTCTCTCAGGGAAATGCCTGCAGTCTGCAGACAAGAAGGAAGAAGAAAACTGCTATCCTCCCTCCTTCTCCTCCTCCTCCTCCCTTCTTCTCCCTCTCTTCAATGTTGTCACGGATACAACCCTTTCACCCAGACTAGAGCCATCCAAAAATCCCCAATCAACAGCAAATATAATCCAAGGTAGTGTGAGGAACGATGGGTAAAGACTCCAGTCTACACAGGAGATTCTCTGTTTTACAAACCCCTGTTCTGTTCAACTGGCTGGCGGTCTCCTCCTTGGCTGAAATCTGAGCCCAGCGCTCTCATTGGCTGAGCGGATGGGTCATGTGACTAAAGGAATAGAACTTTGAAGAGTCTGCCTGTAGGAAGGGAGAATGGATGACAGTATATACACTAAGGCTGGGGAGGAAAGGTGGATTTGGATGTAAACTGTGTTTGAAGTTTAACATCCTACATCCAAACAAAGAGGATTTTATAAGCCTTGTAAGATCACATTAGTGTTACAGAAGTGGAAAAATATGCAAAATAAGGATTTTATTCAAAGATCCAGTGTGGAAGCAATTGCAACATGAAACATGATCTCATTTCTTACAATATGTCTACATGGTGAGAATATGAGTTTGATATACAGACATTATTCAAAAAGTATTCCCACACTCTTCTGTACAGGTATAGATAGTATTATCATAATGTCCATAAGGTACTGTGGTGCTGGAGTCCATTATACCTACCAGCTGGGGCGACAGGTAGCCTAGGGCTAAGAGCGGTGGGCCAGGTTCGAAACCCTGAGCCGACTAGGTGAACAAATTATTATTTACAATGACGGCCTACCTACAGGGTCAGCCCCTGGAGCAAATTAGGCTTAAGTGCCTTGCTCAAGGACACATCGGCAAGTTTTTCACCTTGTCGGCTCGGGTATTCGAACCAGCAACCTTTCGTTTACTGGCCCAAAGCTCTAACCGCTAAGCTACCTGCTGTATCAGTCGATGTGCCCTTGAGCAAGGCACTTAACCCTAATTGCTCCTTTAATTCGCTCTGGATAAGAGCTTCTGCTAAATGACCTAAATGTATTATGAGGCCTGCAGTGTATAAATATTGTAGTGTTAAACCTTAATGATTATAGAAGGTAGAAGTAGAAGCCATCCTAACAGGATCAGATCATTTCCCACCTACCTCATCGAAAGTGTTATGCTTCAGGTTAAACTAATCTGATCCTAGATCTGTGGATAGGTTCCAACTCCAACCCACAGTACCCAACCTGACATAACAGTTCTGAAATAAGTAAATATCATCTGATCCTAGATCTGTGTTTAGGTAGCAACTCCTACCCATATTATCTAAATCAACATCACCAAACAGTTCTGAGATCAATGATTTCGTCTTAGTTTAGCGACTTCTCATAAATGAACCTCTTCATGTTGTCGTCGATCCAGTCGTTGAAGGAGGACACTCTGGTGAACACAGAGGGTTTCTTGTCCTTGATACAGCCGAAGGCGCCGAAGCTGACAATGCCATGGACCTCCCAAGGGTCGGAGGCCGAGGGTTGGCAGGCGAAGGGTCCACCTGAGTCACCCTACAGAGGAGGAGAGGAGGTGAGGATGAGGAGAGGAGAGAAAATGAGAGAGGGGTGAGGAGAGACGTGGGACACCAGAAGGGAAGGGAAGGGAGGAGGATGAGGAGAGGAGAGAGGGATGAGGATAAAGGAGAATTTCAATGTAATTACAGATGACAACTAAAATATTAAAACAACTGTCCCAAAATAGTGAATTACTTTTATCGACATATCAGTCTTGCAATGAACATAATCGCTAGTGAATTATTTCACATCAAAAGATAGGAAGCACATGTACTCAATGTACTCAGGCTACTGTAGGCTATACGGCAACAAAACACTCTAGAGAGGAATAGAAGGGCACAGAGTAGCACAAGAGCTGCTGGGTAAAATACATTACAGCATGAGGTCCATATGAATGACACACTCATTCATACGGACCTCATTATTACAGACAACTGTGTAGTTCCCATGCTCTCTGTACTCTGTCCCACCACAACAACAAACACATTAAACCATTTTCAAGGCTGACTGATCACAAACCAAAACTATCTGCCGTGTTTCATAATGCATTCCAATCAGGAGAGCCCACTCGACTGCATTATCATTGCATAACATAATAACAAACCACTTGGGCTGGGTAGAAGCCAAGGTGATATAACCAGCCTAACCCCCGTAACCTTCCCTTACCTAACCCAAAACTAGGCACTCAAGCTGGGTAGTTGGTTTGAACAACCAGGCTTTCTGCCAACCTATCCTAGTGCAAAATTAGCCACTCTCTGGCTAATGGGTCGTGCCACCAGGCTCTCTCCCACCCACCCACTCTCCCTTCCTCCCCTTGCCCAAAACGAGGCACTGTGGCTGGGTAGGGGTCGGTAGTCTACCTGGCAGGCTGACTTGAGTTCGTCTGGAGATTCGTATCCTGCACAGATCATGGAGGGTCTCAGGGTGTCCCACCAATAGGCTGGCTTACTGCAGGTGGCGAAGGGGACGATGGGCAGGGAGGCCTGGTTCAAACTCTTAGATACAACAGGGAAGAGGTTACCTGGAGAGAGAGAGATAGGAGGAAGCGGAAGGGGCGGTGTGTTAAGGGAGTGGGTAGACCGGCATGCCCATGTAATGTTCCCATACATATGTCTATAATGACCATTGAGTCTGCTGTCTAATTCAACATGGACATGATCACATGGTCGCCATGCTACTTAGCTTGCAAGCCTCGCTATCCTGATTGAACCCATCGGTGAA
Source organism: Thymallus thymallus (assembly GCA_023634145.1). Taxonomy (NCBI): domain Eukaryota; kingdom Metazoa; phylum Chordata; class Actinopteri; order Salmoniformes; family Salmonidae; genus Thymallus; species Thymallus thymallus. The sequence goes on from JAKYLM010000074.1 coordinate 487,979, forward strand.
CAGCCTTAACATAGCACGTCTCCTTGTATCTATACATGACTGATCAATAATGGATATCCAGTATGTCTGCTAGCTATGTTATTTTCCTAGACTAGAGTAATCACTGAGAGTCAATGGGAGCCCAGATAGATACAACAGAACAGAAGACGTTAGAGTCAGATATAGCAGTGTGTGTGTTGTGTGTGTGTGTGTGTGTGTGTGTGTGTGTGTGTGTGTGTGTGTGTGTGTGTGTGTGTGAGATGATTCAGACTCTATACCTGATGTCAGTACTGCGCTGAGTTGATTCAGAAACTATACATGGTGTCAGTACTGTGCTGAGTTGATTCAGACTCTATACATGGTGTCAGTACTGTGCTGAGTTGATTCAGACTCTATACACTGTGTCTGTACTGTGCTGAGTTGATTCAGACTCTATACATGGTGACAGTACTGTGCTGAGTTGATTCAGACACTATACATGGTGTCAGTACTGTGCTGAGTTGATTCAGACTCTATACATGGTGTCAATACTGTGTTGAGTTGATTCAGAAACTATACATGGTGTCAGTACTGTGCTGAGTTGATTCAGAAACTATACATGGTGTCAGTACTGTGCTGAGTTGATTCAGACTCTATACATGGTGTCAGTACTGTGCTGAGTTGATTCAGACTCTATACACTGTGTCTGTACTGTGCTGAGTTGATTCAGACTCTATACATGGTGACAGTACTGTGCTGAGTTGATTCAGACACTATACATGGTGTCAGTACTGTGCTGAGTTGATTCAGACTCTATACATGGTGTCAATACTGTGTTGAGTTGATTCAGAAACTATACATGGTGTCAGTACTGTGCTGAGTTGATTCAGAAACTATACATGGTGTCAGTACTGTGCTGAGTTGATTCAGACTCTATACATGGTGTCAGTACTGTGCTGAGTTGATTCAGACTCTATACACTGTGTCTGTACTGTGCTGAGTTGATTCAGACTCTATACATGGTGACAGTACTGTGCTGAGTTGATTCAGACACTATACATGGTGTCAGTACTGTGCTGAGTTGATTCAGACTCTATACATGGTGTCAATACTGTGTTGAGTTGATTCAGACTATGTGGTGTCGGTGCGGTGGAGTGCCACCTGGCCTCATAAAAACTTTATCATCAGCCCTGAAAAGAACATAACACACCTAGCCAGCCAACACCAGGCTTTGTGTTAATATTATAGCCTGCTTATAATCCTTCCTAGGAGAGAAAAGATCTTAATGTCAGCCAAGTGTCAAGTAGAGTGGGAGCTGGGTGAGATGGGTGGAGCTATCACTGTCAGTTTGATGAGAGGTTCTTTGGGGTTGATGTTGTTAGAGCATCATAAAATAGTTAAACGTTTAGTCTCAGCAGAGGTAGGTGTTGCTATGCAATATGTACCGTGTTTTTAAAAGGTGTATTTAAATGGTGTATTTTCAAATGTGTATTTGAAGACTGTGCGTGTCATGTATCTGAATTGGGAGGGTGTGTGTCTTCGTATGTGCACCTACGAGTGTGTCTATTGATAAACTACTATTCCTAAAAACCATAACAATGTTTTGCTTCCCATCATACCTTTCTCGTCTCCCCACCCCGTGACGTAGCAGGGTTTCCCAGCAGGCATCAGCACGCCGGGCGCCGGCAGACACACGGGACTGATCTCCCTGGTCATGTTGACCGCAGTGCTCAGGTGCACCAGGGCGATATCGTTAGTGATATCCGTCCTGTCCTGCTCGTACACGAAGCCCTTGTGCCTGATGATGCTGTCCACCTGGAGTCAAAGAAATCAAATCAAATTCAAATCAAAATCGCAAACTACTTTACAGTAAAACTATTAAAAAAACAGAAAGAGAGACATCATATTGCAATTTATACTTAGATTTGCACATTTCAATAAATAATACAAATATGCTATTCACCTTGTAGCAGGCCTCATGGGAAGGGAGGTCCCGGGACGAGTTCATGTGGTGTTTGCCCAGACACATGCGCCAATAGGTGGGGTTACCTAGAGGCCTGGGTGGGGTGGAGGGACAAGGGATTTTTGGTTAAGGTTAGAAGGGAGTTTTTGGGATTGGATAGAATGATGTGTTGATGTGAGGATTGTGTATATGTGTGTGTGTGTGTGTGTGTGTGTGTGTGTGTGCTTACGCCATGAAGCAGTGAGCGGCTGTCAGGACCCATTCCTTGTGGATCAGGGAGCCTCCACAGCCGTGCATGTGGGGGATGGGAATGAATGGACTGGCCTGGAGAGAGAAAGATTCATCAATATACATGATTACACACACACACACACACACACACACACACACACACACACACACACACACACACACACACACACACACACACACACACACACACACACACACACACACACACACACACACACACACAGGCCCAGGCCCAGGCCCAGGCCCAGGCCTCACCTGCATGGAGACTTGCCAGGGCCAGGAGTGGGGCACAGCCTCTACCCCATTGACCACTCTCAAGGTGGCATTACTGGGGGGCACAGCAGGGCTGCCACACGTCTCAGGCCAGCCTATAGGAAGAAGAGAGAGACATGTCAATATACAGGTAATAAAAGTATTTTCAAAGTGGCTGTCAGTGGGAAATGTCACCTTGCTGTTGGAGAGGGATAGCCACTAATAACTGAACTCTGGTTGGATCACTGGAAATTGATCCACCTAGAGACAATGCTTCTGTAGTAAACAGGCTAGTTAAGGATCATATCACCTCTACCTTACCTCACACCCTAGACCCACTTAAATTTGCTTATCGCCCCAATAGATCCATAGATGATGCAATTGCCATCGCACTGCACACTGCCCTATCCCATCTGGACAATAGGAATACCTACGTAAGAATGCTGTTCATTGACTACAGCTCAGCATTCAACACCATAGTACCCTCCAAGCTCATCATTAAGTTTGGGGCCCTGGGTCTGAACCCCGCCCTGTGCAACTGGGTCCTGGACTTCCTGACGGGCCGCCCCCAGGAGGTGTAGGTAGGAAACAACACCTCCATTTTGCTGATCCTCAACACAGGGGCCCCACAAGGGTGCATGCTCAGCCCCCTCCTGTACTCCCTGTTCACCCATGTCCGCGTGGCCAAGCACGCCTCCAACTCAACCATCAAGTTTGCAGATGACACAACAGTGGTAGGCCTGATTACCAACAATGATGAGACAGCCTACAGGGAGGAGGTGAGGGCCCTGGCAGAGTGGTACCAGGAAATTGACCTCTCTCTCAACGTCAACAAAACAAAGAAGCTGATCGTGGACAGGAAAAAGCAGAGGGAGCACTCCCCTATCGACATTGACGGGACCACAGTGGAGAAGGTGGAAAGCTTCATGTTCCTTGGCGTACACATCACTGACAAACAAAAATGGTCCACCCACACAGACAGTGTAGTGAAGAAGGCGCAACAGCGCCTCTTCAACCTCAGGAGGCTGAAGAAATTTGCCTTGGCCCCTCAGAAACCTTTACAGAAGCGCAATTGAAAGCATCCTGTCGGGCTGTATCAACGCCTGGTACGGCAACTGCACCACACGCAACTGCAAGGCTCTCCAGAGGGTGGTACGATCTGCCCAACGCATTACCGGGGGCACCCTGCCTGCCCTCCAGGACACCTACAGCACCGTACGTCACAGGAAAGCCAAAAAGATCATCAAGGACATCAACCACCTGAGCCACGGCCTGTTCACCCCGCTATCATCCAGAAGGCGAGGTCAGTACAGGAGCATCAAAGCTGGGACCGAGAGACTGAAAAACAGCTTCTATCTCAAGGTCATCAGACTGTTAAATAGCCATCACTAGCTGACTACCACCCGGCTACTCAACCCTGCACCTTAGAGGCTGCTGTCCTATATACATAGACATGGAATCACTGGCCACTTTAATAATGGAACACTAGTCACTTTAATAATGTTTACATATCTTGCATTACTCATCTCATATGTGTATATACTGTATTGAATACACATCAACACACAATATACAATATACACCTCAATATACACATACATTTTCACATCGATACACGAAAAGCAAAACACAACCATAGAAAACAAGCACGTTCTTCAGTAAAAAGGTTCTCAATCTGCATTTGCCACATCTAAGGTCAGATGTTTTTATGGTTAATGTTAGGATAATCTGATCCTAGGTCTGTGGTTTAACCAGTTGTTGTACTTACTGATAGTGATGTTGTCCCATGGGTTAGCAGGAGGGGGAGGCAGAGTGGGGTACACGTTGGGATCAGTGGTCCAGTAACCACGGAAACCCTTATCCACATTGGCTTTGTTGCTGAGGAAACGGACCACAGCCGTGTTGCCAACGACAGTAACCTCGGGGGGCGGGGCAAAGCCACAGAAGCGACCTGCACAGGTAACAAATCACAAATAATAAATGTATGTTATTGAAGTAAAGTAGATGTATAACATGTACTTAGTTATATTGATCAAAGTAATGTACACCTGAAAAAAGGGACATTTGAATCAACAGTACTTTGCAGAACAAAATATCCTCTCTCATGAATTACATTTCAATGGAATCTCTATTGTTTTATCTCTATGGTAACAACCTTGTGAGGTCAGTCCTGCTCCACCGTAGATCTCCACGTAGTCCACACACTGTCCCAGCTGGTTCACGGCCTGCACATCAAAATGGGTGAAGACAATGTGGATGTTCTTAGCTGAGGGGATGGAGAGACGCCAGGTACACACAGCCTGGTCTAGATAGTCATTAGGCCAGTTAGGAGAAGTCAGTTCTCCCTGATCACTGCTGAAGACACCTCCACATGGAACTGTAGGGGGAAGGGGGAGAGAGAAGGGTGGGGAGGGAGAGATAGAGGAAGGGGAGGGAGAGATAAAGGAAGGGGAGGGAGAGATAGAGGAAGGGGAGGGAGAGAAAGAGGAAGGGGAGGGAGAGATAGAGGAAGGGGAGGGAGAGATAGAGGAAGGGGAGGGAGAGATAGAGGAAGGGGAGGGAGAGATAGAGGAAGGGGAGGGAGAGATAGAGGAAGGGGAGGGAGAGATAGAGGAAGGGGAGGGAGAGATAGAGGAAGGGGGGGGGGGATAGAGAAAGGGGAGGGAGAGGAAGGGGGGGGGATAGAAAAAGGGGAGGGAGAGCGAGAAGAAGGGGAGGGAGAGATAGAGGAAGGGGAGGGAGAGATAAAGGAAGGGGAGGGAGAGATAGAGGAAGGGGAGGGAGAGATAGAGGAAGGGGAGGGAGAGATAGAGGAAGGGGAGGGAGAGATAGAGGAAGGGGAGGGAGAGATAGAGGAAGGGGAGGGAGAGATAGAGGAAGGGGAGGGAGAGATAGAGGAAGGGGAGGGAGAGATAGAGGAAGGGGAGGGAGAGATAGAGGAAGGGGAGGGAGAGATAGAGGAAGGGGAGGGAGAGATAGAGGAAGGGGGGGGAGATAGAGGAAGGGGAGGGAGAGCGAGAGAGTCAAGACCTCAGTTTAGAGTGTTATCCTAAAAGTATTTGTGTAAACCCATAGGAATGTTAGGCTAAGTGGTGAAGACCGAAGTTGCACCTAAGCACTGATCTGAAGTCAGATATGTAGGGTGACAGGTAGCCTAGTGGTCAGAGCGTTGGGCCAGTAACTGAAAGATTGCTGGATCGAATCCCTGAGCTGACAAGGTGAAAACCTTTCGATGTGTCCTTGAGCAAGGCACTTAACCCTAATTGCTCCAGGGGCACCGCAGCCTTCCAGGAGGCCCTGAAACCCAGTTCCACTCACCCTCACTGGGGTCCACAGCCTTCCAGGAGGCCCTGAAACCCAGTTCCACTCACCCTCACTGGGGTCCACAGCCTTCCAGGAGGCCCTGAAACCCAGTTCCACTCACCCTCACTGGGGTCCACAGCCTTCCAGGAGGCCCTGAAGCCCAGTTCCACTCACCCTCACTGGGGTCCACAGCCTTCCAGGAGGCCCTGAAGCCCAGTTCCACTCACCCTCACTGGGGTCCACAGCCTTCCAGGAGGCTCTGAAGCCCAGATACACTCACCCTCACTGGGGTCCACAGCCTTCCAGGAGGCTCTGAAGCCGGTGTCCACCACCTTGTTGTTGGAGGTGAAATAGAGGCTCAGTCTGTCACCGATACTCACTAGGTCCTGAGGGGGCATGTGACTGCAGTAGGTACCTATAAAGGAGACATAAGGAGGTTATAAGGCGAGATGGCAAGGTTATAACGATACATTAAGGGGTCATAAGGAGACATGCAGTGCATCATTTAATTGGTCTCCTCTCTTCATATGCACTGACTTGAAAATACAGGATAGAGAGAGACAAGCAATATCTTTATTTCTTCTTATTATGAGACAAATCAAGGGTTTCAAAGGCTAATCAAACATTGTTGGCTGAATCTTTTTGTGCAAATATAGTCCCCTGGGCCTTAATCTACAACTGTCATTACGATAACGGCAGTAATCTGTCTACTCAACTACACTATTATCAAGTCCATCAATGTGTCCTGGGTGACAAAGCATATCAGTTGTTGAAGAGACAAGAGCGTTCTCTGTGTTACAGCTTTATCTTGTCACAGTGTTTCATCTTGCCTTCCAGTCAGTTTATATGGCTGTCAAAGCAAACAACTCTGAAATATAATTTAATCTTAATCAAATTGGAAAGTAATGACATTGAACTGTGTGAGGTGAGACACAATAAAGTACAAAGTAATCTCATTTATCATACACAAGACAGGGTGTGTGTGTGTGTATGTGTGTGCACACGCAAGCCACACACACACATACACCCCACATCACCTACCCCCCCTCTTCCCGCACACACCAAAGACCCTTACATACGGCAGTACTACCTAGGCTGGCTAAGCTGTCGTTGATGGTGACTTTGTCGTTGAGACACAGCTGGGTGTCCTCCAGGGAGAAGTTGTGGAAGCGCAGGTGGACCAGTTTACCGTCGGGCACCTTGATGTGCCACTGGCAGCGGGCACCGTTACTGTAGCTGCCCGGGTGCCCCATGCTGGACAGCACGCCGCTCTCGCCAGTCATATCCTTTAGCCCGCCACAGCCAGATGCTACGAAGAGAGAGAGGAGGGGAGGGGGAGTGAGTTAAAGGGAGGACATAGAAGGAGAGATGATGGGGGAGAGGACATGAAGGGACAGAGAGAGAAAGAGGGGGGTTTGGACCGATTTGGACCAGTTGGGAACCAGTTCAGAGTTGGAACATACTGTGCTGGTTGTACATGTCCCTGCGGATGACATTCTCCATCCAGGGGATGTAGGCCGAGGCGCGGGTGAACACAGAGGGCTTCTTGTCCATGATGCAGCCGTTGGGGCCGAAGCTGGTGATGCCGTGCACCTCCCAGGGAGCGTCGGGAGAGTCCTGGCACACCAGGGGACCGCCTGAATCCCCCTGTGTAACATGACGAGAGTCAAAAAGCACTTCATATTGATGACATCATCAACACAACCATGACATCATTAATATATAATTAATAAAATTGTATTTTCTTTAAATCACTGATAATCTTTTGCATTATACAGTATAATAAGAGTTTTCCACTTGATCTCAAAGCGCTTTCCATGTTATGCAGGTATACAGTATATCCCACAGGGTACCTGACAGACAGACTTGAGCTCATCAGGCAAGGTGTAGCCCATGCAGATCATGGAGGTCTTGATCTGGAACCACCAGTAGTCCATCCTCTTACAGGTGTTGAAGGGCACGACCGGCAGGGCCACTTGGTTCAGGGCCTCAGCCACTTTGGCATTCATGGAATCGCCTGATTAAAAAAGATAGGACTAGTTAATTATATTGTTTGGTCCTCAGCTACTTTGGTATTCATGGAATCGCCTGATTAAAAATAAATTAGTTGCTCCAGTTAATTTATTGTTATCAACTGGTAATACTTGACATTTATTTTAGCCTAATCCTTTTTAGAAGCTTTTTCATAGAAAACAAAGGCTGTGTTTACACAGGCATCCCAATTCTGATATTTTGTTCACTAGTTGGTATCAGATCAGCTCTGAATAAGATCTGATGTGAAAAGATCTGATGTTTTGTCAAAAGACCAATTAGTGGGGGGAAAAAGATCAGAATTGGGCTGTCTGTGTAAACGCAGACAAAGTAGTGTGCAGAGAGATCAACGTTGAAATTCAGTGGATGTATTTTCAATTGTTAACCAGCAAGGGGGGTAAAAGCACCAGAAAAACTGGAACCAGATTTGGCAGTATGGAAATGAGAAAACAGGTCAATAAATTAATTATGGGGATTGGTTGGATTGTTGCATTTTGTTGTAGCTTGTGGAAGGGAGTCCTATGGTTATTTCTTATGGGAAAATGAGGTCACAATCCTGACATCATGCTCTGATTGTATCCCACTTATCTGCACATTGCATATTGTAGCAACTGTAACCCAATTTGGAACTCTTGGCATAAGGTGTTGATAGTCGCTGGTCCGGGCTACCCCTCCAATTGGCTACAATAGGAGGAGTCACAATAAATGGCAGACATCACAAAACATCTCAACCCCTCACCAGTCTCGTCTCCCCAGCCGGTGGCGTAACACTTCCTGCCCCCCTCCAGCACCTCCTCCACGGAGGGCAGGCAGGAGTAGGAGATCTGGTCGCTGGGGGTCACTTCCCCACCCAGCCTGACGAGGGCGATGTCGAACTCCACCGTGGGCACCGTGGGGTACTTGAAGCCCTCGTGGCGGTAGATGCCAGTCACCCCGAAGCAGCGCTCCGTGTCTTCGGTGAACGTCAGGTTGTGTTTGCCCATGCACATTTTCCAGCGCTGGAGCTCGTCAGCGTACCTGGAGAGAGGGTCACATGTCATATATATCAACACGTGAATATATAACGTGTTAGGTTAGTGCAATGTGTGGTTTGTTTTCATATAGTCAACCTATAGTGCTCCTGAGACCCACACAAAATATCAGATACACACACACACACACACACACACACACACACACACACACACACACACACACACACACACACACACACACACACACACACACACACACACATACACTGAGTGTACAAAACATTCCATGACATTCCACGCTCTTTCCATGACTTAGACTGACCAGGTGAATCCAGTTTAAAGCTATGATCCTTTATTGATGTCACTTGTTAAATCCACTTCAATCAGTGTAGATGAAGGGGAGGAGACAGGTTAAAGAAGGATTTTTAAGCCTTGAGACAATTGAGACATGGATTGTGTATGTGTTCCATTTAGAGGGTGAATGGGCAAGACAAAAGATTGAAGTGCCTTTGAACGGGGTATGGTAGTAGGTGCCAGGCGCACCGGTTTGTGTCAAGAACTGTAACGCTGCTGGGTTTTTCACGCTCAACAGTTTCCCGTGTGTATCAAGAATGGTCCACCACCCAAAAGACATCCAGCCAACTTGACACAACTGTGGGAAGCATTGGAGTCAACATGGGCCAGCATCGGAACGCTTTTGACACCTTGTAGAGTCCATGCCCTGACAAATTGAGGCTGTTCTGAGGGCAAAATGGGATGCAGTTCAAAATTAGGAAGGTGTTCTTAATGTTTTGTACACTCAGTGTACAAACACGCACACATCCTCTTAAACACAACCACCTAAATCTGCATCATAGAAATGGAATGATTTGGCTTTAATAGGAATATATGCTTTAGAGGTTCTACTTCTATGTATAAAACCAACACAAAAACCTACAGTGTACAGAGTTTCCTGGTTGTAGCAGCATACCATCAATCTATGAGCTTGGTTCTCTGTGACAGGGCAGAATTTGTGTAAGACAGGAACTCTGTGGGCCATTACACACGGTTGGAGACATTTCATTGGACCAACAAGACCCAGCACCAGCCCTGTAACAATCCTTAGATAAGGAACCAGGTAATGGTAGTGACAGACAGAGGCATAGCCGTCTCAAATAACTGCCTGTCTGCATTAAGATAATGGGCTTCAGACACAGGGAGGGACATGGTCTAAAAATACTTTTCTGTTTTGTTTACTTACCAAGACACAGAACAATATTACGTAATGTCAACTCAATCAAATGTAAAAGGTACATTTTAAAATCTCAAAAGTAAAAAATGTATGACAAAATCGTCTTGTTTTGTGCACACAATAGGGACATATTGGCCTACAGTTGAAGTCGGAAGTTTACATACACCTTAGCCAAATACATTTAAACTCAGTTTTTCACAATTCCTGACATTTAATCCTAATAAATATTCCCTGTCTTAGGTCAGTTAGGATCACCACTTTATTTTAAGAATGTACACTACAATGTACAATGTGAAATGTCAGAATAATAGTAGAGAGAAGGATTTATTTAAGCTTTTATTTCTTTCACCACATTCCCAGTGGGTCAGAAGTTTACATACACTCAATTAGTATTTGGTAGCATTGCCTTTAAATTGTTTAACTTGGGTCAAACGTTTCAGGTAGCCTTCCACAAGCTTCCCACAATAAGTTGGGTGAATTTTGGCCCATTCCTCCTGACAGAACTGGTGTAACTGAGTCAGGTTTGTAGGCCTCCTTGCTCGCACACGCTTTTTCTGTTCTGCCCACAAACTTTCTATAGGATTGAGGCCAGGGATTTGTGATGGACACTTTGGCCATTTTGCTGAGCGGCCTTTCAGGTTATGTCGATATAGGACTCGTTTTACTGTGGATTTGGATACTTTTGTACCTGTTTCCTCCAGCATCTTCACAAGGTCCTTTGCTGTTGTTCTGGGATTGATTTGCACTTTTCGCACCAAAGTACGTTCATCTCAGAACGCGTCTCCTTCCTGAGCTGTATGACGGCTGCGTGGTCCCATGGTGTTTATACTTGCGTACTATTGTTTGAACAGATGAACGTGGTACCTTCGGGCGTTTGGAAATTGCTCCCAAGGATGAACCAGACTTCTGGAGGTCTACAATTTTTATTCTGAGGTCTTGGCTGACTTCTTTTGATTTTCCCATGATGTCGAGTAAAGAGGCACTGAGTTGTGGCCTTGAAATACATCCACAGGTACACCTCCAATTGACTCAAATGATGTCAATTAGCCTATCAGAAGCTTCTAAAGCCATGAAATCATTTTCTGTTCAAAGGCACAGTCAACTTAGTGTATGTAAACTTCTGACCCACTGGAATTGTGATATAGTGAATTATAAGTGAAATAATCTGTCTGTAAACAATTGTTGGAAGAATTACTTGTGTTATACACAAACTACTGACTTGCCAAAACTATAGTTTGTTAACGTGAAATCTGTGGAGTGGTTGAAAAAAAAATGACAACCTAAGTGTATGTAAACTTCCGACTTCAACTGTACATGTACAATGATTGTCACTTTGTGACAAAGTTGAGGGGTGTTCACATTTATAGGAATAGAATTACCACCCATCACGAAATGGACCGTTGACTTGAATGGGAATGTCTGTTCTAGTAATTCTGTTTCTAAATCTGCGTCCCAAATGGTACCCTTTTCCCTGTATATTGCATTACTGGTCAAAAGTAGTGCCCTAAATAGGGTGTCATTTGGGATACAACCTATAGTTCACTCACCGTATGAAGCAATGGGCAGCTGTCATGACCCAGTTCTTATGAATGAGAGTTCCTCCGCAGGTGTGGAAGAACTTGGGCGTCTCCTGACTGCTAGGCCAAACCTGGGAAAATAAAAAATCAGCTTTTAAAGTGATAGTTCACCCAAATGACTAAATGACACGTTGGTTTCCTTAGTCTGTAAGCAGTCTATGTACAAGGTAAGACGGCAACCCATACGACGTTGCCTCTGGTATAATCACAGTTGTTTTAAATAATGATGAGGTTGAGCTGAAGGGACTCATCTCATTAAGTTTTATTAGCAGTGTGTGTGTGTGTGTGTGTGTGTGTGTGTGTGTGTGTGTGTGTGTGTGTGTGTGTGTGTGTGTGTGTGTGTGCAGTCTAAGGGTGTGTGTAATCCCATCCATGTAATGATGATGTCAGTAAACAAACATGTCCCAACAGAAATAAGGTGAGATTGGTGTCTTGCCACTGGGACAAGTGTACCTGCATCATGATAACAGAGAATCTCATTCAAAACTTATTGGTGATATTGCCCTCAAGAGATGAGACATTGAGTAAATTAATTTACGTGTTGTTGTAAAGTAGTTCACGCATTTGTGATGTTCCCTGATGGATAATCACACAAGTTGGCTCTAGGTATATGCCAAATAAATGTTGACAACCAGGCAGTCATTTTGGATTTGATTCTAGAATAACAGTGTAAATGAACCTAAATAGAGTTTTCTAGACAGGCAGTGTCTCACCTGCATGGACACCTGCCAGGGCCAGGAGTGGGGCTCGGCTGGCTCTCCGTTGACGATGCGGGTGTGGATGGTGGGGGGAATGGCGGGTTTGCCACATGTGGTTGGCCATTCTAGAGTAAAGGACAGAACCGTTGCTATCTTATCTGTGTGAAATCAGCGATACGACTACAGGGTTATTGTTTTGATAGCAATAAGAATTTTTCCCACAGCCATCCTCTCCTCTCCTCTCCTCTCCTCTTGGCTGTGCCCGACCAGAAACGCCCCGAGGCAGCACGATGCACAGTCCATCTGTAAAACTGGATTTCAGTAATTGACTTGGCAGGAGCCCAACCACCTGGGGCCAATCAAAGGGTAAAGAATGGGGCAGAGGGTAAGAGACAACCAGAGGGCAACTGCTACAGTAAGGGCACTTCATACTACACTTTATGCATCCTAAAATGGCACCCTATTTCCTATATATTATAGTGTACTAATTTTGACTGGAGCCTGATTGGGCTCTGGTCAAAAGCAATGCACTATGGGAATAGGGTGCCATTTGGAATGCACAACAGAATCCACCAAATGGATCAACGGAAATCAAGCCAGGATTATACTGTACTCTACAGACTGGTCAGATGAAATCAAGCCAGGATTATACTGTACTCTACAGACTGGTCAGATGAAATCAAGCCAGGATTCTACTGTACTCTACAGACTGGTCAGATGAAATCAAGCCAGGATTCTACTGTACTCTACAGACTGGTCAGCTGAAATCAAGCCAGGATTATACTGTACTCTACAGACTGGTCAGATGAAATCAAGCCAGGATTCTACTGTACTCTACAGACTGGTCAGATGAAATCAAGCCAGGATTCTACTGTACTCTACAGACTGGTCAGCTGAAATCAAGCCAGGATTATACTGTACTCTACAGACTGGTCAGATGAAATCAAGCCAGGATTATACTGTACTCTACAGACTGGTCAGCTGAAATCAAGCCAGGATTATACTGTACTCTACAGACTGGTCAGATGAAATCAAGCCAGGATTATACTGTACTCTACAGACTGGTCAACTGAAATCAAGCCAGGATTATACTGTACTCTACAGACTGGTCAGATGAAATCAAGCCAGGATTATACTGTACTCTACAGACTGGTCAGCTGAAATCAAGCCAGGAGTCTACTGTACTCTACAGACTGGTCAGATGAAATCAAGCCAGGATTATACTGTACTCTACAGACTGGTCAACTGAAATCAAGCCAGGATTATACTGTACTCTACAGACTGGTCAGCTGAAATCAAGCCAGGAGTCTACTGTACTCTACATAGAGGGCTGTTATATTCCCCCGTTTACATGGTTTTAGTGAAAAGCACTTGTTTGGAGAAGGAAGCTACAATATTGGAACACATTTAAAATTGATGTGACACTTTCTAGCAGCTTGTTAGTTGGCCCTTAACTGATCACCAATAAATATTTGCAGCAGTTTAGAACTGACTTCGGTGATGTCATCCCAGGGGTCGGGCTGTACAGGGGGCTCAGTGTGAGCAGGCTGGGTAAGGGTTAGGTACCTACCTACGGTGATGTCATCCCAGGGGTTGGGCTGTACAGGGGGCTCAGTGGGAGCAGGCTGGGTGGAGTCTGTGGTCCAGTAGGCTCTAAAACCTTTAGCCTCCATGAAGAAGTCAGCATGGAAACGCATCACCAACTTGTTGCCCTTAGTCGTGATGGTGGCTGGAAGTTGGTCACCACACCATGGACCTGGTAAATAAAAAAAACAACACCAAAAATCAGTTGCAAGTCAGTTGAGCTACAGCTACTGCTACTACCACTGCTGCTACTACTACAACTACTACTATTAGTACTACTAGTACTACTACTACTAATGCTACTGCTACTACTACTAGTTCTACTGCTGCTACTACTGCTGCTACTACTACTACAACTACTACTACAACTACTCCTAATGCTACTGCTGCTACTGCTACTACTACTACTACTACTACTACTGCTACTGCTACTGCTACTGCTGCTACTACTAGTACTACTGCTACTACTACTGCTGCTACTACTGCTGCTACTACTACTACTACTACTACTACTAATGCTACTGCTGCGACTACTACTACTACTACTACTGCTACTACTACTACAACTACTACTGCTGCTACTACTACTGCAACTTCTGCTACTACTACTAATGCTACTACTGCTACCACTGCTACGACGACAATTACTACTGCTAGTGCTACGACTACTACTACGACTACTACTACGACTACTACTACGACTACTACTACGACTACTACTACTACTACTACAGATGTAGTGTATTTGAGGTTTAAAAAGGCTTCTGAAGTTTGATATTTCCACTCTGAAATTTCAGACTTGATTTTCCCTTACGGAAAATATATCAACCCCTGCAAAATGTACATTCATTATAATCCACAAAATAATTCACATTTCCTGTTGCTGCAGGATTATTTTCCTGCTGTAGCAATCTGACTCAAATTAAGATCCTACATCTGTAATACTACTACTGCTACTAGTTCTGCTGCTACTACTATTACTGCTAGTGCAGCTGCTACTACTACTACTACTACTACTAGTACTACTACTCTGTAACGTATCATTTTATTTATAAATAACTTTTCAGAACATTAGATAACAATATGTTGATGGTACACTATCTACAGCACAATTCAATCAACATCCAATCAACATTCAATCAACATTTAATCAAATGTTTACAATCACCATATTTTGAACTCACCGTGTTTTGTACTCTCAGCTCCGTCATTATAGATGTCGTATGCCACCATGTTATCCAAGCATTTGGAGGTGAAAATGTCCTTGCCTTCCAGGTCGAAGTGGGTGAACGTTAGGGTTATGGTCTTCCCTTTGGGCACCTCCACACTCCACATGCACTCGCTGGCCGCCTTGTAGTTCATAGGCCAGTTCTGAGACTTAATCACCCCTTCATCCTCATGGGAGGCCCCTCCGCATCCCTGGATCTCTGGAGAATGAAGGTGGGGGTTAGTTTGTTTGTGTGTGTGTGTGTGTGTGTGTGTGTGTGTGTGTGTGTGTGTGTGTGTGTGTGTGTGTGTGTGTGTGTGTGTACGTATGCATGCATGTGTGTGTTTGGGTATGTGCGCATGTATATGTGCATTCGTGGGTCAGTGCGTGTGTGTGTACGTGCGTGCATGTATCCGTGTGTGTGTGTGTGTGTCTGAATGATGATAGTGGGCTGATGGGAAATAAACAGGTTAGAGTAGATGAGCTGCAGCCTCCTCAAGATTAGCCAGAGAGCAGAGTTGAATTTACTGAGGAGTAAACACTGTGTCACAGTGATATACAGTCAGTGCAGACCTATGCAATACACACTAATACAGCTGGTCGATCAGACCTGGTATCTGGCTCGCCCTGTTAATTTACAAATGGAGTGAGTGTGTGTGTGTGTGTGTGTGTGTTTACGCAGATGGAGATGGGTCCATGGAGTTTGTAACACAGGCAGAAATAAACGTTTAATACATCCACTTTACATACATATTCATAGCTCTTTAAATGTGGTTGTTGACGTCCAAAACCTTGAGTGTTGACATCCATAAACTAAAAAGTCCTGGACAACCCAAAAAGCTGTAATGTGATGGCAAAAAGGCCAAGATAAAACAGCGATTGAAAACGTTAAAGCTACCACATCAGAACAAAATGACTCAAACAAAAAACACATCCTCCTTCTGACCTCCTCACCCCTTTCACAACTGAAACCTCAAGCCCTCTGGCTGATACATTATAATCATGATCAAAGCATTTTCACTCTTTTGCCCAGTGTACCCTGACCTGTGCTTTCTCAGTACTTACCACTCATCTCGTTCTAAGATGTTGCTCCTGTCATAAATACGTGCCTGAGGTTCTAAAGTTCACTTTATGGATGGTCATCGCTAGAGAGTAGTGCAGCTGACTCAGCGACACAAGGTGCCTCAGGTGTGTGTGTGTATGTGTGTGTTTGTGTGTGTGCGTACAGATTCACATGTTTATACGTGTGTGTTAGCAGAGAAGGCTGGGATTGTTACCGGCGATGTCCTCAGGATACACAGCCTCCCACTTAGCGGAGAAGCCTCGGTCAGAGAGATGTGAGTCGGACAGGAAGCTCAGGGACATCTTGTTATTGGCACTGACCACCACAGAGGGAAGGAGGTAGCCACAGTGTGTGCCTGGGATGTAGGTATGGGGAGAGAGAGAGGGGGGGGGGGGCGGGGAGAGAGAGAGGGCAGGGGGAGAGAGGGAGAGAGAGAGGGAGAGAGAGAGGGGGGACAAATAAGACACATCAATCAAATGTTTGCATGGCACCAAAAGGTCTAAGGGTACAACATCTCAGAAAACATACTGCCATCTACGTTAACTCAGTAACTAAACATCTTGATAGAAAATATATAAAATAAATACAGTATATATTAAGGAGATCGGAGATCCTAAATGACACAGCACCAACTGAAGCTCCTACAATGGAGGAGTCTGTATTTCTATTGGCCTCTTGTCTGTGTGGCTGCCTGGTGTTTTGCTCCTGTACTTGTTAAGTGTAATGTGGGCTGTCAGGGGCCAACCATGCCCTCCTGCTGAGCCCTGCTCCCCCTGGCAGGGGGTCGCGCCTGTTCTGACAGTTAGAGCCCCGACAGAGACCTCTGGTGAGGAAGGAAACTGTTGCTCACGCATGCACACACACACACACACACACACACACACACACACACACACACACACACACACACACACACACACACACACACACACACACACACACACACACACACACACACACACACACACACACACACACACACACACACACACACACACACACACACAGGGAAGGAGAGCGAAAGATCTGTCATCCTAAACGTTTTGACATCAGCTGGAATACCACACTGAATAGGATGTTGGGTGAAGTTGCCCCTAGATGCGAACCGTGGGTCAATAAAAAAAGTATTCACTAATACTTAAGGTTAGGATTGGGGGACGGGTAGCTGATCCTAGATCTGTACCGAGGGGAAACTTCACCCCAGAGCACTGAATTGTGTTCTTTGGATGGTGTTAAGTTGCAAAATGCTGAGCTTATGACTTCAGCGTCTTCCAAGAGATGTGTTTTCTTTAACGCAGAAATAAAACAGTTTCCTCTCTCTCTTCCTGCCTCCCCGTTATCTCTCAACTTAACACTCGTAAACACACACACAGACACACACAGACACACACACACACACACACACACACGCCGCAGGTGTTGTTGTCTCCACTCTGCCTCAGTTCCAGTCCTTGAGAGTGTTGTGCTGGAGATAAAACTATCTGTCAGACTCCAGCTCTCTGATGTGAATAACAAGGAGGTTACAGTTCCCTAGAGTGATTCTAATCAACAGCTTTACAGCCCTGAGGACAGGAGACAGGCACTGGCACACTCAGCATACTAGCCTAGCTTGGTGCTTGGCGCTCTGTCTAGGAGTCAAAGTTTCTCCCTTTTCATTTCTAGCAACAGGGCACATTCTGCTCAGCAAATGCTTATCTGCTTATCTGGTGTCTCTTGCTGCTTGATTTGTGTGTTGTGTGTGTGTGTGTGTGTGTGTGTGTCCCTGAGTAGACAAACAGCTTGTTTGGGAAATACGAAGGGGAGCAGGTTATAGGTTATCGCCTGGCCCCCACTGCTGACATTTTGGGGGTTTGGCATAGTGTGGGTGGGCAGGCACAACTTATTAACAAGGGGCAGGTAGATACTGTGGGTGGCTTGTCTTATCAAGGGACTAATGGCTGTCAGAAATGACACTGGGCACCATTTTGGGGCCTTCATAGAGACCGATGAGCAATATGGACGGTCCATCTTAGTTTACCAAACGACAACAACTAAAAGTGTCTGTACTCTATGACACCATATGGGGCCATTTTGGATCTCCATAATAACACATTAACAGGAGATCCAGGTTGGGTGGACATACTGTAACTTACCAAGTGCCTGGAGGCTGTCAGAAACTACAAGCTTGTCTTCGCCACACTGGCCCGCCTCTCCCGTGACGGACATGTCTGTGACGTGCAGTTTGACCAGGAAGCCTTCTGGAGCTGTGATGTTCCAGGAGCAGTGAAGATTCCCGGGATACGCATCTGGGAATCCCATAGAATGGATCTCCCCTTTACGTCCGAACAGCGTTCCGACACCACCGCAGCCTGAGTCTGTAGCAGAGAACAGGAAGCTTGGGTTAGTGATGAATGGACAAAGTTTAGAGCTAGGGGGGACTCCCTCGTGCACACACGCACACACCCACACACACACACACACACCCACACACCCACACACACACACACACACACACCCACACACACACACACACGCACGCACGCACACACACACATAAACGACACACCCACCCTAATGCTTTAGTTGCATTCATTCTTATTTAAAGGAAAAATCCACCAAAAACTGTCTTTTGGTATCTGTTTCATTCGTCCATTGTTGAAATAGTCCCAAAATGTTTTGCTCTGTCAGCAATCAAGTTTTCAAGATATGTCACTTTCAAAATACAGAAATCATCCCCGTATGATGCCTTTTGCATCATATGATGCTGCGTTTTGTACAAAATGATGGGATGATTTCTGTATTTTGAAAGCTGCCTGTCAGCCTCTTATCATTGTGTCTATATTAGGAGGAAGGCATAGATAACCATTATGCCAGCATATCACCCTGGTGATTATTTACCAACAAACGCTGCTCATCAATCACCCGGTTTATACTGATCTTCACAACACAGCCAGCGATTTACATCTGTTAGGCTACGTCCCAAATGGCACCCCATTCTATATACAGTAGTGCACTACTTTTGATAGGGCTCTGGTCAAAAGTAAGGCACTATATAGGGAATAGAGTGTCATTTGGGATGCAGAGTTAGAGTATGGAGGACGCTAGAGGCAAAGTTACTGTATGCCTGCTGTGTGCGATGTGGATATAGTTTGGCAATTTATCTCGCTGATGAAATCAATCATTCTGTACCGTTTAAATGAATGAAAAACTAGAGAAAGAGGCAAGTTTTGACAAAAATGTTCTGTTGAGGAAGGTTCAACCACATTGATACTGTTGCTGCTGCAAGACACTGAGAGAGCTCCCATAATACAACTGGAGTCAAGAGGAGGAGGAAGGAGGGCTACCTGCAGAAAGTCAATATGGCTGTAACTGTGGCATACCAAATACTAGGCCTATATGAAAATCACAATTAGAAATACAGGCAATTAAATCAAAAGGAATTCACCACCATAGAAATATAACTTCTAGAAGGGGAATATAACCACTGAACGTGGAAATCTGACTGGTACACTCATAGATATAGAATTCTATGTTATTCTATGGTTTTCCCCGTAGTGTACTCACCGGTTTTAGCTGGTGTTGTGGGCATCATGGTGGTAGGTTTGACCGTGGTCGGGATGAGGCTGGTCTTGGTGTATGTGGCACTGAAACCCTTGGAGGTGAGTGCGGCATCGGTTTTGAAACGCACCACCATCGTGTTGCCACTGGAATCCAGACGGCCTGGATTCTTACTACCACAGAATCGACCTGTGAGAAAACATTTCACTGTTTAGAAACCCCTAAAGAGTTCGATTAGGCCACCAATCAAAATACACAGTTAGTTATAATAACTCAAGCTCCAATTTGTGGTACACTGATGCAAAACCTAAGCAGTCCTTATGCGCCATTTGGTGAAATGAGGCCTGAATTGACCAAACAATGGCACTGATTATTAATTCACACAAGTATTATAGTATTATATTATAGTATTATATTATATCGTAGTAGGCTCAGTAATAAGTATAAATATAGCTATTTAAATATAACTCTAATCTGGGAACCTCTCTCTATTTTTCAACTTCCTGTTTTAACTGCCAAGTGCTCCTGTTTCATGGCGATTAAGATCCAATACCTGCTACAACTAGTTCATTGGTAAAGTTGCTCAAATTGTGAGGCTTAAGCATATTTTATTGTGTGTTTGTAGGACTGGAGATGTTGCGCTTGTTGTCACAGTCTCTCTGTTCTCATAATTGAAAATCAGTGGAGGCTGCTGAAGGGAGGACGGCTCATAATAATGGCAGGAACGGAGCAAATGGAATGGCATCAAATACCTGTTTGATGTATTTGATACCATTCCACTGATTCCACTCCAGCCATTACCACCAGCCCGTCCTCCCCAATTAAGATGCTACCAACCTCCTGTGTTGAAAATCCATGAACAAAGTAGCCTATTACGAGACTAGTGAAGAAGTACATTTTGAGTGCAGGTCTACACGTATTCTGCAACAGGTGTGTAGACCTAAGTATATCTGCACTTTAAGTATCTATACTAGTCCAACTGCTGTATACCAGAGTTAGCATAACACAGTGTGATGTCTTACCCAACATGGCGGAGCCGGTTTTGTGACCGTCGTAGACATCTACGTAGTCTCTACAGGCCTCAGGGACCAGGTCGAAGGAAGAGAACGTCAGTCTGATCTTCTCGCCCTCCGGTACAGTGATCCTCCACTGTGGACCACATACAAATACATCCTTTTCATTTCACACGCAAACATTAATTTCATACAAAAACGTATCCATTTCGTTTAACCACAAACATCCATTTCATACAAAAACATATCAATTTCGTTTAACCACAAACATCCATTTCATTTTAATACAAACATCAATTTTATTTCCATTATCTTCATCAAACTTTCAATTAATGACCAAGATTAAATCAATGATCAAAAATTAACGATTAAATCAATGTCAAGATAAATCTATTGGTAGGGTTAATATAACCATGTGCACTAACATGAGTCTGATATTCCTTCTAGTTGATTCTGGTGCGTGAGGGGAGGGAGCAGGGTTTTGGCACACAATTGAACTTATTCATATTCCAAAGCAGAGGCTTTCTCAGTGAGGCACAACATTAAGAAGAACATTACTGATTGAAGTTACATTTCTAGAAAATACACAGTCACTCGTCAGCAGGAAACGGGCAAGGGTGTCCTCTCTCTACGTTTAACTTCTATCTACATTGCTTTAAGCATCATTTCTCCTCAATGTTCCCATCCATCTCTTTCTCTCTCTTTCTGCCTGGAGGGTGCCCAGGATGCAGACTGCTGCATGCGCTGCATATTGACACGAGTCATGAATAAAAATCCTCCAATATCTTCTGGGCTGTGACGGTTTGGACAGGAGCCCATCCGCCTCAACATCGAAGCCAAGAAGGAGACAGAAAGCAACATGAGCAGATAATACACAGCCAAACAACAGGACCAAGCATGAGTCCCAAATGGCACCCTTTTCCCTATGTAGTGCACTACTGTTGACCAGAGCCCTATAGGGTGGCATTAAATGTGACGCAACTCAGTGCTCTAATGATCCAAACCAAGCAAAAGCTGACGTCAAAGCGCTCAGGCATGCTTTGAGCCAAACAAGACGCGAGTTGCTCCCCAATCACCGATCCACTACCCAGAACATTAAGCGTGGTCAGTATTGTCTCTGTTCAGATGGTGCCTAGTGACCATGGATTTTTACTAAAGGGGCACTCATTTAAAAAACACCCCATAATGTATGAGTCCGTTTCCCCATTGATTGTTATTGATGTACACCACACGACACAGCCATGTTGTCATTATTCAGTTCCTCATAAAGAGAGAAAGGTGTTATTGATTGTAAAGTACCTCACAGAAAGACGTGTCTATATAAACAAGGTGTTGTGGGTAATAAACTACTTGGTAGAGAGGTTCTGCCGTGTGTATGGCCGATTGTATGTGGTACCATGGATGGCCGCTAGTGTGTGTGTGTGTGTACCTGGTAGAGAGCCCCGTTCTCATAGTTCTGTGCTGGGAACCCAGGAGTCAGTAGATCCCCGCGGTCACCTTGTAGAGCGCCACCAGCCCCGGCTATTTCTGGAAGCAGGGAGCATGGAGATGGAGAGTACTACAGCTGAACAGACACCTCAAGGATACCCACCATCCATCCATCGCTTTCTCTCTGTCTCTCTCTCTCTGTCTCCCTTCTCTGTTACTCCTTCCATGTCTCCCTGCCCTCTTTTCTCTCTCTCTCTCTCTCTCTCTCTCTCTCTCTCTCTCTCTCTCTCTCTCTCTCTCTCTCTCTCTCTCTCTCTCTCTCTCTCTCTCTCTCTCTCTCTCTCTCTCTCTCTCTCTGCCCCCTGCCATTCTCACTCCCTCTCTATCTCTCAATATGTCTGCTGTCTCTCTATCTCTCTCTCTTTCTTTCATCCCTCCATCATTTTCATCACTGTCGATTGATAATGGCATTAGTTTACCTAATGTACTGTCAGGTGTCACAGCTTGGTACTTTGCTTTGAATCCCTTGTCTGTATTTCTGTCATTAGTGTCAAAGAACAACAACACAGAGTTTCCCAATGACACTATCGGCCCAGGTTTGGAGTGCCCACACAACCTCCCTGCAGAGCCGAACAGAACAGGAGAGATAGAAGAAAGGATTACTGTACATATAGAACAATTTATGTCAAATCAATAGCTAGTGACCAGTTAGTTGCTATGTTACAAACACAGTCCAGTAATATCAAACATCAATGTGACATTCTCTATGTCTTGTGACTGCAGAGTTGACTGTAATCTAGTTAGGGGCTGTAACTTAAAGTGGGGTAGTGAAGAGGCAGTCCAGCCAGGCTTATGTACTGTTTCCGCCGTGGACGGTCTAATTTGGGCTTGACATCAAAGCTCAAAACCCTTATAGCCTTGGAGTGTGGATGGTCCTATGGGGCTGTGTGTTGAGGGGGGGGGGGGCCCTGTGTGTGTAAGTGAGAGAGAGAGACAAAGAGAGAGAGAGACAGAGAGAGACAGAGAGAGAGAGAGAGAGAGAGAGAGAGAGAGAGAGAGAGAGAGAGAGAGAGAGAGAGAGAGAGAGAGAGAGAGAGAGAGAGAGAGAGAGAGAGAGAGAGAGTGTGTGTGAGGCGTGTCGTGCTGGAGCCAAGGGCCAGAGGAGGTGGGGAGCCAGAGGAGGTGTTGCAATAACACTGCAGGGTTAGTTATGTGTGTGTGTGTCTGCGTGTGTGTGTGTGTGTCTGCGGGTGTGTATCCTTTTGTGAGAGCAGAAGTTTGGGTGTGTGTTAATGTGTGGCACAGTGGAAAGTTTAACACAGTTGAGAGGGATGCTGTGGCCTCATATTTACATCCACCAATCTCTAACTATAGGGATGCTGTGGCCTCATATTTACATCCACCAATCTCTAACTATAGGGATGCTGTGGCCTCATATTTACATCCACCAATCTCTAACTATAGGGATGCTGTGGCCTCATATTTACATGCACCAATCTCTAACTATAGGGATGCTGTGGCCTCATATTTACATCCACCCATCTCTAACTATAGGGATGCTGTGGCCTCATATTTACATCCACCAATCTCTAACTATACAGATAGAAAATGCTTCTGACAAGAATAGAAAAATTAGTCCTATCCACATGGTTTGTACATCAACGCGTTTGCACAGTCACCTTAATAGTCCACATCACACTTCACATAGATTCCCTTTGCTGTGCCAGACATCCCAGCGTGTGTCAGTTAAGAGGTGAGAATGGACAGTTGGAGCGAGAGAGAGAGAGGGAGAGAGAGAGAGAGAGAAAGCCTCTGGCTGGGTGTCTAATTCTCCAGTCTTGTCAGAAACAGTCTGAAGAGCACACACCATCACCTACAGGCGTAATAGAATATGATATGCAGAGTAAATTAAATATTTAAATGTAATATGTTTGCTCAAGCTAATTATCTTGTAATTAAAAGTGACATGGGAAGAAGCTAGTGATAGTGGGGAAAACCTGATGGGTTGAGTTTTATAAAGACCAGAGGATAGATCAAACAACATGAATGTACCATGTGCTGGAGACTGTATGATGCTTGTTTTGAACAGGCTCAAACGACAGAAATGGATATACATCCCTTTGAATTAATATGAGTTGTAACACATACCTGAAGACATGACAAGGATGAGTCCCCTACCCTACACCTGTACCCTACCTCTCTAAACCCTGTGTGGATCAATATCACACGCACGCACGCACACACACACACACACACACACACACACACACACACACACACACACACACACACACACACACACACACACACACACACACACGCACACACACACACACACACACACACACACACACACACACACACACACACACACACACACACACACACACACACTACCCCCCCACTCCCACACACAAACCTTCCCATATGTCTCCCCCTCAGGTGGCAGTAATAAACGTTGGCCTACCAAACCCTTTCCCTGGATATATTGGCCCTAATCCACTTAATTAGTCTGGCTCCAGTGTCCCCAGTGTTTTACCGATGACTCCCAGGTTGTCCTGTATTGTAACGTAGTCTGCTGTGCACAGGTCTGTTGCCTCCAGGGAGAAGTCTTCAAACCACAAATGGATCACCTGGAATAGAGGAAAACAAACTGGCAGGTTTTTATTATTTACTGTCTTAGAGACTGGAGCTGTAGACATAGTGCTACTGACTAGGAGGCCAGTGAAGAGAGGCTTGACTGTGTGTGTGTGTGTGTGTGTGTGTGTGTGTGTGTGTGTGTGTGTGTGTGTGTGTGTGTGTGTGTGTGTGTGTGTGTGTGTGTGTGTGTGCGCGAGTGTGAGAGGAGAGAGATTAAAATCAAGATGACAGGGAGAGAGAGAGAGAGAGAGGAACAGAAAGAAAGGGAGAGATAGAGAGAGGGAGGCGAGAGAGAGAGAGAGAGAGAGAGAGAGAGAGAGAGGGGGGGAGAGAGAGAGAGAGAGAGAAAGAGAGAGAGAGAGGCAGTATCAGTCTGGCTTGCTCGGCAAAGTGAAAATGTTTTTTGTTTTCCGGATGTCGTAGCTTGAGAGAATGAAAGAGACAACAGAGAAGCCATCTGTCACGGTGTGGAGCTGTGTTTACCCATGACTGTCTCCGAGCTACGTCTGATCTAGGGGCTTTCTGTTCTGTTCTCATCTGTTCTGATCTCCTTGCCTACCGTACTGTTATACCCTGGTGTCTGTCTATGGTTGCTTCCTAAATGGCACACTTTTCTTTATTTAGCCCTATGGGCTCTGGTCAAAAGTAGTACACTACATTAGGAATATGGTGCTATTTGAGATGCAGCCTTATGGCTACGCCTGACATCTTTCCAGCTCAGAGACTCACATCAAAAGCACTATTCCAATGAAAGATCATTCAAATTACAAACGTCATCTTTGAAAGCGTTGTTCCGGTGCAGGTTTTGTTCTACATAAGTCAACCAAGTGTTTTGGTTTTGAGTTAGTTTTTCAAAGTTAGCGATGTGGTTAATTGGATGTTTTTAGTCGTTATCTTAACGGGATCTTCACCTGCCAAACATTCATCCTCACCGCTGTGCATTAATAAAAGATAAGGGGATCCCTTTGATTAATATTTATCAGGCAGACACAGAATCTCTGTTAAGGACTGGAGACCCTGTTCCTTACAATATGGCTGGGTTCCCATTTTCCAATTTCCAAAATGGCCGCCTATCCTTGTGTCCTCTTCTCCCCTGTATGTGCACTGATGGGTGAAAGGACAGGGCATGGAAAGGTGTCTGGCGTGTTACTTCCACCCATCAGCTCCTGTCAGATCAGTGGTCGTCACGGAAATGACATGAGGCTTTTTTAGAGTATCTCTTGAAAGTTTCGAATTCTTAAAAATGCATCCATTCTTCCTTTCTCTCTTCCATGAGGTAGTCTAACACAGTTGACTACTTCCATTAAGTGAGAGAGAGAGAGAGAGAGAGAGAGAGAGAGAGAGAGAGAGAGAGAGAGGAAGGGAGGAAGGCTATTCAATGACATTTGAACAGAGCCTATGAGACTTACTTGTGTTTTGATATGTATATTTAACAAAAATATAAAACGCAACATGTAAAGTGTTGGTCCCATGTTTCATGAGCTGAAATAAAAGATAGCAGAAATGTTCCATACGCACACAAAAGCTTGTTTCTCTCAAATGTGGTGCACAAATTTGTTTAAATCCCTGTTAGCGAGCATTTCTCCATTGCCAAGATAATCCATCCACCTGATTGGTAGGTGTGGCATATCAAGAAGCTGATTAAACAGCATGATCATTACACAGATGCACCTTGTGTTGGGGACAATAAAAAGCCACTCTAAAATGTGCAGTTTTGTCACACAACACAATGCCAAACAGCATATATGGCGTTATGTGGGCGAGCAGTTTGCTGATGTTAACGATGGTGGCGGTGGGGTTATGGTATGGGCAAGCATAAGCTACGGACAACAAACACAATAGCATTTTATCAATGGAAAGTTGAATTCACAGAGATACGGTGACGAGATCCTGACGCCCATTATCATGCCAATATCCAGCGACTTCGCACAGCCATTGAAGAGGAGTGCAACCACAATCCACAGGCCACAATCAACAGCCTGATCAACTCTATGCGAAGGAGATGTGTTGCGCTGCATGAGGGAAATGGTGGTCAAATCAGATACTGACAAGTTTTCTGATCCACGGCCCTACCTTTTTTTAAAGTGTGAAATCCATAGATTAGGGCCTAATGAATTTATTTCAATTGACTGATATCCTTATATGAACTGTAAATCTTATAAATTGTTGCATGTCGCGTTTATATTTTTGTTCAGAGTATTTGTGTGAAGAAAACAGCACAGTAACAGGAGAAGAAGTTACTGTATAAAGGTCTTTGTGTTTTGAATGTGTTGCATTGTGGTACTTACCATGCCTGGGTCCACAGTGATGTGCCAGCTGCAGCTCTTGCCGTTGTCATAGCTACTGGGGTGATTCATGCTGGTGAACTCCCCCGACGGGCCCTTGAGTGCTTGAGGACCCCCACATCCCGAATTGACCTCTTGACCCACCACACGCACGCACGCACGCACGCACGCACGCACACACACACACACACACACACACACACACACACACACACACACACACACACACATACACACACACACACACATACACACACACACACACACACACACACACACACACACACGCACACAATTGATTACATCAAAATTCAGGGTTCCCCTTAGCTAGCTGATGTGACAGATGCAAGGGAACAGCTGTGGGTAATGTCACCGCCTCTGTAAAAACAATGTCTACCGGCAGAAAAATGTGTTTTGATTACAACCCTTGTTATTGGGCTGTTATGTATAACATGGAAGGGTAACACAATGTCATTATTGAACATCCTGCTGGGACAGATTGTTTGATGATATGGTGGCACTACTACTACGTTAATAAGAGAATTAGAATTAAGGTCTGCTTCACCAGTACGATTGAACACAGCCAGAGCAGTTCTCAGAGCCAAGGATTAAGGAGAAAGGTGCAGCATGCATAGTCTATGGTCTAACAGGTTATCTCTGTTGTTATTTACAGCAATAACATACCCTCATACAATGGTATGCCCAATGATCAACAACATGGTCAGCAACTGCCCTATACAACCAATACAGTACAAGTTTTGAATATAATTGACACACCTATACATTGAGTGCACAAAATATTAGGAACACCTTGTTAATATTGAGTTGCACAACCCCCCCCCCCCCCCCCCCCCCCCCCTTTTGCCATCAGAACAGCCTCAGTTCTTCAGGGCTTGGACTCTACAAGGTGTCAAAAGCGTTCCACAGGGATGCTGGCCCATGTTGACTGCAATGCTTCCTACAGTTGTGTCAAGTTGGCTGGATGTCCTTTGGGTGGTGGACCATTCTTGATACACGCGGGAAACTGTTGAGCGTGAAAAACCCAGCAGCGTTGCAGTTCTTTACACACTCAAACCTGTGCGCCTGGCACCTACTACCATACCCCCTACTACCATACCCCCGTGCCCATTCACCCTCTGAATCATACACATACACAATCCATGTCTCAATTGTCGCAAGGTTTAAAAATCCTCCCCTTCATCTACATGTCAATAATGGATCACTTGGATTCACCTGGTCAGTCCATGTCATGGAAAGACAGGTGTTTCTAATGTTTTGTTCACACATGTGTTGCATATATAATGTATATCTATCTATAGGTTGACTTGTGGTGTATATATAATGTTTATCTATCTATATGTTGACTAGTGGTGTATATATAATGTTTATCTATCTATATGTTGACTTGTGGTGTATATATAATGTATATATATCTATATGTTGACTAGTAGTGTATATAAAATGTATATCTATCTATATGTTGACTTGTGGTGTATATATAATGTATATCTATCTATAGGTTGACTTGTGGTGTATATATAATGTATATCTATCTATAGGTTGACTAGTGGTGTATATATAATGTATATCTATCTATATGTTGACTAGTGGTGTATATATAATGTTTATCTATCTATATGTTGACTAGTGGTGTATATATAATGTTTATCTATCTATATGTTGACTAGTGGTGTATATATAATGTTTATCTATCTATATGTTGACTTGTGGTGTATATATAATGTTTATCTATCTATATGTTGACTAGTAGTGTATATATAATGTATATCTATCTATAGGTTGACTTGTGGTGTATATATAAGTTAAAGGATGTATATCTATCTATGATATATAATGCAGGCAGGTGCTAGTCAGTATTTGGCCTTTCAATACACCACTAGCTATGACCATTAACTTCAAAGTGCAGACATTGTTCCTGGGCAAGGTTTATTGAATAATGGATTTTGTGAGGACAAATAAAAGGAGAAAGGAGATAAAAGGGAGAGAGAGAGAGAGAGAGAGAGAGAGAGAGAGAGAGAGAGAGAGAGAGAGAGAGAGAGAGAGAGAGAGAGAGAGAGAGAGAGAGAGAGAGAGAGAGAGAGAGAGAGAGAGAGTATTTGCATTACCAGACTAGTGTATTATGTGAGTGCTGTCTCTGGAGTCAGTTGTGTCTCACTCATAGAGATGGATGACAGCCATTGTTTTGAGGTAAGATATGACTGATTTAGCTAACCAAGCCAAGGTAGCATGGGACAGTGTTAATTATTTCATCGATTTTTATGTGATTTTAATACATTTTTGTGGGGGGATGGGGATTTCTGTATTTTTGGGGAACCAGTACAAAACTGTAAAAACACACCAAGATATGTTCCAGATATGTGTACTATTTTAATATCTTAATATGATAAATAGATAATCATTGACACCTTGTCAGAAGCCAAAACAACATGCAATTTCTATCACATTTTAACTCAGATGATTTGATGGGTTGTTTTCTAACTATAGAAAAAACAGAATGATACAAAACAGAGGATTATAAAACAATATGCAGGCGTGACAACCTGAGGACTTATTTGTCATGGTTTCTATGGTGACAGAGTGACACTATATGAAAAATACGTGAGACAATAAGATGCCGATGTCCAAAGGGGACCAATTACACTTTCAGACTTTCCCTAACGGTTCACAGGAGGTTTGTCTATAGACGTTCCCTAAACGTTAGATCAACCTTTGCCTTTCGTTGTCGTTCTGCTCCTCCACAGCTGGGCCTCAGCTTGGACCGTCTGTCTGCCACACTGTGACTCGCATCAGATAGATAGATAGATAGATAGATAGATAGATAGATAGATAGATAGATAGATAGATAGATAGATAGATAGATAGATAGATAGATAGATAGATAGATAGATAGATAGATAGATAGATAGATAGATAGATAGATAGATAGATAGATAGATAGATACAGCGGGTGAAATAAGTATTGAACACGTCACCATTTTTCTCAGTAAATATATTTCCAAAGGTGCTATTGACATGAAAGTTTCACCAGATGTTGGTAACAACCCAAGTAATCCATACATACAAAGAAACCAAAACAAATAAGTTCAGAAATTAAGTTATGTGTAATAATGTGAAATGACACAGGGAAAAAGTATTGAACACATGAAGAAAGGGAGGTTCAAAAAGGCATGGAAAGCCAAGACAACAGCTGAAAACTATCAGTAATTAAAAAGCAATCCTGCCCCCTGTCAGTGCAAATTAATATCATCTGGTTCAGTCCCAACTGATGGCCTACAAAAAGGTCTCATTACCAAGGTGTCACACAAGACACATCTCATGATGGGTTAAAGCAAAGAGCTGTCTCAAGACATTCACAACCTAAAACATAATGATGGCATTGGTTATAGGCGCATTTCTAAGCTTCTGAATGTTCCAGTCAGCACTGTTGGGGCCATAATACGGAAGTGGAAAAACAATCGTTTCACCATAAATTTGCCTCTACCAGGTGCTCCTCGCAAGATTTCTGACAGAGGAGTGAAAAGAATAATCAGAAGAGTTGTCCAAGAGCCAAGGACCACTTGTGGAGAGCTTCAAAAAGACCTGCAATTAACTGTCTCAAAGAAAACATTAAGTAATGCACTCCACCGCCATGGCCTGTATGCACGCTCACCACGCAAGACTCCATTGCTGAAAAAAAGCATGTTGAAGCTCGTTTTGAAGTTTGCTGCACAACATTTGGAAAAGCCAGTGAAATACTGGGAGAATATAGTGTGGTCAGATGAGAGCAAAATTGAACTGTTTGGATGTCATAATACACACCATGTTTGGAGGAGAAATGGCACTGCACATCACCCTAAAAACACCATACCAACAGTGAAGTTTGGAGGTGGGAACATCATGGTGCTTTTCAGCAAATGGTACTGGCAAACTTCACATAATTGAAGGAAGGATGAATGGGCAAATTTACGAGGAGCACTTGGTCGAGGCAAATTTATGGTGAAATGATTGTCTTTCCACTTCCGTATTATGGCCACAACAGTGCTCACTGGAACATTCAGAAGTTTAGAAATGCGCCTATAACCAATGCCATCATTATGTTTTGCAACAATTAGGTTGTGAATGTCTTGAGACAGCTCTTTCCTTTTACCTACTCATGAGATGTGTCTTGTGTGACACCTTGGCAATGAGACCTTTTTGTAGGCCATCAGTTGGGACTGAACCAGATGATATTAATTTGCACTGACAGGGGGCTGGATTGCTTTTTAATTACTGATAGTTTTCAGCTGTTGTCTTGGCTTTCCATGCCTTTTTGAACCTCCTTTTCTTCATGTGTTCAATACTTTTTCCCTGTGTCATTTCACATTATTACACATAACTTAATTTCTGAACTTATTTGTTTTGGTTTCTTTGTATGTGTGGATTACTTGGGTTGTTACCAACATCTGGTGAAACTTTCATGTCAATAGCACCTTTGGAAATATATTTACTGAGAAAAATGGTGACGTGTTCAATACTTATTTCACCCGCTGTAGATAGATAGATAGATAGATAGATAGATAGATAGATAGATAGATAGATAGATAGATAGATAGATAGATACTTTATTGATCCCCGAGGGTCTTTGTCAAGTAGCTACAACAAAACATAGGGCAGGTGCAAAATGCCAGAACGAAAATACACAAAAGACAGATACCCGGTACATGAAACATAGAGGTACCACAAAGATACAGAACCAACCCTAGAATAGAACTCTCTATCTATCTAGCCCTGTACCCAGACTGGATGCACATTCAATGTCATGATCACTGTAGCAATGAGTGGTTTGTTATTGCGGTATACAATGAGGCAGATCATTAATCTGAGAGTGTTTTATACATATCCTTTATTGCTGATATGAAAATGTGTCTTAATCATAAATAATAAAGCATCTGTCAGAGACAGAGACACAGTAAGAGCACAAATGTACAGTGAAATAAAGTGAATCAAAATAGACAACAAACCATCCCTTTTTTATCTTCTTTTATCTTCTCACCACCAACCGACAGCCATTACCCACCAACTCCCCAGAAGCTTAGCTAAGGCTGATTTTACGGTAAATGTATAATGGTCCATAA
Source organism: Thymallus thymallus (assembly GCA_023634145.1). Taxonomy (NCBI): domain Eukaryota; kingdom Metazoa; phylum Chordata; class Actinopteri; order Salmoniformes; family Salmonidae; genus Thymallus; species Thymallus thymallus. The sequence goes on from JAKYLM010000074.1 coordinate 520,089, forward strand.
ATCACTGATTCATAGTCCTGCTGAGAGGCTTTGAACTATCTAGTGTGAGTAGAGCTATGAACTTTCATTTGAAAGAGTGTAAGAGACACTTGACATTTTTAAAGATTAGTACTCACACACCTCCTTGACAGTGATGAAGTTTAGAGGGATAGTATACTGTATACTATATATAGTGGTACTAATCATCTGGCCTACATTAATGTGTTTAAAGTACAGTATATATAGTGGTACTAATCATCTGGCCTAGATGAATGTGTTGAGTACAGTATATATAGTGGTACTAATCATCTGGCCTAGATGAATGTGTTGAGTACAGTATATATAGTGGTACTAATCATCTGGCCTACATGAATGTGTTTAAAGTACAGTATATATAGTGGTACTAATCATCTGGCCTACATGAATGTGTTTAAAGTACAGTATATACAGTGGTACTAATCATCTGGCCTACATGAATGTGTTGAGTACAGTATATATAGTGGTACTAATCATCTGGCCTACACCAACGTGTTTAAAGTACAGTATATATAGTGGTACTAATCATCTGGCCTACATGAATGTGTTGAGTACAGTATATATAGTGGTACTAATCATCTGGCCTACACCAACGTGTTTAAAGTACAGTATATATAGTGGTACTAATCATCTGGCCTACACCAACGTGTTTAAAGTACAGTATATATAGTGGTACTAATCATCTGGCCTACATGAATGTGTTGAGTACAGTCTATATAGTGATACTAATCATCTGGCCTACACCAACGTGTTTAAAGTACAGTATATATAGTGGTACTAATCATCTGGCCTACACCAACGTGTTTAAAGTACAGTATATATAGTGGTACTAATCATCTGGCCTACACCAACGTGTTTAAAGTACAGTATATATTGTGCTACTAATCATCTGGCCTACATGAATGTGTTGAGTACAGTATATATAGTGGTACTAATCATCTGGCCTACACCAACGTGTTTAAAGTACAGTATATATAGTGGTACTAATCATCTGGCCTACATGAATGTGTTTAAAGTACAGTATATATAGTGGTACTAATCATCTGGCCTACATTAATGTGTTTAAAGTACAGTATATATAGTGGTACTAATCATCTGGCCTACATGAATGTGTTTAAAGTACAGTATATACAGTGGTACTAATCATCTGGCCTACATGAATGTGTTGAGTACAGTATATATAGTGGTACTAATCATCTGGCCTACACCAACGTGTTTAAAGTACAGTATATATAGTGGTACTAATCATCTGGCCTACATGAATGTGTTGAGTACAGTATATATAGTGGTACTAATCATCTGGCCTACACCAACGTGTTTAAAGTACAGTATATATAGTGGTACTAATCATCTGGCCTACACCAACGTGTTTAAAGTACAGTATATATAGTGGTACTAATCATCTGGCCTACACCAACGTGTTTAAAGTATATAGCAGCTCACCACCAGGTAGCCTAGCAGTTAAGAGTATTGGTGGTTCGAATCCCCGAGCCGAAAAGGTGAAAAAACCCTGCCGTTGTGCCCTTCCGCAAGGCAGTTAACAACAACTGCTCCCCGGGTGGTGTGCCCGTCGATCAAGGCGGCCCCCCGCACCTCTCTGATTCAGAGGGGTTGGGTTAAATGCGGAAGACACATTTCAGTTAAATGCATTCAGTTGCGCGACCGACTAGGTGTCCTCCTTTACCATCCCTCCATTTCAACGCGCAGGTAGTGCAGTACTCACCTTCGTCAGTGGAGACGTTGTTCTTGTCAGTGTAGTAGATGACCACCAGTCCGATGCAGGCGCCAGTCAGAGCCACAAACAGTAGTACCAGGCTCTTCTCCAGGGTACTCAGACCTCTGGACTTGGGTCTCTTCTTTAGGTCTTCCTCCATGCTCTCTGTTTACAGTGGTGGAGATGTGCAGGTGTGGAGCGAATGTGTTTTGCCTACTGGTGCACCAGTGCCTCATGGTCTGGTTCGACCTTTGGTAGACGGGCTGTACCTTGGACTCACCTGAACCTGGATAAGGGATATGGAGCAAGTCTGTGCGGAGTGTTTTTGACTGTTTCTGATTTTTGGAAATTAGTTGTAAAATGTGTTTTTGTGTGCATAGGGTAAATGAGTTGATGTCATTTTGAGTCTCAAATAAAACCGTCATGATACTGCACATAACTTCAGCAGGCAATGGTATATTTTTAACCTCTCCCCTATAACTTAGCCTGTTGTAGGCTACTACAGAACCGTTTTACACACTGTTGTACATTATAGCTTATAGCAGGGGTATTCAGCTCCTACAAGGTCTGGAGCCTGCAGGTTTAATGTTCTACCTGATCATTAATTACACACACCTGGTGTCCCAGGTCTAAATCAGTCCCTGATTAGAGGGGAACAATGAAAAAAACACAGTGGAGCTGTCATTCCAGGTCCAGAGTTGAGTTTGAGGGGACTATGTTATATGACCTGTGTTTATGCTAGGCTTGTTTATAGCATTAACTTTCTCCTTACTCCGATCAACACTTGACCCTAATATCATTTCAAAAGATTTACTGTCTCAACATCAGCTGTCATAAGCGGAGAGGGCTCGTCACGCAGTGCACTGCAATTATCGTCAAGCTTACTAATTGATTGATGTGGTACAGAGCACTTCTGGGCTATGGTTAAACCCTTTAATGTGGCTTACGTACCGAAGCACTTAGCATTAGGGATGGATTTGATTAAAGTAAAAGGAATGATGGGAACTAGGCTCATGGGAAGCTACTGTTTAGTCATCTATGACCCATAGGAGTCCCACAGACGCTACCTAGCAATCAGTTACCATTTGTTTAGCTAATGGCTAATGTGCTAGAAACAATATTTGTGTAAATAAAACCATTTTTAGAAGACAATCATGGTACCAATAATTGATTATAATACACCAGATGTATGTCCTTGAACCAACTATTTTAAAATCGCACACTGATTATAAGGATAATTTAGCTGCTAATGGCAGCGTGGGTTTGTAGAGATGAGTTTCAAAGTGCTGAGATAAGTACTTCATTATTTACAGACTGCACAAGCCAGAGAGATATTAGAGCAAGCAGAAGAGGACCATTTACAACCAGTCATAAACACTAACATAGATCAGCATGATTGTCAGGAAGATTTAGAAAATGGTCTCTGTGGAGAGATTCATTTCACCACACTGGGCACATTATTCAATATTTATACAGCACAGAACAGTACAATGTATTATCAGATAATGTTTTATTATCTAGGTGAAGTGTGAGTTACACTGTAGCTGTTATCTATTTGGCTCCCCAAGGTCTACTTTAGGGGGTTAGATCTTATGATCCTGTGGTGCAGTGGTTAGTGTTACCATAGAAACCCTGGGTCCAGGGTATAGGCAGTAACATACTCACATACAACAGCACTGTGTCTGAAATGGCACCCTATCCCTTGTATACTACACTACTTTTGACCAGGGCCCTACTGTCATTTGGGACTCAACCTGTGTTACAGTACTCTACAGCACAGGAGGTTGGTGGTGACTTAATTGGGGAGGACGGGCACGTGGTAATGGCTGGAGAGGAATAGGTGGAATGGTAACAAATACATTAAACACATGGTTTCCATGGTTTCTATATGTTTGATGCCATTCCATTCGCTGCGTTCCAGACATTATTATGAGCAGCCTCTACTGGTTATTTACTCCGTGTCAAAGTGAGGCCATCTTGTTTGAATTAAACTACCATGAAGGATGATGAAGGATGAAGGATGACGAAGGATGATGAAGGATGATGAAGAATGAAGGATGATGAAGAATGAAGGATGATGAAGGATATTGAAGAATGAAGGATGATGAAGGATGATGAAGAATGAAGGATGATGAAGGATGAAGGATATTGGAGGTTGATGAAGAATGAAGGATGATGAAGATTGAAGGATGATGAAGGGTTGAATCCCTATTTCTCAACTCTGCTGTGTGTGAGAATCAACTCTCAGCTACGGGAAACGTCTGGCGAGACAGGAACGTCAGTCAGCACACGACGCTCCTCCTCCTCTTCTGACAGACAAGTTTTTAATTGGACTTTTAATCAGAGTCGACAGCAGGAGAGTTGAGGAATCTTTATATCATCTGAGCGGGCGAGAATGATAAGGGACAGTTTGGCAACCGCAATATTCACGCTCGCCGTTTGGTCATTACAAATTAGGCCGCTCAATAATGACCTACGTCTTCATTCTCACGCTCCTAATCGCGGATCGGGGATTAAAAATAACTTTAGGACAGATTTGCATACAATGTGGAAGCGATACCAGAGGTTTCTTCACAATAACTTTGGGGTCAGGGTTAATGAGTTTCATAGAGAAAGTGCTTACATTTTGGTTATTCTCCATAGAGATTGAATGGTTGGAATTATCTCATCATAAAAAGGCCTCTTGGATTCAGCTACAGTCGGATTAGACAGTGAGACACATTCACCGTGGTAACCAGTCACTTTAAATACATCATCTATCTCTAGAAGATAAGGACTTAGACCTAAATATTCCCTCCAATTCTTCCCTTTGGGAAAGACAGAAACATGTAGTGATATATACTGTACTCCCACTGGGCACACACTGGTTGAATCAACGTTGTTTCCATATCATTTCAATGAAATTACGTTGAACCAACGTGGAATAGACGTTGAATTGACGTCTGTGCCCAGTGGGCTGTAACGGAAGCTTCTTATCTCTCCTTGGCAGCACATTTATATAGAATTTAATAGAATGATTTTTTAATATCCTTATTTAAGATAACTCAATTCAATTCTTTAAGATATTATACAGTCAAAAATTATTTTATATAATGTCTTCCATTTTTTGTTAGTTGTGGGTCATTTCTAGTGGGTGGTTGAGATATTTTCTCAGTTGCTCTACATTTTAACCCAAGGGGGAGAAAGCCCCTTCACTACAACTGGACAACTGCTACGGAGGATGCTTCCTAACTAAAGTGTCTGTGACCCATTAACAACTCTCATTGCAACTCTACCATCCAAACTCACTCGCATCTCACTGCACACTACACACCACAATAACATCCGTTCACAACAATACTAATACAAGTCCTACAACTACAGGTCAGTATATCAACTGCAGGACTTTCAATACATCAGGCTAACAACATTTTAGTGCATCAAGAATGGATTGGATTTATTGGATGCGTGGTGACTGTCAATGTGGGGGATATTTTCCTCACCCACAGCACAGACCCAGAGGTGAAGAGTCTGTGGGAGGGAGGGAGAGTGAGGGAGAGACAGAGAGAGGGAGAGAGAGAAAGAGACAGAGAAAGGGAGAGAGTGTTGCTGCAGTGTGTGTGTGTGTGTGTGTGTGTGTGTGTGTGTGTGTGTGTGTGTGTGTGTGTGTGTGTGTGTGTGTGTGTGTGTGTGTGTGTGTGTGTGTGTGTGTGTGTGTGTGTGTGTGTGTGTGTGTGTGTGTGTGTGTGGCCTCTGTCCACTGGGGGACCAATGATATATAGAAACATCTGTCAGCCGTAATAAAGCAGTCTCTAGTGAAGACAGCCAAGGTGACTTTGGTGTGTGATTGTGTGTGTGTGCACCTGTGCGGGACTTTCAACACGTGAAAGGTTACATACTTGTGTTTGTGTGTGGAATGGCGGGGTGGTTAATAATAAGCCAGTGTAAAATGCTAAGGTCTGAATGTGTAATGCTACACAGTGATGGGAAGATAAAAATTATACATGTGAACCAGAGGACATAGGGGAACACACACACACACGCACACACACACGTACACACAAACGCACGCACACACACACACACAGAAGCGCACACTCGCACACACACCTCAATCCTTCAAAACACATTTTCCTACAACGCGGACCAACAATGCGAAGTGATGTAGGCCATATATTCCACAGGGGCCTGAGCAGCGGAGATCATTAGAGGAAGTTCCTTACTGTAGCGCTGCCAGTGATTTAATACAACAGTGAGTAAACAAAACAACTGGAGCAGTACTGGGGAGGCGCTATAAGAGCTGTTCTGGGATCAGGGAGAGAGACAAAAGGACTGGAGCAGTACTGAGGAGGCGCTATAAGAGCTGATCAGAGGTCAGGGACGAAGAGATGCTTCAGATGGGGGGCAGGGGCTTTAATCACCCTGCTGTTGCTGAGAGAGAGAGAGAGAGAGAGAGAGAGAGAGAGAGAGAGAGAGAGAGAGAGAGAGAGAGAGAGAGAGAGAGAGCACATCACCCAGTGCTCCAGAATCAACCCCAGTGTTACATCAATGGAGAATAGCTAAGCATTACCAAGCTCACCAGGCCCTAAAAGAGATTCATAATTGCATACTTACCAATCTCAAAATACAATCAGTAAACAGCAGTTAACACAGATACTGATCCCCATGATAAGATGGAGTCTGAGTGTGTCTGATATGCGTCTCAAGATCCGACAGGGAATTATTAGTGAGTTCTATTGGTAATTGTAATGGCTTGTGCTAATGTCTTGTGCTCAAGATGCGTCTAGGCTACATAACTGCTGTAAGGATTCTCTGTGTAGCTGAGACAGGTTTTTGTATGTGTGTGTGTATGTGTGTGTGTGTGTGTCTGTGTGTGGAGCTAGCAGGGTCATAGCAGGAGGTTTAACACGTTTTAACTATGTTTTTGAGGGGGACATTTTATCTGGAGGGCTAGAGGGAGTCTTGATATAGACTCTAACTAACACACAGTCGAAGCACCACGCCGAAACGTGATATTCAGTTAAGCTCAAATAACGTTTATGTAGTGGCGACTTTCCATAGAGAGGGGGAAAATGCCCTGTGAGAACAGGGGCGCAACTTTGGTTTTAGAAGTGGGGGACATTATGTTTATTTATCCAGTCGGATAAACAATCCAAACAGCCTACCTGACCCTCAGAGGCGTCCTCATGGTCCTAAAGCACACCGTTGCCTTGTTTTGTATCACATTCCAATGATAAAACTGGGGGGGACAAAAATGCAATTTCAGAATGTGGAGGATGACACAACAGTGACATTCAGAGAAATTCCCTCACCAAGATAGAATGTAGACTCTAATCTTTTCCACCGCTAGAGCATAATTTGATTTCTTAAAGCGCACTGCCACATTAATGTTAGATGATGATAGACTGGCCAACTGTTGATGAACACAGGCTCTCAGTTTAATTCAGTTCCTGGGCCCAGCACAATTTATTTTCCTTTAAATCAGTGTTAACCTGCAAGTCAAATAGCCTATACCGATTTCATTTTCCAAATCTTAGAATTAAACTCAGTTTCAATTTCACTCCCTACATTTCTTTTCATGCCAGAGGAGAACACCAGCACTCAATTTACAACATAACAAACTTTCTGTTTCAAACAGGCACATCCTAAACAGATGTTTTTTCCACATGTGAATGCATTGGTGGTGGTGCAGACATGAACCTCTCTCTCTAAAGCCGACCGATGTTATTTCACAGTCCTCTGAGTTCTCTACACGTTGCAACACTGTGACACACACTTACATTTCACTGTGACACGTCAGGGGTTCCTCTATAGTAGTCTACACTCTTAGAAAAAAGGGTTCCAAAAGGGTTCTGTGGCTGTCTCCATAGAATAACCCTTTTTGGTTCCAGGTAGAACCCTTTTTGGTTCCAGGTACTACATGGAAAGCAAAATGGTTCTACCTGGAACCAAAGGACTGTGGTCATGACAGAGGGCCAGATTGGATTCTGGGTAGGGGTATTACACAGGACATACAGTACAGAGTGTGATATTAATACTGAACCCTGACTGAATAATACAGGCTACTAGTTACTATGGCAGAGTGAGAGGTATTCTTTTCTCACATTTTTTGAGTGCCCATCTCCCTCCCTCTCTCCCTCTGTATCTCTCTGTCTCAGTCTCTCTCATCTCTCTCTCTTAAAGTCTTGTCATCACAATTAATCTCCTCCTGTGTTTAACACCCACATCTAATCTGCACTTTCAAATGGGAACCAGTCTCAGGGACACAGGGGGCGAGGGGGACATTAAATATTGAAACACCAGCTAATTAAGGCCCGGGTGAGGAGCATTAAGGCCGGTGAGTCGACTGCTGCTGGTTGTGATCTATGGACAGAGAGATGGAGAGAGAGAGAGAGAGAGATGGGGGACTTTGCAGGAAGATGGAGGGAGAGGATGAGGTGATGCTTTGTAGCTCGACACACATAGAAAAAGCATCTGTCCAAATTCAATACATCTCTTCCCAAAGAGTCACGCCACAACAAAATAGGTTGGTGATGCACTTCACTGTGGCAGCCCCTTCAATCAGCAACTGAGATGACTGTCTGGTTGTGAGTGTGTGGGGGGGCGTGTTTCTCGTCTTAACACCTTGAATAGCAGGGGGGTGGAGTGTGTGTGTGTGTTCCTTTAACAGGGAACAGAATCGCCCAGGACACCTAACCTAACAGCCCACTGTGACGAACGCAGTGATGACTGGTGACACACACATACACACAGGAAGTGACAGCACAGTCCTGTGAAATCAGTGTATCACACTGAGACAGAGGATGTATTGAAACAGACAGTTAGTCGTAATTCCCAAACAAAGAAGTTTGGCTGTGAATTTTCAGTAGGATGCGCTGGTGAGCCTACATCAATACGTTGAGACTAGATTTTGTATTTCTAATTATTTAATAATTTCTTTACTTTTAATAACGACGTGGAGAAAACAAGGTTTATGTCATTCTTTGAAGCGGATATTTTTCTCCCAAGGAAAAAGAAGTATGTTTCAGATGATTCTAAAATAGACTAGATACATTGAAAGTTTTAATTAACTTTATGTAAGCACACTCATCGTTGAAATTGCTCTGCTTAACCCATGCATTTTACATCACCGGATTCGGAAGGTAGACCTACCTACCTCTTACAATGATTGGCTTTGGAGTATAGATGTGTCATAAAAATACAAAAAATACTTGCATTTTGAACATCTGTCTTATGTACTATTTGACATAAATTCGATAGCAACTATATTTCTCCTTTTCCGCAAATATTCAACCATCTAATTTTGAAGGGGTTGTTTTGTCCTAGCTTTAATAAGCATTTTAATTTAATCTAATTTGAATGAGAGATTACAGGGAGAAGAAAGGGGCTTGAATAATGTGGAGTGCTGTATATACACACTCATTTGTGCTTTGGATAAATTTGACTACCGTATCAAGGACATTCTTTTGGGAAAAGGCTGTATAAAAGCCCCATCGACAACTAATCCATTGGAGCAGTCAGTGAAGCTCACCACCTACAGTAATACAGCGAGAACACATCTCCAGTTGTCTACTACTGCCTGCCGATACATCCTGAACAACGTCACCTCGTGGTTTCAAACATCCTTCTACAGTAGTTTTCAGAGGTGATGCACTCATTGAAACAAAACACTGTACCTGATTATACAGTATGGACAACTAAACATATACAACATCAGAATATTTATGTTTTGAATCAGAGCAAGTCAAAAAGCGGACATTTCATATCTAATATGGAGTCAAACCAATGGTTGAAAAAGAAATTGCATTATTATTCCATAAAGAACATGACAAGCTGGGTGTTTCATGAGGATGGTTCACAGACCAATTGGGAGATTCATTTGAAATAGAGGCCTCAGGGCTCCTCGGATTGGCAATATTTTTACTACTAGACATTATTCACGCTCTCAATCGTTTCCAGTCCCCATAGATCAGCTATCAGCTGCAATATTGCTTCAAAGAGCCTCTTTACCCATCCTCCAACAATGTCTGATATCACATTGTAACTGAGGAACTCACACTGTGGGGATTCATGGCGCTACCGCTCTCTTGAAAACACCTGTCAATGAATTCAGAAAAAACTGCTCGGATGTAGATCAGTTTTCGACTTTGAGGTTTTTTAATCCAAAACGAAGAGAACAGAGACTAGATATAGTTAGAGCATCTAAATGCACACAGGTCCAGTGTTATATTGTATATGAGCAGAGTTTTTCTTCTTCTTTTTCAAGACAAAATAAGTAGTTACCCATTCAAAATAATATCTGCGGGGAAAAAAAGAATAATAAATATCAATATTATAAATAGAGGCTGTTCATTACACCCAGAACGTCATCGTACTGAATATATACCAAAATGCACCCACTGCACTGAGAATTTGTGATATTAAGTTGCACATCTGTAAAAGGTATGATACTGACAGTAATATGTGTACGTACGCCCAAAGATCAGAGCCATGTATTGAATACAACAGGACTTCATAGTGGTAAAATTAGTTATGACTGCAAGTACTAACACACATGCGTTTCACTAATATTATATTATTATTGCCATTTTTCATTTTTAAATACTGTTAGAATCTCTCTCATCTAAAAAATAAGTTGTTCATAACAATAACATATTTTAGCTTTTTGTTTTGCCCTCTTCCTTTGATAGTCCCCTATCTAAGGTAACATTGTATACCACAACATCCGACCAGTAGGGTTAGGGAGAGATCCCAATATCCACACTTTGCTTGGCACCGGAGGAACCACAACAAGGGGTGAACCAGCCTGATTTATAGGGGAGTCAGCTGATGGTGTGGGCTACAACCAGCCTGATTTATAGGGGAGTCAGCTGATGGTGTGGGCTACAACCAGCCTTCTGCTTCTCCTTCTCACTCCAGCACGGCGGTAGGCGGAGGGCCCGCACAGCACTTGGGCCGTCTGACATTTTTCAGTATGGACCTGAAAACGTTCTGCTGCCTCCTCTTGTTTTTTCTGCTGTTGGCGTCGTCCGCGGCGACGGTTGGGGGTGGGTCGGGCACCACCGGCGGCACCGAGATGGACTTCCTGAGGGATGACTGGGTCACGATCTTCTTCTCTTGCTCTTTGATCTTACACTGCAGGTGGCTCTGGATGGCAAAGCCCAGGGACTCGGGGTCAACGGACGCTCCGTACACCTCCCAGGTCATCCCCTGCTCGTCCCACAGAACATCATGAACGCTCTTCTCTCCTTTCTGTTTCCCTTCCTCGTCTTCATCCTCCTGTTCCTTCCTCTCAGGCTTTTCCTTCCTCTCTGGCTCCAGCTGTTCCTGCTTCTTCTTGCCCAGCAACGCCTTAACGCCCCCAACCCCCTTAACAATGCTCTCCTTCGCCGCTTTCACTGCCGTCTTGGGTTTAGTGTCCTCTGCTTTTTTGGAGGTTGGCGTTGAGGCCTGGCTGGGTTTGGTAACGGAAGGAGCTGACTGAGAAGGAGGAGAAGCAGCCTTATTGTCGGAGGGTTTGGTCTTGCTTGCAGCAGTTGGCGACAAGGGGGGTGATTCTAGTTTTGAGGATGGAGCTTCAGCCTTCGTTGGCCTGGCCTGCACTTCATTAGACACGGTTGGTTTCTCTGCTGCATCGGGCTTGGATTGGACTGCCGCTGCCTTCTCGCCTCGATGCTGGTGATGATTCGCGTTAGCTACCGGCTCGTTTTGGCCGCCGCACGGCTCGATGTTGATCTGGTAGACGGGCTGCAGGGGCGGGAGCGCTCCTCTCTGCTGGATGTTGCATAGCGCTGCTGCCCCCCCGACTGCCAGATCTTTAGGCTTGGCCCCCAGCCTGGCGACCTCTGCATGGAGGGCCGCCACTGCCTCCTCTGCATGAAGCACCACCCCGGCACTCTGACTGGAGCATGACCCCGCCTCCAGGGTCAATCGCTCTGACCCGGACCTGAGACCTGCGGTGTAGTTAGGCGGCGGGGGGCATGATGGATTGCTGCCCATGTGAATCTGGTGTGAGGGCACCTGGTAGACCACAGACAGACTCTCAGATGCTGCTTCCTCCCTCAGGGCAGCACCTCTGTCAGTGGACCTGTAGGGTGGGGGCAGAGGAAACAGGCTGGGGCTGGTGGAGACCGCCCGGCTGCACATGTTAGCCACCGCTTGGACCTCCACGTCTTGGCCCTGCTTGCCGTGGGTAGGGGTGGCGGTGGGGGTGCGGGTCATGGTGGAGGCCTCCCGGTATAGTTTACAGTGGGCTTTCTGTTGCATCTCCTCCGAGGCCGAGGCAGTCTGGACGGCTTCGTCTGCCACCTGTGCTGCATGGTGGGCAGGCTGCTGGTTCTGGCTCTGTTGGGCCTCAGGCTGCTGGTTCTGGCTCTGTTGGGCCTCAGGCTGCTGGTTCTGTTGGGCCTCGTTGGATGACGAGGGAGAATCCTTCTGTGATGAAGACTCTGACGATGTCGCCTGCAGGTGTTTATCTAAGGAGATCTGTGTCTTTGCTACTGGAGTAGGTTTTAAATCCTTCTTCTCGGGAGGCGCCGGACTTGAAGCCTCATTCCTAAGCCCTACGTTTGTAGGAGTGATGGTGATGGTGGTGGCAGCATTGACAGGAACTACTGCAGTCTCCTTGGTCTGTTCCGGCTGCGATGTCAATGGCGTTTTATTATATTCCGTTTGGGAGGGAGGGTTCCGACAGTTTGTCTCGGGCCTATTTCCTTTAGAGGCCTGTAGAGGGCATTCTGATGGAGTAGGGTTGGTGGCGGTGGCCAGGCTAGGTAAAGGTGAGGGACTCTGTGTTGTAGTATTATAACCAGCCTCTTTTGATTTGTAGGGAGGCGGAGCAACCTTTTTTGTGGTCACTGCAGCGCCCTCTGCCTTACCTTGTCTGGGAGTCGTCAGAGACGTCAGCACTTCAGAGCCTGATCTAGGCTTTGGATCACAGGACTGATTTGGTGTGGCCGTGTGTTTGTCCCCCTCTACTACCAGTGACTCCTCTTTAGCTAGAGCAGATACTCCTGCTGTAGCACTCTGTACTGCTGTGGGCTCTGGCGCAGGCTGGGGCTCCACACACCCCTCCCCCGCACCATTTGCCTGCGCGTCAACCTTTGACGATGTCCCGGCGGACGACAGGCCTGCCTTACAGATATCCTTCTCCTCGTCGGCGGCTGTGGGGGTTAACGCTGTCAAATTGCCGTTGCCGTCCTTACGGCCCTCTGCCGTCGCCTTGGTTACACTCACACCTCCTCGACATGTCAGAACCATCTGCTGCTCTACTCCAATCACCTGCTCCGATGGCGATTTTCCTCCGTCGCCATTGGTGGAGAATGGTGTGTTGGTGTTGGACCCCACCCCGCCGTCGACCGCTTGCCTATGGCCTGTTGATTGGATCCTGGAGGTTGTGTTGGTGGTTGTCAGACACAGGTTATCCTGTGTGTGTTCTGTAGGGACAGGGGCAGGGGTAGTGGTAGGGGCAGAGCAACCCTGGGTGAGTTTCAGTTTAGGTTCCTTAGCCCAGTTGGCGTTAGACTCCTGGTTTCCCAGAGCGTCCACTCCAGCCAGCTGAGGGACCATTTGGACTGTCACTGTCCTTTTTGGGTTAGTTCCCATCCTGATTAGTCACTTCTACTGTAGCGATCCAAAGTCGAACCAGGTGTCCACAATCCTGTCCCTGTCTATTTGTGTAATTCCCTATAAAGTAGGAAAATAGAATAGTTTTAGTTTCAATGAAGAAGTATGAACAATACATTAGATCATTCCATGTAGATCACAATATTATACTTGGTAATGTCTTTCTGCATTTTACATCGTGACCTCAAAGGTGATATCGAATACCAGAGACTTTATTCAAATTGTTTTAAACAGAAAGACATTTCAACTTGAAATGAGAAAACCAACATGATGAGCGATGAGGAACAGTTGTAGAGCTCTCCAAAAAAACATTGATCAATATTTTTCAAACTAGACTTTCATCCTCGAGACCAGACATCTGATCGAGAAGTGACCAATGAGGCAATACATTGAAACGATGGCCGTTGACACACCTTCACTTATTCCTGACTCCCAGTATCCATCACAATAAAGACTGTGTGCCAACTACTGCATCAGAACTGAATGAATTAACTGAATATGTAAACAAAGCAAGAGATAATAGCAATAACTTCAAATGACTAACTATAAGCCCAAGGTAATGCTGGTTCAAAACTGTTAACCCTGGTGTCCTGGCTACATTCCCTATCTGTCCCTCATACCATCATGGCCACCTAATCATCCCTAGCTTTCAATTGGCTCATTCATCCCCCCTCCGCTCCCATGTAACTATTCCCCAGATCGATGCTGTAAATGAGAATGTGTTCTCAGTCAACTTACCTGGTAAAATAAGTATTAAATAAAGAGCGCTCAGATGTTGCAGCCTACAGATGTAGGATCTTAATTTGAGCCAGTTTCCTACAGCAGGAAAATAATCCTCCAGCAACAGGAAATGTGAATTATTATGTGGACTATAATTAATGGACAGTTTTGTACATATTTCATGTCAGAAATTTCAAACTGGAAATTGCAAACTTTAGAAGCCTTTTTAAAACTCAAATACACTACAAGTTTGCATTTCTCAGCAACAAAAGACTGATCAAATGAAGATCCTACATATGTATAACATAATGGTCCGTCTCTCCATTGGGATTCTCTGCCTCTGACCCTATTACGGGGGCTGAGTCACTGGCTTACTGGTGCTTTCCATGCCATTCCTAGGAGGGGTGCGTCACTTCCTGTCCGGTTTGTCACCCCCTCTGCCTTGTGCAGTGGAGGGGATCTCAGGGTAGTAAGTTGGTGGTTGTTGATATCCCTCTATTGGTGTATGGGCTGTGCTTGGCAGAGTGGGTGAGGTTATATCCTGCCTGGTTTGGCCCTGTCCGGGGGTATTGTCTGGGTATTGTCGGAGGGGGCCACAGTGTCTCCTGACCCCCCCTGTCTCAGCCTCCAGTATCTATGCTGCAATAGTCTATGTGCCGGGGGGCTAGGGTCAGTTTGTTAAATCTGATGTTATTATCCGGTGTCTTGTGTGAATTTAAGTATGCTCCCTCTAATTCTCTCTCTCTCTCACTCTACCTCCTCTCCCGGAGGACCTGAGCATACCCGGAGGACCATGCTTCAGGACCACCTGCCCTGATGACTCCTAGCTGTCCCTAGTCCACCTGGTCGTGCTGCTGCACCGGTTTCAACTCTTCTGCCTGCCTGCCCTGACCTGTTCATTGGACGTGCCAACTTGTCCCAGACCTGCTGTTTTCATCTCGCTCTCGCTCTACCATTCACTCCTGCTGTATTTACCTGTTGCAACCTCCACAACTACTTTTATTATTATTTGACCCTGCTGGTCATCTATGAACATTTGAACATCTTGGAGAAAGAACTGGCCTTTAGGCTGGGTTTTTGTATAGCACTTTGTGACATCGGCTGATGTAAAAAGCGCTTTATAAATACATTTGATTGATTGAAATTTGATTGAGACCTCTGTGTGTTTGTTTGTCTCATCTGTTACAACCACTCCTCGGAAGCTACAGCAACAGAGCTGTTTATTGTGGACATAGATTATATATTGAACCATTTTGGGGAGATTTTTAATGGACTTCAATTAGCCCATTGGATTTTTCCAATAGGCTTCATTCATCATAGAGTCAAAGAGTTTGTTCATTTTCGACTCTGTGTTCGTATTTTCCTTGTCATCATTCTACAGGTTATGGCAATTAAAAAGCAGGCCTATTCTCATTCAAAACAAAGTAAACGTCTCGACAGGGTCCTTCTAAATCAGACCTTTCTAGTTAATGAATGTCCTAGCCAGGCTACTAAATATTCCATTTGGAATGGTAGGCTCAAATACATCAGAGTGTATTGGCTTATATGTAGGCCAAACGCACACACCCATCCGAAAATAAATCTCAAGCAGTGTCTAAGCCTGCAGCTGCAGACTCCAGACAGAGAGAAATAAAAAGAGTCAGTGAGCAGAGGCCCACTCAAAAATAAATCTGATTTCTGAAAGGTACTAACTAAATGGCTTTGCCATGGTATTTTTAGTACAGGAGGAAAAAAGGATGACTTGTATAGTCCTGAGTGCTTGAGATGTGATTCGTCAGATTGGATTTTCCATGCCACACAGTTGGCAAATGTGTACAGTATATTCACACTATAAGAAAGTGCCCTATTACTATGGCACCACTCTCTGGCTGCCTTGACAAGTGGCTCTGGCTGTGGGATGAAATCATATCCAATCCCTTGGAGGTGTGAATTGAAATGATGGTTCCCTATGAAGTCGTTCTTCAATGGCCGACCGCGCTTTCAGCAATCAACTCTCCCGCAATAATTGAACCAGGCAGGTACAGGGTCGAAATGAAGAAAAGGAACCAGAGCTACTCAGCGCTCACACAGACATTTTTTTATATTTATTTATTTATTTAACCTTTATTTAACTAGTCAGTTAAGAACACATTCTTATTTACAATACTTATTTACAAGACATACTGTGTGTGACTCCTTTAACTGTCATCTGGTGACGTTCACATCCTATAAAATGATGTGTGTCCTATGTAGTTTATCTCAATCAAAATTAGATGCTGACTTCAAGCATTTGTTGTTCTGGGATTCTTTGTCCTAGGGCGTTTAAAAATCATTAACAGTTTTCTCAGCCAAGGAAAGGTTAGTATTCTTTTGGGGGTATCGAAATAGCCAGAACATATGACCTTTTATTTTCTGCACAAAACAAAAACTATTCCAAATAACAGAACTGTGGGTTTAAGTTTCCCTGTCAGAGTATATTTTGAGGGGAGAGGCAGATGGATAGACTAGTCACTCCTTTATTCAGGGTCCATATTGATTTATAAAGCACCTCAGAGTATGAGTGCTGATCTAGGACCAGGTCATCTCTGTCCATGCAATCTTATTCATTATGATCTAAAAGACTAAACTGATCCTAGATCAGCATTTTTACTCTCACGCTTACTCTTAATGAATACAAGCCTTGGTTACTTGAAGCAGGAGGCAAATGTATCCTACAGGATGGGGTCAGTGTGTCCTCTGCCTCTTGTAGAGTAGCTGTGGGGTCTCCCAGGAGTTCCATCACCCCATGCTAATATCTAAGATGAGCGAGAGGCACCTAAACTGTTCATTTGTTCACTTGTTTCTTATTTTGATGGGAATTCAGTGGAAGAAACCAAGCAGTGTCTCATTCCAAAATCATGGGCATTATTTTTGGAGTTGATCCCCCCTTTGCTGCTATAACAGCCTCCACTTTTCTGGGAAGGCTTTCCACTAGATGTTGGAACATCACTGCGGGGACTTCCATTTAGCCACAAGAGCATTAGTGAGGTCGGGCACTGATGTTGGGGGTGATTAGGCCTGGCTCGCAGTCAGCGTTACAATTCATCCCAAAGGTGCTTGATGGGGTTGAGGTCGGGGCTCTGTGCAGGCCAGTCAAGTTCTTCCACACCAATCTCTGCAAAACCATTTCTGTATGGACCTCACTTTGTGCACAGGGGCATTGTCATGTTGAAACAGGAAAGGGCCTTCCTCAAACTGTTGCCACAAAGTTGGAAGCACAGAATCGTCTAGAATGTCATTGTATGCTCTAGCGTTACGATTTTCCTTCACTGGAAGTAAGGGGCCTAGCTTGAACCATGAAAAACCGCCCCATACCATTATTCCTTCTCCACAAAACGTAATAGTTGGCACTATGCATTGAGGCAGGTAGTGTTCTCCTGGCGTCCGCCAAACCCAGATCTGCCGTCGGACTGCCAGATGGTGAAACGTGATTCATCACTCCAAAGAACGCGTTTCCACTGCTGTTGACGTTGAGACTAACATAATTGCAAAAGGGTTTTCTAATGATCAATTAGCCTTTTAAAATGATAAACTTGTATTAGCTAACAGAACGTGCCATTGGAACACAGGAGTGATGGTTGCTGATAATGGGCCTCTGTACGCCTATGTAAATATTACATAATAAATCTGCCGTTTCCAGCTACAATAGTCATTTTTTAAACATTTATTTTACTAGGCAAGTCAGTTAAGAACAAATTCTTATTTACAATGACAGCCTAGGAACAGTGGGTTAACTGCCTTGTTCAGGGGCAGATTGACATATTTGTTTTTACCTTGTCAGCTCGGGGATTCGATCCAGCAACCTTTCAATGTCTACACTGTATTTCTGATCAATTTTATGTTATTTTAATGGACAAAAAATGAGCTTTTCTTTCAAAAACAAGGAAATGTCTAAGTGACCCCAAACTTTTGAACGGTAGTGTATAGTGTATATTATTGCTAATCAATACAATATAAATACTGCTTTAAATACTGCTTTAAAATCCCAACGCAAAAAAATAAAAAGGGATTTTCCTGTGTTTTATATATATTTCCACACAATGAGGTTGGAATAATTCTGTGAAATTGTGAAAATTATGATAATGCCCTTTTATTATAGGAGCTGTTCGAAAAGACCTCCTGAAATGTCCGCCTGCCTGGTGACATCACCATGGGTGAATTATTTAATAGACCAATAAGAAAGAGAGTTCGAAACCATGCTGCCAATAACAGCTAGTTTTCAGTTTTCCCCTCCCCACTCAAACCACTATTTTTGTTTCTGTTTGACAATTTTAATTGAAAACACAGTAAGGTACTTAATTGTTAACCAGAAATTATTTGATATTTAAATAAAACTGCATTGGAACTTTAACACCAAGTAATTGCACATTCTATTGCACATCGTAATTGCACATTGAGGGCGGCAGGTAGCCTAGCGGTTTGAGCGTTGGGACAGTAACCGAAAGGTCGCTGTTTCGAATACCCGAACCGACAAGGTGAAAAACCTGTCGATGTGTCCTTGAGCAAGGCACTTAACCCTAATTTGCTCCAGGGTCGCCGTACTATTATGGCTGACCCTGTTGGTAGGCCGTCGTTGTAAATAAGAATTTGTTATTAAAGTGACTTGCCTAGTTAAATGAAGGTTAAATTCTACTTTGGCTAAATACATTCAATATTTTCAAGAATCTTACCGATGTGTACAGTACAGTGGGATAAAATATATCTAGGACTACTGAGGTTTCCCCCCTCTTGAGTAGACTGACACATTACATATATATTACATTTAATCACGACACAATAGATGAGTTGGGGATGCCAATGTAGTGGTCATATCATATCTCATTCTGAAATAGTAATTTGTAGTCTTCATCTGTGGGTCTCCTTGTAAACTCAATTTATTAAAGATAACATTGTATAGGCTAGTCAGTGACCAGTGACTAGAATGCATGGACTTGGAGATGGTGATAATGCAGCCTAGACATACATCAACTTTACCGTATATTACATACATTCCTTTCGAAGCATCACACAGGCTACAGTAGAGAATATATTCATTTCTCATCTATTTCACGTATCAGTTCTTCTACTACACATGTAGTAGCCCTATAGGCTACCCAATCCGTATACTGATGTGAACGTGTCTATGCATTCGTCATAATAAGGATCTCCTCTCCCGAGAAAAATATCAACCCTAGACAATTATCTCATGATGTAGTGAATTGATACAGAAAAGACAACAATAGCATAGCCATAACAAAACAAATGGATGTATGGATGAATGAATGCAACGAAAAGATACAGTCAGGTGAGAGAAACATCATAACCATGTCAATTGACGATGCACTGCCCAACCCCACTTCTAATAACACATAGGAATTCCAGGACCCCCCTGCGGCTTTACAGTCATATTTGACCTTGCGGATTCATTATCTGTACACTTATTATCTTAATTACACTGTATTCAGACAAAGAGGAGACAGTTTACCTGGTGCGGTGTAGTCCCCGTATCATATCATATTCGGGGGTTGATCACTGCGCTATTTAGCCACTGTTTGTTTCCACGGTGCGGCGGAGACACCCGGCTGAATATCAATTAAAGAATTCCAAGCAGGTCTCGGTGACATAAAGCCGCGCCTTCGATCAGAGCGGGTCGGGATATAGGTCTGATCAGGGGAGGTAGCCTAAATGATAATTGGGTCAAGCATGTAATATCGATTTTCTCCGAGGGTCGAGCGAAGATGTGGCTGTGCGCTATGACTCATGCTTGGTCGGTTGGGTCCTCCTCCTATACGAACAGTTATCGTACCAAACTTGCTTTACGCTTCACCGAGCAGTATAGCCTACATTGTCATTGGAGCTAGCAAATCGTGGTGTCACCTTTCTCTTTCTGAGAGATCGTGCTGTCCCAGGGGAAGTCCACACTGCATTGTTTTCGGGATGCTCAATGACTGTATAGGAAACAATTAAATCATAATAATGGAAAAAAGCATGGTATTGGACACAGAATAACAGGGTCATCAGACATCAAACATAGAGAAAGCAGCATTTAATTACATATGATAGGCTAGTTATTTCATGCTCTGGTATCATCCATTGTCCACGTTAAAAAGTAAGCAATTATGTTAAGCGTTTGGAGCGGCACTATACAGTATACCTCATCCCTGTAGACTACATACTGTATTGCTTGCTGAATGAGAACAACAATGTATAGGCTACAGACAGTTACACTGCAGCACTGTCTGTAGTGTTGTGTTGAGGCAGTGGCAGTGGCTATTTACTCTCCATTCCCATCAATGGATAGGGATGTGACTATGCATGCATTTGCACTGAAGGGGAGACGCACCATAATTGTGCCCGTTACAGTATGCAGTGACTGGAGATGTTTTACTGTGCGAGTACAGTATATGGGGTGCTGTTTCGACAGCAGTGCACTCAGGGGGACAATGGCTTTAGTCTAGACTTCCAGGTCAAATTAATTGGTTTCAGCATCTCCTCCATGTGTAGTCCCCCCTGTCATGTCCCCAATCCTCACCTCCAACACACTGTGTTATGGGTCATTGCTATCCAGGATACTGGGAAGTCCAACTCTGATATCACCCCATTGAAGTTGAAATGTGAAATGGTTAAGGTAAGGGTTATGGAGAGGGTTAAGGTTAGGGTTAGGGTAGGGATGTCCCAAGAATATCAGATAGCACCAACACTGTGTTATGATTGGATTGTGACACATTTTGGAAACCATGGTAGGAATTACTGGTATAATATTGTAGTATTGAATGTCAATATTTTCTTCATTTCTGTCAATAAACTAAATAGGGTATTGTATTTGTCACATGCGCTGAATACAACAGGTGTTGTTGTTTTTTTTGTATTTTTTATTATTTTCTACATTGTAGAATAATAGTGAAGACATCAAAACTAGTAGTAGTAGAAGTAACCAAAAAAGTGTTAAACAAATATATTTTAGATTCTTCAAAGTAGTCACCCTTTGCCTTGATGACAGCTTTGCACACTCTTGGCATTCTCTCAACCAGCTTCATGGGGAATGCTTTTCCAGCAGTCTTGAAGGAGTTCCCACATATGCTGAGCACTTGTTGGCAGGTTTTCCTTCACTCTGCGGTCCAACTCATCCCAAACCATCTCAATTGGGTTGAGGTCAGGTGATTGTGGAGGCCAGGTCATCTGATGCAGCACTCCATCACTCTCCTTGATCAAATAGCCCTTACACGGCCTGGAGGTGTGCTGGGTCATTGTCCTGTTGAAAAACAAATGATAGTCCCACTAAGTCCAAACCAGATGGGATGAGGTATTGCTGCAGAATGCTGTGGTAGCCATGCTGTTTAAGTGTGCCTTGAATTCTAAATAAATCACTGACAGTGTCACCAGCAAATCACCCCCACACCATCACACCTCCTCATCCATGCTTCACGGTGTTAATGGCACATGCAGAGATCATCCGTTCACCTACTCTGCGTCTCACAAAGACACTGTGGTTACACGGTTTCTGTTCTGTTACAAAACATTTTGTAACAGAATTATAACAGATGTAACGTTTTGCAGCAGAATCTGCGTATTGAATACACCCCAGGATTCCATCAGCTCACTTATACCCCAACCCAACAGGTGGCGCCAAAGGTAACGTGGTACACTTGGGCGTCGAGATTCTATTAATCAAAGAAGAAATTAGCCAAAAAGACTTGTGTCAACATCCCTACCTCAGTGGACATATCTCTTGCAGTTTAATCTGAGGAATTTGTAATTATTGCTAAAGTAAATAACTCTAACCACTAGGTCTACTCCTTGCTATCTTCACTCAAACCAAGAAGTAATTGCTGACATAATCCACCTGAAACATCGATGGTAAATATAGACAACCTGTAGTGATTGTGTAGCTAAGCTAGCTATGTAGCTAGCTATGTAGCTAGCTAACGCTTCAAAGCCAAGTATAGCTAACTGTGTTTATTAAAATGTTGACTTTATCTGGGGTTAATTATATAAATCTCTAACCGCAAGTATTTCACAATCATTGATTTGCTAGCAAGCCATCCGTTGAATGCTGTTCCAGGACAGTCAGTTTGAGTTATAGCTAGGCTAACTAGTTAGTGTTGTACCTGTCAATGAAATTACAATTTTAGTTGTCCAACAACTAGAAGCCTGAAGCTACTGTGCTGAAGCTTTACGGTGGAAGCAAAGTGGCTGAAATGAGACGAGCTGCTACGAGCTGACTAGCTAGCGGTGCTTCGGCGCATGCGCGGCTAAAAACTATCCAGAAAAACTTAGCAGCTAACGTTACTAGGCTAACTAGCTGCTAAACAAAAGCCATTTGTGTGAAGACACCTGCTAAAGTAGAAGCTCTAAGTACAATAGAGCCTTTGTTCACGTCCTCTCATTTCACCTCTACTCACTGTCAGCCGTGGTCCTGCCGTGCCGCAGCCTGTGTGTGTGTATATATATCAGTGGAGGCTGCTGAGGGGAGGACGGCTCACAATAATGGCTGGAACGGCACGGATGGGGTACCGTTCTACCTCAGACATTACCACAAGCCTGTCCTCCCCAGTTAAGGTGTCACCAGCCTCCTGTGGTATGTATGTGTCTTTCTCTCTCTTAACGGATGGACAGAGTTAGGTTTACTTAGCTACTGGTCTCCTAGCCTGGCAATGGAGCTAAAATGTTGAATCAAAAACACGAAAGGCCAGTTTCCAAGACAAAGTGTTGCCCTGGACTAAAGTATGCTCAATGTGGAGAATCTCAGTTGCTTTTTAACCAAGGACTAGACAAGTGCCTGTAATAGAACCTGCTCCACTTCCTGTGTGAGGTAAAGTCATACTCTACAGATGTTATGTAGAGGATGAACCTGCAGGAGCGAGTCACTGCTTTCATGTCTTCCAGGTCTGTAGAAAGTTACTGCTACGATAACTTTCCAGTGATTGACTTGACCTGACATGACCACCTAATCCTATCTGATGACATGACATTGAGAGATTAGCCGCATATAATTCCCATTGAATATAGGGTTTTGTACAGAGTAGCCAATGATTGTTTTTGTGGAGGTCCTGCAGTACTTTAAAGACTGATAGCTTGAAGGCATCAATAGCTACCGTCTACAACTCCTATTACAGAGACAGTACCATCCCTGGATTTTTTCTTTGCAATTCATTCTATTGCACGGCATTCAACTAAAGGATCAATGCATAGGCTTTTCTGGAGTTCACAGGGACCATCTTTTGGGTGCTCATTTGTCAATGCCTCCAAGAAGAGGCCTGGCTCATCACAGCTGTCCTACCAGTATGTGTCTTGGATGACTCCTATGGTGTTATTCGCTATCCTTGTTGTATTTGGAACTCTTGCTGACATGTTTGTGTTGTAGACCATGTTCAGCAGCATCTGGGGATACTTCTACACGTCCTTCCTTAGATACTGGCTGAAGTGGTTCATCAGACAGGTGACAGGGAAATGCGAGCTGCAAAGGATATGTGCCGGCTACAAGCCTGGTGCGCCCAGGACAACGAAAGCAGGTGAGTGAGGTTACGTTCTAGAGCTGAATGGTGTTCATTAGGGCATGCAACAGAACATGTTTTAAAATGTTTTGTTATGGAAAAACAACAATTGGCCTTTCTAATTGGACAAGTCCAGATAGTCCTCCCTGTTTTCCCTCCATTCGGTGCCTAATGAACACGACCCTACCCTTACAAAATCAAGTTATCAGTTGTGCTATTCATGATAATTTTGAAAATGTTTTAACCTGTCAATTGATTTTTCTTGATTTAGAATACTCGCTCAAGAACTCCAAATGTAAGGTAAGCATTGGAAATCATTCCTTTCTCTTGATTTTTACTTAACTAGTCAACCATTCATAATGCATACCTGCTTATCATACAGACGGCCACAATCAACTGTTACATTTAACCCACTTAAGAAATCCATGGATCAGTACCTGAATTGTTGTTGATCTTGTCATGCTAAGCACATTCTTATCAACAGTCCATGGGCTGTTCCACGGTAACAGAGTGATGCGGAGACTCTGATTTTTTTACTTTAAAATGCCAAACAAATACCAATGATTGCAAAGTTAAACATACCATACAACTCTCTGCACAAGGACTACTTTGAACAATTTCCACCTAAATTTTAACAAAAACACATTTGGTTGAAGAACAGTGCAGATGCAACGTTTGGTAGTATAATGACGCTCTGTGCTGTAGGTGCCGTCATTCAATGACGAAACTTTGCAACTGCACCGTTGGAAGTCGTCGTTGTGCAGAGTTGTATGGTTTACTTAACTTTGCAATCTTTCGTTTTTGTTTGGCACACATTTTAAAGGCAACAATTCTGAGTCTCAGCATCACTCCGTTACTGTGGCATTTTCCCCCATACACAATGAAGGCAGTAGCTAATGCATGGTTGGTGGTTCCATCATCTGACCTCAGGGCTCATCGTCCGTGTTATGACCGCATAGTCTGTAGGAGAAGTACCAACTAACAAACTCTGAGCTATTACCACGGAGGAGATTGTGTTGTAGAACTAATCACACCATCTCTTTCCTCTGTCTCTCCTTCCTCTCTCCAGGCCTTAAGAGCTGCTGTGGACGTGGAGGAGGATGGTTTGGAGAAGTGTCTGGATCTTATCATGAGGGAAAAGAAAGTGAAAACCCAGAGGGATCCCACGTCAGTCTCGTTTCCCTTTACTTACTGTTTTATTTATATTTAATGTGCTATGTATTTATGACTAGTGTGTGTGTCTCTTTTGGTCCTAGGTTTAAGATGAATCTGAAGCTGTGTCTCTTACAAATAACGGGATACAGAAACTTATTCACGTCCGTGGAAGAGTTGAGGAAGGAGACTTTTGAATCGGATAATGTAGACCACGAGGAAATGCTTTTGAAGGTATTGCGGAAGTAAAAAAAATTATGTCAATGACCAGCATGGAGCAATGGAATGTTTCTGGATGAGATAATTCAACATGACTGTTTCAAACTTTTAATATCCATCTCTATTTAAATGTAAAGTATTAACAGGAATGGACTTGTCTGATTCTCCAGTTATGGGACCTGTTGATGCCCGAGGTCAAACTGGAGTCCAGAGTTACCAAACAGTGGGGTGACATTGGTTTCCAAGGCGATGACCCCAAGACTGACTTCCGAGGAATGGGCATGTTGGGCCTAACCAACCTTGTGTGAGTAATGTTGTCTGAATGACTGTCCAGTCCTTTAACAATATTGACTTGCTCATCAGTATTCTGAAAAGTAGTATTTTTATTACGTTTTGGCTAGATTTCTTAACTGTTTTAATTCGGTATCTTGTTTATTACAGGTTCTTTAGTGAGAACTACACTGAAGAGGCTCGGCAGGTGCTGTCCCACGCAAACCATCCAAAACTGGGGTACGGAATATGTCATTACCTAATTTTAGGCGTTGACTGGCCTATTGAACTGTTCTTTATACTCTGTCAGCTATCGTTCTGTTGCAAATTTCAGTATATTCACTCATCTATCAATGGGAACGACTGGTTAGCTCCCCTAAGGTACTGGGTGGAGTTTACACATTTTGAGACCTTTCCATTGGTCCTAAAGTGAAACCTCTGGCCACCAGACGAGCTAAAACAAGCACACCCAAAGTAAACTTACTTTGACAATATATTTATAGCTTTTTAATGATTCATGATGTGTGTGTTTCAGGTACTCCTATGCCATAGTGGGTATCAACCTGACGGAGATGGCGTACAGCCTGCTGAAGAGTGGTGCTCTCAAACCCCACTTCTACAACACTGTGTCTGGGAGACCCCAACTGCAGCACCTCCATCAGCTGTACTGTAAGTTGATGCTAATTGTGCTTAACTCTATTGTTTGTCAGTAGCATAGGGGGCACCGGACCTAACCATTGAGTATGTCAGAGGAGGATGTAATGTGGAGAAAGTCAAGGGGTGTGAATACTTTCTGAAGTCAATATGTAGTGTTGTTATACTGTCTATAAACCCCTAACTCTGTCTTGCCCGGCTGCTTCAGGTTACCTGGTGTACAAGTTTGATAAGTTCTGGGTGGAGGAGGAGCCAGAGAGCATCATGGAGTTCAACCACTACAGGGAAAAGTTCCACGACAATATCAAGATTCAACTACTGGACCCCGCCGTCGCCCTCACCCTGACGCATAGTCCAAGAAGTAACTGACCGACAGAACGGGACTCGCTTGGACCACCAGCACCTCGAAACACTACAGCATACTTCCAAATCTTTAAGGGACATTTTGAGCTAGCTATCGCTTCGATCTTAGGTTCTAAACTATCTACACACCTTTGTTTTGTTTTTTTATTGTATAAATTAGTGACTTTCTGGAAGCAAATTCAGTTAGTATCTTTAGAAATAAATAAGACCAGGAGACTGGCAGTCAACCCTCTGTCTCAAATAATGACCATTCCAAGGTTTATAATATCAGGGCACTAGTCCATTGTAGTTGATTGGCTGTGCACTGGGAAATAAATTACACAATCGTTTTGAGGAAATGGAGATTGGTGAATAATATTAACTAGGTTTGAACTTATTTATCAAAGTCAACAAGCGCCGTCTCTCATGTATTTATAATAACGTTGCCTACTCATATTTGTCCTTCTTGCTCAGGAATCAAATATTTATGTCCAGAGAGGGAATTTGTATCGTAATAGACTTAAAAATAAGGAATACTTTTTGTTTAACTAATACTCAATGGTTGTACTACATACTCAGACACTGAAAGCTCTGTGCATGTTTTAATGCGTTTGAATTGATACAATCATTGTCTTCAGTACATTTCCATATGTGGCGCTGAGAACTGGTTATTACACCACCGCCTATTCCACACATTCGTACGATATTGTCTGCACTAAAAGCTGACTTTGGTATTTTGTTATTTATAGGCCGTGTGCCTTGCTTTTTGAAGATTTTTAATTTTGTAGACCCAGTATGGATCTTTGTAACGACTGACAAATGCCCAGTGTTAATACATTAAACTTCTGATGTGATGTTTTCAGATGAATGTGTGATGACTTTGTCAGCTGTCGGGCCGAGATTGAGATTAAATGGAGCGTGTAAAGAACAATACAATGCAATGAACAGACAAAAAGTATACTTATAAAGTTCAATAGATTACCAACATCTAAACAGTTATTTAAACTGTTATAACTTATTAAAACATTTTGGGGGGAATTCAGGAGAAGGGGAAACCTAGTCAGTTGTACAACTGAATGCATTCACTGCTACAGTGAATGTGTTCCTCATCAGAGAGGTGCGGGGGGGGGGAGCTGCCTTAATCGACGTCCCCGTCATCGGCGCCCGGGGAGCAGCAGCCCACCAGTCGTTCCTATTGTACTGTAACCTAACACTAGGACACCTGATTTATATGAACAGTGGCTTGCTGATTTAGTTCACAAGTGGCAGGTGTGCTGAATACGTCACTATAGAAGACGGCTAGAGGTCTGGTTTGAGAAAGCATAGGTCAAATAAATAAATAATTCAGAAAAAAAACTATTCTCTAAGGAATTCCTTCTCCCATAGTGTGTGTTCAGCCTAGTGAGCCACATGCAGGGCAGATGCACTTTCAGAGTTCCTTTTTTAACAAAGGATTCCTCATTATTCATAAAACATCCTGACAGTCGAACACATAGGAATCTCACGGACAACGTTATGGATCCAGGTCCGTAGTATTCCTGTAGTCTACACTACATTGTGGGTCCAACTCAATATGGCTAGGGTTTGTGCGTTCGTCAATCCACTCATTGCAAAGGGCTCTTCTTTGCTCGTGGGAATGAATTTAACTTCTGTCTTCAATCTTCTTCTTTCCTACCATCATGACTCTCTTGAGCTGCTCAAATGACACGAACATCACAACGTTCCACGAGCCCAGACGTAGAAACGAGGGCACAAATCTACAGGGAACAAGAGAGGACAAATTAAACATTATTTGGCCTGTCTGGGAGAGACTTTCAACTAAAGATTTTGCTTAGTAGAGTTCAGAGGTGGCTGGTGGGAGGAGTCAAAAATGTGGTTTCATACCATACCATTTCAGCCATTACAATGAGCCTGTCCTATATCTCATCCCACCAGCCTCCTCTGGTAGAGTTAGTGTCAAGGTAACCACCCAAAAACAGCAAAATCAATTATATATCATTGAGGACACTAAAATGTATAACTACACCCAACTGCCTTGTTCTATCAACAGACTGATGCTTGTCAAACCACCGTCAAGAAGGACACCGGTCTGTTTGTACAGTGTGTGTGACTGTCTGTGAGCTCACCCTTTGTAGAAGGCCGTGGGTCCCTCTTTGGTGGCCATAGTCCAGGCACAGTTGATGGCACTCCTATACTGGCCCGGCGGAGAGTTCATGTACCGTGTCTTCACCACGTCCACCGGAGAGGCAATGCAGGTGGTAACGAAGCCGGCGCCAAATGCAGACACAAAATGGCATGGGAGGTTATCTGTGGGATAACGGTCATCAAGTTGTAAAACAGAAATGCAGGCACTAAAGTTAATGTCCAAGTAGTACCATGCAGATGCACTGTAGTGTAGAAGAAATACATATCTCCGTTTCATACCGCGTTTAGATGTGAAAGGTGAAATAAGATAAATGTTAGCTCCATTCACAATGGGTTATTCCATAGCTGGACAGAGCACTATGTACCAATATGTATTCTGTTATCAGGCTTGCAAGACGCATGAGAGACAAAAGAGCTAGAGGGCGTGTTGACTTCTGCCCAATCAGCTGTCTCGCTGTGACTGTATGCACCAATAGCACCCACTCACCTGACAACAGGTTGTGCTTAAGAATGGCCTCCTTGATGAGGTCATAGGTCACAAGCTCTGTGCAGTTGACCAGAGCGTTCCGAGTGATGTTGGGTAGACAGCCTGGAGTGAACAAGAAGCAGGTCGGTTGGTTATACCATAATTAAACCACTAGTCTATCGTTAGAAAAAGGCCCTAGAAAAATCAACAACATCCTGCAAAGCCAAGCTTTACTTTCAGATGCACTCAAGTTCTGTCTCACCATGGTATCATCAACTTTGCAGCATCTGCTCTGATCAATATCTGTACATCCCTGACATTGGATGACAGTGACACACTGCCATAGACAGCAATCTTTGTTTTTTTCTGTGCAAACAGTTCCACTATGGACAAACACAACCAATGAGGCTCAAGGTTAGCGGCACAACCAATAGGGACCGGCAAATCAACCAATGGGGCCCAGGGTTGTACTGACTAACCTTTCCAGAGCCCGCGCATGCCCTCGTGGTTGAAAATGTGTTTGTAGGCCTGCATCGTGCCCGTGTAGCGGCGAGCCACCCCAGTCAGGTTGACCTGGGCCTGGAAGCGGACCTTTACCACGTCAGTGGGCTGGGCGAACGACACAGCCATGGCCCCCGTGGTGCAGCCGGCCAAGATACGGATACCAATATTTGCAGCTGGGATAGGACAGGGGCAGAGGGGGTAAGAGGGTTTGTTAAGTACTGAAAGGATGATGATTGAGGTACTGTATGATGCTTCTCCTCTTGGTACAAAATATATCATAGATCACAGATTATTATCTCCGGTTAATAACTGTTGCTATCTTAATTTACTGTCTGCTCCGCCAGAGTAGAAGTTTTTGACGTTGTCGTAGAAGCCGATCCTGATGGAGGCGAAGCACATCTGTCTCTGTAGACCTGCCACCAGACCGTTGTACAGCGACCTGGGCCCCTCTGTCCGGATCATGGTACTGATCGTCCCAAACACCCCCCTGTAGCGGATGCCCTTGGTAGCTTCCGACGCCACCTTCTCTCCCTGAATCTGGGGTTCACAAGAATCAGCGTTAATGGAGGTCCCGACAAGAATCAGTTTTACAGCAACTCAAATGTATTTATAAAGCCCTTTTAACATCAGCTGTACAGAAACCCAGCCTAAAACCCCAAACAGTAAGCAATGCAGATGTAGAAACACGGTGGCTAAGAAAAACTCCCTAGAAAGGCAGAAACCTAGGAAGAAACCTAGAGAGGAACCAGGCTCTGAGGCGTGGCCAGTCCCCTTCTGGCTGTGCCAGGTGGAGATTATAAGGGCACAGATTTTTCACCAAGATGTTCAAACGTTCATAGATGGGTCAAAAAATAATAACAGTGGTTGTAGAGGTTGCAACAGGTCAGTACAAAATGTCACTTGGCTTTTCATAGCTGGGCATTTAGATGTTGATAGCATGTGCGGTAGAGAGAAAGAGTAACTATTCACAAGTCAACAAGATGCAACGACACAGTAAGAACTAAAAACACCTACTTCACCAATGGAGTACCTTCAAAAGCCTTCACAGTACCCACAACACCTGTGAAAGCCACTAAACTAAGCTCTCATGACAGCAAGTGTAAATGTTACAGTGAACACTTAAGATGTATGTAGACAAGTTAACCACAGGGTCAGACTCGTCTTCAGGGCTGGTGGTGGGCAGTGAACCAGTACCTGGAGTCTGACTTTGGCTGTATCCAGAGGAAAGGTGACCAGGTCAGCGATGCAGGCCGCTGTCCCAGCACTCAGCAGCTTCACCCCGAGGGTAGGGGCTGTATCGGAGGGCTTCATTCCCACCATGGTCCCTGGTACTGCAGACAGTGAGGGAGGAAGAGAAAGGGATGTCAACACTGCCACATCTATTCTCTCTTACCATCCCTGGAATGTAGGAAAATGCTGTGTATACTTGGGAAATGGTTGAGTAAATATGGTCAATTTGTTGATTGGGTTTCAAAAGTACAATAGCCTGTGCAGTGTGTAGCCTATTGTGTTCTGGCAGGAGGGACTTAGTGAAATTTCAAAACACATTACCTCATGAGAACAACTAAACAGCACTGATTCAAATAATCAAAACAACCAACCAGATCAAATAAACATCAGTGATATATAGGGGTGGGTTGCACCAACATGGATGAACTCAAACTGGGTTTAATCAAGTTTTATTAACTGGGTTAAATCAAGGTTTATCTATTAATCTTGTTGCACCAAATTGTTAACCTAGTTTTAAATTAATCTTAGTTAAATGTAATCCTTCTTCTAAACTAAGTTTGTTCTTGGGTTAAATCTGGTTCCATTGTTTTAAAATCCAATTAAAATGTAGATAAGGGATTATTCTAAACGGCCCCTGCAGGAGGTTTAAATTGATAAAATGTCAGTGTACTGTATGTGCTTTATTTTCAGTGTGATTAACACTAGCCAGCTAAATCATTTGAACAAATTGGTTTTAATAGCCTATATTTTCAAACTCACTTTGCTAGCTAGCTAGCAATGACCAGTGCTGGTTTGTTTCCATAGAAATAGAATGAGAACATATTGCTATGGTGAATCCATTATGACACGTGCTACTAATCATAGTTTAAAGATTTAACCTTAGATTAACTAATCCAGGTTTAAAATTAAATGGTGCAACACATCTCAAATATAAACCTAGATTTATAAAACCTAGATTAGGTTAAGTCTAAAATTAATTTAAACCATGTTCGTGTAAGAGTACTTACATTGTTATTAATCCAGTGGATTAAATTCCTTGTTTGACTAGGTATTGGTTTATTGCAGGACGTGAGAGCCCAGACTATAGTCCCAGGGAGCCAGCCCTAACCCTGGAAAAAGGAGTTGTGCATCATATTTATTCGATTTTATGCTGACTAGCCCGAGAGGGAGGCGTTGCTGTGTACAGGAACACGGGTCAAACCAAAGTCCACTCACTGTCAAGAAAGTCAATGTCCAAATCACCCATACAGCAGCGCACAACATCTAACATTTGTGAAAAACACATTTACCGGTACATGACGTTGTAACATTTAATGGGAGTATTTCATTAATCCCAGGTCAATGAGACACTGACAACTCATTGTGTAAGCACCAGATATTGTAGTTTAAGTCATACATAGCTAGCTACCACAGAGTGTTTGGGACCACCTCTTTAACTCTGTTCACCCCACAGCTATCGGTAGACTTACATGAATATCAGAAGTATCAGTAACACAAAGTTGGTTTTACTGGATGTAATCATTCACTTCATTACACTAATATATTGTTATCTACCAATAACATCAGTAATGTGCAGGGGACCCATCGTACCAGTTGTCAAGAGGCTTGTCTAAGCTCTCAGCCAATAGGAGTTAGGGTGTGGAGGACAGGGGCTTAGGGTCGGAGAGTTGAATTGGCTAACAGCCAGATTCATGACAGTCTGTCAAAAGGACACTGGTGTTCCAGATGTAATTGTGACAGAACAGGTGAGATAGTTGGCTTTATTGCGATTGTCTGCCTATTGATAAAGAGGTTTAAACATACTAGCTTCTCAATTCTCTACAATAAGTTGTCACTATTAAAAATAGTATTTTTAGCGGGGCAAAATGTTTGAGCGCGTGTTGGAATGGACTGATGTCCCAGAGCCGTTAAAATCACAATGCAGTGAAGAGTTTGTTTCTCGGTCAATATGCAGAGGCGACAGACATGGGAGGGTTTGTGACGTGAACTAAAGACTAAAGGTCAAAGGGGTCTGATAAGAGTATTGCCTCACAGCAGGGTGTTTTCTCTCTAGAAATGGCACCTTGTTATTTAAAAGACCTAGAAAAACTGACCCTGGGCCTCCCGAGTGGCGCAGCGGTCTATGGCACTTCATTGCTGTGCTAGAGGTTCATTGCTGTGCTAGAGGCGTCACTACAGACCCGGTATCAAAACCGGCCATGATTGGGAGTCCCATAGGGCGGCGCACAATTGACCCAGCGTCGTCCGGGTTAGGGCAGGGTTTGGCCGGGGGGGCTTTACTTGGCTCATCGCGCTCTATTGACTCCTTGTGGCGGGCCGGGCGCCTGCAGGCTGACTTTGGTCGTCAGTTGAACGGTGTTTACTCCGACACATTGGTGCGGCCGGGTTAAGCAGCGCGGTTAGGCTGACCACCCAGGTTGATGGTAACACACAGGAATGAGAACTTGTTAAAGCAGGAAGTATACAGAACATTAATGGTTAACATATTACTCCTGGACAAAACAGAGGAAAATCCGGTGATCGGAGTATGAACAGAAAATAGTCCTGAAAACAAGAGGGAATTGGGGACATTGTTTGTTACCATACATAAGGCCATATGCCTATAGGCACTGGGATGAATGGTAAAAAACCAGCTATAATCTAGCATCATACATTATGATTGATAAGATGTTTATGATTTAATAGATCATCCAATTCTTTATCCTAACACCACAGAACCTTAATAAAAATCCAGTGTTCTACATCAGTTTCCCAAAGTCTGAATCAGCTGCGTAATGTGGTGCTAGGGCAAAAACTAAAACGTGGCCCCAGAATCCAGTTTGGGAAACCCTGTTCTACATTCTAATAACCTTTGACCATTGAATCCATAATTTAGGGACATGATGCGTTTGCGCAGGTCGTGGGATGAACCATATTACATAACTGCAGTAAAAGGGAGGACCGAGAACGACGTATTAGCAGACCAGTTACAACTAGACGTCAGTTAAAACGCTTAATTCAACCCAATCCATTACTACGCAGGGTTGTTAATAGATTAATCATTGCTAGAGAATGTGCCCATATGCATTACAATGACAAGCACATATTGGTCAACCTGAACCCCACCCCCAAGCGTCTACAGAGCAGCACAGCAGATAAGAGAGAAGAAAGCAAGAGATTTCACAAACCACCTTCACAAAACCCCTTTATGTGACAATGCCTCTATTTCAACACATCTCTCAAGCTGACACTGTGCACCATTGTCGAAGCTAGAGAACTGCAAAGATGTAAGCCATTAACTCTTCGCTTCCTTTTACTGAAAGGTAGTAGAGAGAGAAAGGTAGTGGCATCAGAGACGGAAGAGATATTCTACTCCCTCATTTTTTCCTGTTTCAAATGGAAGTCAACGAGCTGAGTAGACCAGAACCGACTGCTATCGCATTGGTGTCTATGGGAGCGCCACCCCCTTAAGTAGACAGGAACTGTCAATTTTTTCAATGGTAAACAGAGTGAACCATCTTCATTTATCCACCATCTTTGGTGGCATTAGAGGACATTGGATTCTGGAACATTCTCTTCTTTTCCACCAGAGGGTGCTCTGGCTCCATCGCTACTGAGAGTACAGTATTAGTAGCCTGGAATCCACACTGATATGTTGAAACGGAGCATATCAGTTTGTATCGCCAGGCTACAGTATGAGCAACCCTAATTGACTGATCCCATAAAAAGACACATTTTTTATATGTAGCGTAGGACCTACACCTTTTAATTAGTTATGGTACACTTAAAATCTTGACCTTTGTACATGACACAAAATCATTCACATTGGAACAAAAAAAAAAAAAAACAGCAGTGTAAAAACGAAGAAAAAAGTTCAAAACATTATAAAATAAATAAAATAAAACCAGCTTTTTGCTAAAAAAAGGCAGAAAACATGGTTATTTAAGGATAAAGAAAATGTGATTAAAGTTAATAAATGTAACTTTTTGTGATGATAAAGTGCGTGTGCTGTAGTTGAAGAGACTAGAGAGCAGAACAGTTCAGTATGCAGGCTAAGCTACCACACAAAAATTTAATCTAAACAGTGTTTTCCTTAGTTAATTTACAGAACTACATCTCGAGTCAGATAAAGGTTTCACCACCACTTCAAGATTCATTTTTCATTCCAGTGCAAGTGTGGGTTATCCTGAAGCGGCAACTCTAGAAGTACAGTCACTTCATTGTAGCTAACGGTGGCTACCTGTCTAACCAATTGTTTCTACTGTAAATTAGCGGCTAATAGATTACCAGCGAGTACAACTGCACCACAGGTTGTTGTTAGTCAATTAGCCTAGCGGCTAATGAGTTAGCGGCTAACAGAACTCTACAATGACTGAGCAGTGTTCCTCTGGGACTGTGACAGGCTGGTGGTCTGTAAGACCTAAACATCATGATACGTAGTAGTCTAACGATTATTAGCAGTAACATGTATACATGACTTCATATAAAGTACAGCAAGCTCAGCTAATACATGTACAGTACATACACCATGGCTCTGCCTGAATTCCTTTTGAGGTCAAAGGTCAATAAAACCTTTTTTGTCCGTCCCTGTGCTGAATGGAATCTTCTAACCCTAAAGATAAAACAGGTTGTTGACATCTGTTAAAATACATTGCTAAGAGCAGGTTGTTGTTGTTTTTTTTTTTACTCTTACAGTATCGTACACCAATGTACATTTCAGTTCCAACAGACCCCAACAAAAGAGGATAAGACTGGGTTTATACGTGACAGATAGATAACCTTGTTCCCCTGTTTTCTGAAGCAGTCCAGCTACAGAGTAAGAGTCTGTCTCTGTGTGAATTCTCCCTCTTTTCCATTGAGGCATTAGCTACCCAGACAGGGAGATCTCAATGTCGCTAGCGGACAGTAGGGGGCACCCCACTTTTCTCACATTTTTGGCATTGGTGATACGTGCAGCCACCTCCACTGGCTTCTCAAAGTAAAGCACCAGGGCCTGCTCAGTGAGCACAGAGGCCAGAAACTGCTCAAAGGTGATGGCCCAGTCTTTATCTATGCTGGTGCTGTGAGGCAGCCCCCCATCTCTGCAGTGGGGCCCACCTCCGCCGTGAGGCCCATTCCCTCCCCCTCCACCATGGGGCCCGTTCTGACTGCGCACCAAGACTGTGTCGTCGTTAATGTCCTCGCAGTGTAGCTTGTCGTCGAGCTCATGGGAGCCGCCGCTGAGCACCGAGTAGGACGACATGGACGTGTCGTCTTTGGTCTCGTCGTCTGAGATGAGCATGGAGGACGATGTGCCTGTGTCCTTTGGGGACGAGTCCTCCAGCTTAATGTCCTCCATGGTGGACAACTGCTCGCCCCCGCCGTCCCTCTTCCCGGGGCCACACAGCCTGACCTGGCATTCCTCCTGCTCCCCCTCTCCCTGGCCTCTCTGCTTGAAGACACCCCCAGACTTGGTCCCTCCATCTCGGGCTGGCCCATTGGTTTTGGCCTCCTCTGGGTCATCCTGGTCCTCGGAGTGGCAGAAGAGCTTGCCCACCTCGCCCATCTCCAGCAGCAGGCTGGTGACGGTGGCCGTGGCGTGGTACAGCTCCTGCTCCTGGAAGTCCTCACTGAACATGCTGTACAGTGTCTTGCACAGCTCTATGAACTGGCTCTGAAAAAGAAAGAGACATACAGGTTAGCCTGGGAAGGAAGAACAGGTAGATGAATTGAGACGACACACACAACTTCATAGACCCTAGCCTCCTTGGTGT
Organism: Thymallus thymallus; assembly: GCA_023634145.1. Lineage (NCBI taxonomy): Eukaryota > Metazoa > Chordata > Actinopteri > Salmoniformes > Salmonidae > Thymallus > Thymallus thymallus. The sequence continues at coordinate 556,347 of JAKYLM010000074.1, forward strand.
GGACTCCACTGGCGAGGTGGGGTGGTTCCTAATGCTCTTACCTGGTTGAGTTTGGGAAGATCCTTCATGTTGTCCAGTTTATTCTTGGTGCCCTGGTTCCATAGCCTCAGGTAGTGACGGTAGTCAGGGGTTTGCAGTTTCTTCACTGTAGAAACAACAGAGGCGCCTTTTAAGAGTTAAAACTAGCAGCCTGGCACGCTTTGACTATTTATAGGAGGCCATAACAACAGCAACTACTAATGTATGTATTGTTGTCAAGGAGACAGTGTTGAATGAATAAGAGAACTGACACCAATAGGTCCTCAATGATCTGAAGTGACATGCAGGCATAGCTTGGGGACCATTTGAAATGCGACACTTCCAATTGCACTTTGAAACGGTTTCATTCTATCAGGAACTATTGCTTTAATGGGAATATCGTCTGAAAAATCTTTTTGCACCAAGAAAACATGATACATAAAAAAGTAACCGTGCATCCCATCTTTAACATTTCATCCCAGAGTTTTGCGATGTGTGTGCGCGCACGCGTGTGAGAGAGTGGAGGTGCGTAGGGAGAGAGCGGTAGGGGCCAAGATGAAGGTGGAAGGGGACTGCACCTGCAGAGGCCACACCACCACCACCACCACCACCTCAGCCCTAAAGACCACATCAGCCCTAAAGACCACGACCACCACCACAGCCCTGAAGACCAACGATGGCCCAAGTGTCTGAGCTTGTAGACACCAACAGGACTGTATCTGAATGATCAGCTGAGAGCCCACCCCTCCTTGCGTTCTCTGTTAGTACTAGCACCAGTTTTGGAGTCAATTCCATTTCCGTTTAGTCAATGCAGGAAGTAAACTGAAAATGTGGGTTAAGGCATTATCATTTAGATTTGAGTATGTAGAAACCAGGGATAGATACTTATGTCTCATAACTGTTTTATAGCAGTGCGTACCTTTCTCAGTCTTGAACGTGACCCTGACGAACCCGTCATCCTTCTCGCTCTTGCACTTGGTGTCAAGGCCTGGAGGAAGGGAAGGGTCAAGAGTGCAAAGGTCAAAATTCACATTAGGAAGAAATCTGAAGAAAAAAAACGTGACAGGTTGAAATAGGTTGATGCACGCCATAAGTGGAGTGTGTCTGACTGTGATTGAGGGCACATAGGGCTCTGGTCAACAGTAGTGCACTATATAGGGAGAAAGGGGTGCCATTTGGGGCAAAAACATTGTGTGTAACCTCTGGCATGTTGAGGAGGACATAGCCTACCATTGGAAGTTTCCGGGGTGATGTCCTCAAAGAAGTACTGGGTGGCCTCGAAGGCAGAGTCTGGCTCCTCCTGCTCATGGGTCACCTCTGGGAGGGGACAGGAAGGGACAACGTCAACATTTTGTTGCTAATTATTGTTTTCTTAATTAAATCACTGTTATCATATTTGATAGCATTTATATAGTGCCTTTCCAGATGCTTAAAGTGCTGTAAGGGGCGTTATCATAAGGCCTCAAACATTGCAGTTGAAAAAGGCCTCACATCCCAATGCTTGATCAGAAGTCTGAAAGAAACACCTTTATCAGTCAACACCTTTCTCGCTCAACATCTGTTAGTTCTCAACATATCATATTATTGCGATACTGTGCCAGAGACGATGTTTACATGTTTCTTTGTCTCTGGCACAGGAAAAAAAGCAAACCCCAGCATTCCGAGAACCAAAACAATAGCTGCTTTGCTGTTATACAGAGAATTTGACTTATTTCCCTCTCTGTGAACAGTACACACACACCCACTTACCAGGCATCACATGAATCTTGTAGAGGAGCTTCAGTTTCTCAGTCAGGTCTCCATGACATAGAACACCTGAAATAAACCATAGACTATCATCGGCCATAACATTTCATTATGTCTATATAGACTTAATATCCATTTTGTTGCTACAATCATTCGTCAACTTCTATTTGCAACAAAGATGTTGAGGACACACACATACACATCTCCCCCCACCTCCACCAATACTCACTCAGTCCACTAATAAACTCCCGGAAGTTAATCAGAGCGTCTCCGTTATGGTCCAGGAGCCTGAAGAAGCGCAGGGCCAGGGGGTCTGCTTGGGCCCCGTTGGCAGGGGCCCAGGGGAAGAGCAGGGAGAACAGCCCCCTGAACTGCTCCAGGTCGATGCGGTACTGCTCCAGGTAGGGCAGGCTGGGGTCGTGGCGCTCCGTGGGGTTGCTGCCGCCTGTGCCGCCCCAATAGCAGCTGGTCAGGTGTTCCGCCTGGAGAATGAGGATGGTAGAAACAGATGAAATTATAGACTGTTCTACAGGGTTTAAATGAGAATTATATAAATATATTACATGAATATAGCAGTTTTCTATATGAGGTGAAGTGGAATGAGACTGAATAGTGATGCCTATGCTAAGGGGAAATGTGGTCGCTCACGGTGACGAAATACATAGATACCGCTGAATTGCTTTACACAATGTTCCAATGGATCAATGTACTTGATTTCAACAGAGAACACGTGTAGAATGTAAACATTGCATGACGCTATGTTCTTACTTCATGTTTTCAAGATTTTCCTTAAAACACAAACAACCTTAGTTGTTATAAGTCCTCTATTTCTCACATCTTATACAAACACCCGACCATCACAACTGTTCTGTAAGACTAATCAGTCTTTCTCCCTGTCCTCTAACAGGACTGAGCAGTGAGTGTTCTGTAAGACTAATCAGTCTTTCTCCCTGTCCTCTAACAGGACTGAGCAGTGAGTGTTCTGTAAGACTAATCAGTCTTTCTCCCTGACCTCTAACAGGACTGAGCAGTGAGTGTTCTGTAAGACTAATCAGTCTTTCTCCCTGACCTCTAACAGGACTGAGCAGTGAGTGTTCTGTAAGACTAATCAGTCTTTCTCCCTGTCCTCTAACAGGACTGAGCAGTGAGTGCACGTAGTGTTAATGGATGAAGAGTCAAATGCTGTTGCCAGAGTTTTAGCTCGGCGTCTCTATGGATATAGCCCATGATTCAGCGTTGCCGTAGCAGCAGCGCACTATGTGAGAGCTAGGAGAAATTAGACGCCCTGACAAAGAGGCTGAGGAAAAGCAATGCAGGAAGAGATGAGTTCCTATTGGTTAGAGGTATGTTCCTTTAAGGTCCTATTGGCTACAGTAGTTTGGCTGCCACTCACCTTGAACAGAACGTAGAGCTCCTCCAGTTCGTCGATACTGAAGGCAGTCTCTGTGACAATGGTTCTGACCTGAAAGAGAACAGAGGATTTAGGAGCTGTGTGAGGAGATCAGTACTAACCAGCATTGCATAAAATCAGTAACACACACTCCTCAACCGCAGAAACAATGGGTTATAATGACTAAATCCTCCACACCCAACATCTGGTGTACCATACAGTGCATGATAGCTGGGGTCTTTACCACGTTGCGTTTGGTGGTGTCCTCGATGGTCTGGATGACCCTTAGCCTCTGTTTGAAGCGCATCTGCTCGATCACGTCCGCCTGGATGGAGCCAAACTTCTACAAAACAGCCACACGGGACACAGAGAGAGAGAGGTCAACACTGCTGCTATACTAAGGCTTGGATATCCAATGAGACTGCATAAATCACCAGCCAGAGTAAAGGTCAAAACAGAGTGACAGTTTTACCAGTGAATACACTTGGGTCTAGGAAGCAGGGTTGGGCTGAATTCCATTTCAAGTCAATTGACTGAATTGAAATGGAATTGACCCCATCTCTGACCGAAGGACTGAATGACAGGTCGGTGGATGGACAGTGCCCTGGTCATGGTGCGGAAACCCACCTCGTAGGAACTGCGGACCAGCTTGAAGATGTCCACCTCTGGGTGGGGCGCCCCATCGTCTGTCAGCAGGGAGTGGAGGTGGGGGATGGGGGGCAGGGTGCTGTCCTTATTGGTCACGCTGTCCAGGTACCTACACACACACACACACTTTTCAAGCATATTCCTTGAGTAAAGGCTTCTCTATCTTTAAACCAATCACAACCAAATCATTCATATTGTCAAAGACAGCTTTCTGTCTCTCCGCAAAAGAAGAAGCGTTGTTGTTGCAGTGTTTCAAAACAAGATACAAATCTTGTCACTTGGGTCTGCTCTGAGGGAAAAAATTAAGTAGCAAGACTGACCAGCAAACCCATGTTGAATTAACTAATTGGTTATGGTTAGGATTAAGGTCAGGGTTTTATTTTTAGGTTCGGTTCAGTGTTCCAGTCATGGGTTGGCCAACCAGTCATGTCCCTTTAGTCCAGGGCTGTGTTCCTGTCCTCCAGGGCCTGCTTTAGTATCTTTGAGCCCTTGTCGGTCCGGCACCCCCCACCCCCCCCTCACCTTCCCAGGACGGTCATGGCCTCTCCATCGTCCTTGGCCCCCAGCAGCTGGTGGATGTTGGCGTGCAGCACGCTAAGCGCTAGCTGGAAGATGACCTTGATCCCCTCGTAGAAGAAGCAGTCGACCACCACCACGGCGCTCTCGAAGGGCATGACACTGAGGAACAGGGTGAGGAACCAGGAGAGGGAGATGGTGGAGATGACTCCCAGGTCCTGCATGCAGTCGTACAGTTCAGGGACGTACTCCCTGGCCAGCTCCTCAAATACACCCTGGTCTACCAGAGCTCCTGGAGGAAAGGAGAAGAGGGAGGGGAGGTTAGAGAGAGACTCTTGGAGAGAAACAGACCGCGAGAGAAACAAAAAAAGATGCCTACGCATACACCGATATACTAAGAGGGAGAGTGATGCAAACAGATATGCACACAAACATCTATGAACACAAACAACAGACACACTGAGACAAAGTTAAAACAGACGCAAACACATCAGTCAGCCACAACGCCGCCCATCGCCCTGCTACAGCCTCATTCCAGAAGCTTCCAACTGACCTACGACCCTGGTGTTGTAGTAGTCAGGCAGCATCCTCTCACACAGAGCCACCAGTAGCCAGAAGGCCTCCTCCTCTTTAGCATACAGCAGCAGCACCGACGTCACTATGTTCATGGCCTAGGAAGAAGAAGAAGAAGAACCAAGATTATTAACGATAATACATTCTACTTCTATAGCACTTTGCTTTACAGAAAGAATCTAAAAAAACGCTTCAAAAAGTAAAAGACAAGAAACAAACAAAACAACTATGTGACAGAGTAGGTCTGGACTACAGTTGAATGTCTTCAGAGTTTCAAGCTGCCAACAGATGGACCCGGCAGTCGAGAGGTAACCGACATGGCTTGGACCCGTTGTCAGGCAGCTATAGAAGTGGCAAACTACTATGTGACTTTACCGTTGATAAACTGAAGAGCAGTGTGAATGTTTGTGTAGTAAAATAAGTGTGTGTGTGTGTGAGCAACAAGCTCTCACGGTCTCACTGCAGAATCAGACGTTTGTCCACAAACATAACATTTCAAAGGTTAAGTTAAGGCATGAACCCCGAATGGTTAAGTTAAGGGTTAAGGGTTGGGATAGGGTTAAACCAAAACAAATTTAAACTACTGCCTAGTACTGGGATTGAACACGTGACCCTCTGAGCTGAAGCTCGCAGTTTTACGCCCATCCGCCATCCCCGTCCACAGTACTTGATGGTAATAGCGCCAGCATTGCCCCTAGAGGCAGGTTTGGAAGTAATCTCCTCACATCCTGCTTACCTGGACGGAAGTCTAATTTCGCAGTGTATACTATATACCATGTGTGTACCTGGCAGTAGCCTATGTTTGGGTTTCTGAAGGCGTAGGCAGTGAGGACCCTTCGTAGGGCAGCGATCCCCATCTCGTTCTGGAAGGCTGGGTGTTCGGGGAGGGAGCGGTGCAGGTCTCTCTCTATCTCCTCCGTGGCCAGGTTGTACTTCCCCATAGATTTCTCTACCAGATCCTCGTAGTAGCCAGGGTGGGTCGCCATCTCATTGATCGCCCCTGGGGGAGGAGGGGGGGGTGGAGTGACCACAGTTAGTATTAGTGTTAAACAAAGCCTATTGGTGAGTGGCTGGTGGTACATAAAGTTAATGTCAGGCCCTTCTTTAAACCTCGCTGCATTATGTAATAAGCTATATGGGGAGGGGGGGTTGCATTGCAATAGCTTTAGGAGAATTGCTAACAAACGGATGTTCCAGTTTTCAGGGAGAAATGGAAAGGGAGCCTGTGATGAGACTTTTGGACGTTACCAAGGCGACACTCCGCTCCTCCACATTATTGGTTGAACAGTGCAGAAGAGAACTCTTCAAGACCATGTAGAGGATCTAGTGTCAGGTGTTTGTTTTAAGCCTGGCTACGTTAGGCTACCATTGCAACGGCAATGCATATTTTCAACGTAATCCACTTCAGAAATGGTTAGAGTGATGAAACCAGAACTCAAGACATGCCATTGCTCATCCCATCTCTAACTGAGGGATGTGGCAAAGAGCCATTAGAGACATGCAGTTGTAAGCCTTCCACTCTCACTTTAGGCAGAATCCCTTCTACACTGAAACCTTAGTAACTTTATACCCCCGCCCCAGCTGTGGAAGCAGCCAAACCACCAGCAACAACACAGGCCAAACCATTCAGAGAGAAGGGGCATTCCCTGGGTAAAAGCCTCTTGAACCACTCAACACCATCAAACTCACTCTTCTAGCTCAGTCAGACGCTGGCTTATCAACTGTTCCCACTGTGATAGTGAGTGTGAGAGGGACAAGCATATTTTTCCACATAAAAGCACAGCTAGCAAGCTACGCCAACAGAGACGCTAGGCTAACACGCAAACACACCAGTCCCTACAGGAAGTGCAGATGTATGGCTGCCATGGTGACCGTGGAAGGTACCACAAGTAGGTCACTAGGGGACGGAAGGAGCAGTTTATAGCCTGCAACTCCCCAAAGGTAGATAAGCGCTAACTGTTAGCGCTGTCGCGTGGACGCAAGGCATTTACTCCAGGAAGAAGAATTTAAAAAATTGTTTGGCGAACTTAGTAGTGACACTCCCTGTAAGCCTACTGGTTCTTCAGGTTTAAATATATAGGTCAGCTTTACACAGCTATGGTGGCCGCAATGTAGGCCTACGTCTCCAACCCAACCCCTACATAAGCTGCTGTATTTGTAAAGCCTGGTTGTACCAGACTGACAGTGTTCAGTTTGGCGTAAACAGGCTTTAGAATGTGTGGTCTTACTGTAATATGCTGTAGCAGTGAACGTGAAGCATGCAGCCCAGTTACAGGTTAGGTACAGTAAGATACCGCTGCTCAGATGGGAATGGAATGCGTTGTCAAGGCCAAGCGAATGCCACGTACACTGAATGAAGAGCTAATATTTGACTGTCAATACTTCCAATACACCTGGATGATGAACCATTCTGTGCTCAAACCACAAAAGGGGGAATGAAATGTTGATTTAAAAACTAGTTTGAAGGGAAAAACCCTAAACTAAAATGTTTTTCCTGTTGTTTTTCTCCTGTGGTAACAATAACTATCGTAATGAGATGTGTGGTTCCACCACCCGATGCTGAATGTAGGTTAGGAGTTGGCGTGTGAGCACGTAGTACGGTCTATCTGTGGTCTTTAAGTGTGTATCTGCACGGCTTGTGGAGAGGCAGAATGAGTGAAAGTAGAGTACGTGAATGTCAAGAACCGGCGGACATAACGTAATATATAAATGACTATGTACTGTGAATGTGAGAGTGTATTGTGTATGTGTGTGTGTGATCGTGCCCACGTCTGACCGTTTGTGAGAGCGTGTGCGACCGTTGGACTCACCAGAGAAGAGCAGCCACAGCTCTCCCCTCATGTTCTCTGGGATGCCTTTAAGCACCAGGTCCTTGGTCTTCTCTGTACGATACATACACACCCCCTGGCCGTACTCAGTGAAGTGGTTCTTCCACGCCTGTTCCTTCAGGAACTCCTTAGCCTGGGGACAAATGTAAATTGACAGTTAATAATCTTGCATGTGTAAGAGAAAAAGAGAGAGATGTCATAAGAGCCCCATTTCATGCCAGTAAAGCTCCCCTCAGAGAGAACTCTAGAATAATGTTTTAGGACAGAGAGACCGCGAGAAAGTAGAACCTATTGTAACAGCTGAGCCAACAACCCAACTTCTCTGCAGAAACCCCCCAAAAAAGACTAGCCTCATACAATCCGTCCTGATCTCACAAGCTTACATTCTGTTTCGCTACACGCACAATATAAGCTCGAGAGATCAGTAGGAGGCAAAAAAAAAAAATTACTCTCTCATAAAATAACGAGCCAGAGAGCCTTCAAAGCCTAAACAATGTTTTCTATCTAGCACAATGTTTCTATCTAGAGATCTCTGAAGAATTTCATTAGTGCTTTGTGTACTTCAAATGAACTCTGGTCTAAAATACTTTCCACGCACACTTCCCCTCAATTGGTCTACATCAGCAACTTCACAGCAGGCCTTTGAACTGTGCAATGCAAAGCGTGCTGGAGGTTAGAGCAGGAACAGAAAACACACCGACTGCAGACTGCAAGCCAAGCATTGTTTTAGATCAAGGTTGAGATACTGATGGCGCTGATAGGCATGGACGGTCTGTTTCTGGCTCCTAAACAACTTTCTTTTTTGTTGTGTATTGTTCGATACTACTGCACTGTTGGAGCTAGGAACACAAGCATTTCACTACACCCGCAATAATATCTGCATGCGACCAATACCATTTTATTTGATTTGAGGCTTGGCTTGGGAGGAGCCTCAAGTTATTACATGCAGATATTGAATTCTCAATGGCTTATTTACCATGCAGGTATATAAACGCAATTACAATTTGTTACAATATGTTCAGTTCCATCAATCACCATGCATAATCATTCCAATTCTCTACTATAGCAATAGAGCAGTCTAATGTTCCACCACGTGACCAGATCTGCAATATTCCGTGACCATTCAGTGACCGTACCAGTTTGGGGTTGAACTCCTCTGGCGAGCGACGGCGGTACATGGTCATGAGGGCCTGGGTGGCGGTGGGAACGCTGTTGTCGTTGAGGTTAAACTGGCGCTCGCCCTCGGAGGAGCCCTCTGAGCCCAGACTGCTGCGCTGGGGACTGCAGGAGAGGAGAGAGCCCTGCTGGGAGTACACCTAGAGGAGAGAGAGAGAGACACAGATTCAGGATCAGAGTTAGGAGATTGTTAATGCAGTCAATTATCATGAGTTTATCATAACAGCTGTTCTGAGACGCCAAACTAATAATACTGAGAATACACCTGGTGGAGAGCAACACAGTTCCAGGATCAGGGCAAGGATAGTTAATGCAGTGTGCTTTCTGATAAGAGCTGATCAGAGACCTGTGATAATAATCATGCCAAGTCTATTTACTGAAGACCTGGAGGAGAGGGAGACTTATAAGCAAACTGGGGGAGCAGTTGTGGAAGAGCATAGATTTAAATGATGTACAACATCCTAGATGTGCCCTCACCTCGTCGTCGGAGCTGTTCACACTCCCGGTGATCTCCCTCTCAAAGTAGATCTTGGAGGTGGTCTGCTGCAGGAAGTCAGAGATCCTCTGGACCAGGAAGTCCCGGTCCTTGAGGTTGGCGAACAGGAAGGTCATCCTGTTCTTGGTGCTGATGGACAGTGGGCTGGGCAAAAAGTTGGAGCTGTCTGCCTTCTCCACTATCGTCACCTGGGCGGGACAGAGACACAGAGGTCAGTCACAACAGGCATGTCAATCATAAGATACAGTACGTCAGTGATATGGGATATGAGGATGCAACATACGTCTACTAAGATATACATCTCCTAATTCATATGAGAAAGTGTTTGATGTAGAACACAAATTACAGTAATCAATGTGTATTGATTTATTTCACCTTCATCTAAGCATATAGGCCAATATTCTCATGTGCAATGACCAATGGCCAACGTACCATACCAAGCACACAATAGGTTTCACCATTTCAACACTTCAACCCACTAACTACGTGACAATCGATTCAGTGCCACACATCATAACACTAGGCATTAGTAGTCGATCCACACTCTGCCCTGCCAGCGATTAAGGCTGTGGTAGTTTAAGATGGCTGATGGGGATGGGATGTGACATGGTGGGGAGGGGGTGGAGACTCCTGATCGCCGTGGCAATGGCTGGGCGAGAGGCAGTGACTAAAGCAGATTGGGAGTGACAGCCCCCTACCAGAGTGTGTTAACATGGCCGCTGCTCTTTCTAACTGCCCTGCTAGTGTACTCCACTACAGCAGCACACACCAGAACTTGTCAAAGGTAACCTTTCATTTCTGATGGAAAATCTAAAATCTATAGCGGTCCCACATTGACTTACGGCTTATTACCATCCAAAATGACCATAGTCTGTACCCAGCCAGACTCACCTCTCTTAGGGGGATGATGAGGCTGCACAGGGTCTCCTCCTTGGAAGTGAAGCAGATGTAGTTAGTGGAGACAAACATCTGGCCCAGGATGTGCATCTTGTTGAAGGGGGTCCAAAGGGTGCAGCCTGTGTGTCCATCCAGCTTCTCATCCTTGGGCAGACGGAACAACGCCCGGTAGCGCTCGCTCTTAGCCCTGGCGTCCAGGTCCCTGGGTGAGACAACAAGGTTCTAGAGATGGTCTAGAATCTAATTCGGAACATAATCTGTTATCTTTTAATAGCAGATGTTAGTTTAATTTTAACAGTCTTGCTGTTTTTAGAAACTAAAAATGGGTGGTGGAGCGTTCTTGATACACGGGAAACTGTTGAGTGTGAAAAACCCCAGCAGCGTTGCAGTTCTTGACACAAACAGTGTGCCTGGCACCTACTACCATACCCCGTTCAAAGGCACTTAAATATTTTGTCTTCATCCTCTGAATGGCACACAATCCATGCATCAAAAATAAAAATAAATATATTTCACATGTATCCTAAAATGCATCCCCAAAATATATTTTAAATGCATTTTTTTTTTGTATGGGGAAAATCAGAGTGAAAGATCACTGAGACATCTATATAGGGCAACAGTTACCACTGCAATAGACATCTATATAGGGCAACAGTTACCACTGCAATAGACATCTATATAGGGCAACAGCTACCACTGCAATAGACATCTATATAGGGCAACAGCTACCACTGCAATAGACATCTATATAGGGCAACAGCTACCACTGCAATAGACATCTATATAGGGCAACAGCTACCACTGCAATAGACATCTATATAGGGCAACAGCTACCACTGCAATAGACATCTATATAGGGCAACAGCTACCACTGCAATAGACATCTATATAGGGCAACAGCTACCACTGCAATAGACATCTATATAGGGCAACAGCTACCACTGCAATAGACATCTATATAGGGCAACAGCTACCACTGCAATAGACATCTATATAGGGCAACAGCTACCACTGCAATAGACATCTATATAGGGCAACAGCTACCACTGCAATAGACATCTATATAGGGCAACAGCTACCACTGCAATAGACATCTATATAGGGCAACAGCTACCACTGCAATAGACATCTATATAGGGCAACAGCTACCACTGCAATAGACATCTATATAGGGCAACAGCTACCACTGCAATAGACATCTATATAGGGCAACAGTTACCACTGCAATAGACATCTATATAGGGCAACAGCTACCACTGCAATAGACCAAGATCTCTCAACTACAACATGGAGCCTCACCAAACCTCCCCAGAACCCCCAACAGAACTTCACCGAACCTCCCCAGAACCCCACCAGAACCCCTTCCACCAAACCTCACCTCTTGAGGGCAGACACCTTTTTGGGTGTCTTCCTCTTGAGTTTGGGCAGGGAGCGGTCCTGCTCAAAGCCCTTGTTGTCGAGGAGCTGTCTCATGGCGATGTTGGCCAGCTGCTCCATCAGCTTGAAGGTCTCGTTGATGTTGAGGAAGACCGAGAAGACGTGCTCGGCCACCCGCGTGCTCACCTTGACCGAGGAATGCAAGCATGAATGAAGGTTAGAGGGGTCTATGGATGGATAGAGGTCAAAGCGATGGTTAAAGAGATTTTTACATGCAGTATGATTTAAAGGCTCACCTTGACTGCGTCGGGGAGGAGGAGTGTGGCGCTTCTCTCCAGCTGGGTGATGTCGGCCCAGCGGATCACCAGCTTGGCTGGGGGAGGGAGGGGGAGAAAGAAAGAGGGCGAGAGAGAGAGAGGGGGCGAAGGATAGATTGAAGAAGAGAGATGGTTCCATTTATACTTTGGTTGCTTAAAAGCTGGTTTGAAATGCATCACCATCTAACAACTTAAAAAAATACTTTTCTGCATCCACCCAGACAAAAAAGCAACAGGTTGTCCTATTTTTGGGGCTTCTGAAGGGTCTTCAAAAGCTATGCATAAACCAGTATGTAGTATTAAAACAGTGTGTGCCTGAATCGGCATGCCAGTGGTCCCTACCTTCTTTCCCCAGGATGTAAGAGTAGAAGCAGACGTGGTTGATGCTGAGGTAGAGCCAGCCCTGCCGGGGCACCTTGCCCTTCCAGTAGCTACAGGAGTAGTAGTTGACCAGCTTCTCCTCTTCAGGCATGCCAAACAGCTTACGGAACTTACAGATGGCCTCCTTGAACTTGTCAGTGTCATCGTCCTCCTTCACGTCGTGGTTCTTGTTGTACTCTGCGATAATACCCTGAGGCAAGAGAGAAATAGAGGGAGTGAAGGAGTTAGAGAGACAAAATCAATAAAGTTCAAACAATTCATTTTAAATATAGAGATAGAAAGTGAGAGAGTGACTGGCAGGTAAAGTGAGAAAGAGAGTGTTCAATAGAACTTGAGCTAATCATTTTCTCCCACACAATGGTATGAAATAAATCTTATCTGGCTAGTTCTCATAAAGAAGTTCTTACACAATGAACAGGTTATCTCCAAACAGATAAATACTGAACCTGGTTTAGAGGCTGTGTCAGTAGCTGAACCCTGTCTTTAGGCTACAGTAGTAAATACAGAACCTGGATTAGAGGCTGTGTCAGTAGCTGAACCCTGTCTTTAGGCTACAGTAGTAAATACAGAACCTGGTTTAGAGACTGTGTCAGTAGCTGAACCCTGTCATTAGGCTACATTAGTAAATACTGAACCTGGTTTAGAGGCTGCGTCAGTAGCTGAACCCTGTCATTAGGCTACAGTAGTAAATACAGAACCTGGTTTAGAGGCTGCGTCAGATGTCATACATTTCAATGTCCAAAATGTCAAAATGAATTGCTGATAACCCCCATTACGATTGTCACAAACACCATTACAAAGATGTGAAATTCCCCCAAACCCCACCATCGATCCCCTCTAAACACAACCAACTAACCTTCCAAATCCCAGGGAAGTCCATACTGTCTCTTTAGAGACAAGCGTCTGCTAAGTGGCTCATATACACTAAACAGTACCTGAACTTTGCCCTTGACAAAGGTAGTGATGTCATTCTCGTTCTCAAAGATGGACAGCGTCTGCAGGAGGTTCTGCTCCAGCCACTCCCAGTGCTCTGTGATCTCTTTACGGGAGCTCCCTATGGAAGGAGGGAGGGAGGGTAGAGGAGAGACAGGGGTGGGTCAGGAAACTTAATTACAAGAGGATCCCAGGAGAACGTGGAGGCATGGAGTTTCACCCATTCCCAATTTTCCTTGAGACATTACAGTATGTCGTCTGAAATGTTGTTCATCATTCTTACAATTATATGCAAATTGAACATATTTAGCATACCTGGAACCCTCACCTATTCTTCTGGCATTCTAAGTAGTATGGAAGTACATGATTAAGGACTCAGTCAGTGACAGAGAAGAGGAAGGACAGTAGAATGCAGTAACAAGCTCTTCAGATGGCTAATTGAGACTACTAGGTACAACCCACCAGACTAAAAACCTAGGTGTGACAGTGACCTAAATTGAGGCCCACACCCAAAAATGTGACTAATTAGCTTTTAATCACCTTCGAAATATTGCCAAAATGAGTCTGACTAATGCAGGCTTTTACTACTAGCAGGCTTGATTATTTCAATACACTCCCGTCTGGTCTTCCCCAAAAAACAAACATCGGCCAGCTTTAATTAATTCAGAATGCAGCAGCACATTTCTTACAAAGACCCGAAGAAGAGCACCCACCCACACAACACCTATTTTAAAAGTCCCTGCATTGGTTGCCTGTTAGTTTCCGTGTTGATTTTAAAATTGCTTTATTGATTTTTAAAAGCACTACGTGGTCTTGCACCTGAATACATGTCTGATATGCTTTTAAGATATGTGCCTGGGCGGTCCCTCAGATCCTCTGGCACTGGTCTTTAATTGTTCCAAAGGTCAGACTCCAAACCATAACATTTGGTCCTGGCCTTTGGAACAGCCTGCCAAAGAATCGGAGGGCCTCAAACTCTAGACATCTTTCAGAAAGAGACCCCGAGTGACGCAGCGGTCTAAGGCACTGCATCGCATTTGGGGAGAAAAAAAAAGGGTAAAATACAAAACATTTTTAATAAAGAAAGACACCTTTTTTCAGCTGTGCTTTTACTTAGAGTTCTTTTTAGTCATATATATATATATATATATATATATATATATATATATATATATTTATTTTAATGCATTAGTCTCATCTTAACCATTTCAAGTGTCTTAATTTTGTATTATTGTCCTGGTTTTTATTTGAACAGAAAACTGCATGTTTATCTTTCGCACTGTTGATTTGATAAGCACGTTGAAATTCATCCACTGTAAGAAATGTACTATATAAATAAAGTTAGATTAAATCTAGACGGCCCATCCACTGACATTACTCTGCCGTCCCCTCTGCTCTTCCTAGATTTACTACCACACACACACACGACGGTGAGCTCATGGCTAGAGCGCTATTGGCTAATTAGCTTCCTTCTTAAAATAATAATGCCCTGCAATATAGCACACCTTTAAATGTTGAACAGTATGGGCAGGCTAATCCCTATAGGTGCTACTGTGGCTACTTGTTAGTGGCTACTTAGCGCTAGCGTGAGTGAAATCTAAGAGCCAGTCAAGGCAGAGCCTGCTAGCACAGCCTCATACTTCATCCATCTCCCCATTAAGTAGCCCACTGCTGCTCATCCCTTAGCTACATTAGTCATGACGTCTGGCAGACAGACTGCTCTACTCTCCCTCTGTGCTGGAGGATGGGGAGAGGGGAGGGAGGAGCGGTTGCCATTTCAAGGCCAGCCCTCAGGAGTCTTCTCTGGGCTTCCATTTCAGAGAAGTAGAGGGTATTCTCAATT
Source organism: Thymallus thymallus (assembly GCA_023634145.1). Lineage (NCBI taxonomy): Eukaryota > Metazoa > Chordata > Actinopteri > Salmoniformes > Salmonidae > Thymallus > Thymallus thymallus. The sequence continues at coordinate 571,486 of JAKYLM010000074.1, forward strand.
TCTCTCCTGTTTCTTTCCCCATCTAATTTTTCCAAGTTGACACTCTAATAACGACTTGGTCATCAGTACTTCCTATTGGTCTACACTATATGTCTGACAGATGAGACCGACTCACTAACAAAGGAGAAATCAAAACATTTCTCTGGTGGGATCCCGAGTGAAACAGCGGTCTAAGACACTGCATCTCAGTGCTAGAGGCGTCACTACGGACAACCTGGTTCAGCGGTCTAAGACACTGCATTCTCAGTGCTAAAGGCGTCACTACGGACAACCTGGTTCAGCGGTCTAAGACACTGCATTCTCAGTGCTAAAAGCGTCATTACGGACAACCTGGTTCAGTGGTCTAAGACACTGCATCTCAGTGCTAAAGGCGTCAGTACGGACAACCTGGTTTGATCCCGGGCTGTATCACAACCGGCCGAGATCGGGAGTCTCATAGGGCGGCGCACAATTGGCCTAGCGTCGTCCAGGTTAGGGGAGAGAGTCATAGTCAAAACCGTTGCAGTGTGCATGTGTCTCTCCCATTACATTACATTACATTACATTACTGCAGCCTCTCTTACTTACACAACAATACCCCTTTAAAAATACATCCTTCCTTTCCCATCCGCTTGTCATGTAGGGTCTGTGTCATTGCATTATGGCTCCTCCAGAGTAATAAATGATTTGTGTGACATAACTGCTCAAGGAAAGAGGGGAAGTGTGTTTATATTAAGCCTCAGCTAAGTGGAATTAGCCAATAGAGGTGTGATGAGATAGCCCACTCGGATGCATTCAGTATCCTACATTTACAGACCTTTTAGCTTTTCCATACAGGACATTAGGGTGGTATATAATTAACCCTTCATGTAAAGAGAGAGTGTCAACGGATGAAGAAGTCAGCGAATGAAGTCAGCGGATGTAACGTAAGATTTACCATGTCAGTTAATTAACTAAAAAGCATGACAGCCCCTCATATTTTGAGCGAATCACCATTGATTCCCATTCCTGGTCTCTGTTTCTCCCCAGTCTAGCCCTTTAAGAGCAGTGGGCCATGACGTGATGCTTGGCATTTGGAGGTCAACAGGGGATAAACAGGAAGTGAGAACATGGTGCTGGAAGAGAGGGCCTTGCACAGAACTGTGCACAGACAAACACACAACACACAGTACACACCATGCGCAATGATCCAGTAGATTAGGGAGTCGGGTGTCTGGTAAAGGATTCTGTAAGGGGCCACTCGAGCACTGGAGTCCAGCACCACGTCCAAGGTTCCCACCAACAGACCTGCGGTGAGAAGAGCAGGGAATACCGTGGGTTAGGGAGGTAGAAACTGTGGGAATATCATGATCGTGTATACAAAAGCTTTGGGAAAACAATTTGGATAATGCATGAATTGTCTTGAGGATGGAAAAAAAGAAAAACTGTAAGTGATCCAGGAACTTCAAAGCAATGCAAACACGTCATGGATCCTCCCCCTAAAAACAACTTCAAAGTGAAACCCAACAAAAGAGTTTGTTTTAGCCCATTTCTGACATGTAACAAAGCATCCCCTCCAACATGTGAGACAGCAGACCGTTCTGGTACATTAACCCTTGTTAGACCACTTATGCACTCACACTGAGATCACCACGTATGAAATAGAGGGAGGAGGAAGTCCTTCACTGAGATGAGGGGGGTGATGGTGTATTTAGGGCTGATGGTGTATTTAGGGCTGATGGTGTATTTAGGGCTGATGGTGTATTTAGGGCTGATGGGCAGCTGTGCAAAGCATCTCGGAGTAAGAGTTCTGATCTAGGATCAGTTGCCTTTTAGATCGTAATTAGATACATTTATATGGACAGGTGGGGGACCTGGTCCTAGAACAGCACTCCTACTCTGAGTCATATAGTGGATGGGGTCTGGGCTGGCCTGGTTACACATCAACCATAGTTGGTGGATTTGTAATTTCCTGTGTGACAGATCGATGCAGACAGAAGGTGAGAGTAAAGTCACCTGGAATGAAAGGACAAATCCCCTATAATCTAATGAACGAGGGATGAATCCCCTATCATCTAATGAACGAGGGATGAATCCCCGATAATCTAATAAACGAGGGATGAATCCCCTATAATCTAATAAACGAGGGATGAATCCCTTATCTAATGAACGAGGGATGAATCCCCTATAATCTAAAACTAAAGAGTTATTACTCTCTCTGATACAGTACAGTAATAATACATGACTCTAGTGTCAAGCAACTGTCTATTGTAAACCATAAGATCATCAATCAGAAGAAACCTCAATTCCTAAAAGAGTGAAGGAAACAACGTCTGAAGTGGTAGATACGCTAGGCTTGCTGAAAGGCTTTTGTTGTGAATAGTGATAAGCCTAGTTTTTTATGCCTTGGGGTCTACACTGACATGTTTGCATCAAAGTTTGCATCAAAGTTTGCATTGAATCAAAGTTTGCATTGAAATGATGACACTCCTTTTGACAACCATATTCCACAGTTGCTCCAGAACTTTATTCCCGGTTGGGAATATCACCGTTTCCATGGCAGTTTTTTGCCAGTGGCGCGTCAGACGCATACACTTCTATGAGTCACACAGACCGAGAAAGATGGAAAGAGAGATATGGGGGGGAGAGAGAGAGGGACAGAGACAGACAGGGAGAGAGAGAGAGAGAAATGGAGCGAGAGAAACCGAAAAACAGCCAGTCTAGATGATATTCTTCCCTCCATACATAATGTCTGCTGGAGGACATCTGGGACGGCACTCATCTCCACTAGCTGCCCTAATGAAGACATCTGAATACAATTACATCTCTGGGAATCCATTTCTCTCTCCCTCTCTCCCCCTCTCTCCTGTTCTCTCCCTTTTAATCCTATGCAGAGCGCAATAAAAAGGTTAGGATGAATTCAATGAGAAGTGCTTAAATAATGATTAAAAGGCAAACGTATAATTAATATATTATTAACATATTAATTTATCATGATAAAAAATGGCTGTAAATATCAGAGTGGGCCTTTAAGAGGCAGTAACGGCCATTTAGGTTTCACACTGGGTGGTCGTAAACAATATGGCCGTCGGTTCTGACAGGTGTAAGGGCTTGAGATTTCCCATCTGAGCTAGGCCTATACATGTAGTTGCTGTCACCGTGAACAAAACCCAACAGACAAACTATCAACTGTATCCTCACATTTGTCACCATTGATGAGATTAATGTACAGTTACAATATTTCATGGTAAGAAGGTGGCATTTGTTTCAAGCGTTAACTGCTATGACAAAGCAGAACAAAAACTACAGTACGAAATCACAGGGAAGCAGAAAAAGGCTCAGAACCACATGGGAGAGAACAGCTTGGCCGACATGCAAAAGGATTGTGTGTAAGCCTCCATTCCCATTTCAAAGGGTTAGCACAGACACTGAAGCTGTTGTTGTTGTTACTAGGGGCTGGCCAATGCAAGGATACAGGATCTGGGCCTTTCTGACAAACATGTTGTGGGCACAAAAGGACTTTTTCAGTTTCAAACCCTGTTACAAGGTTCAACCTGTTGAACCAGTTCTGTACCTTTAGGGTTGCACATTTTTGGTCTATCCCAGCACTAACACCACATTCAACTAAGAGCATTAGGAGTTGAGTAGTTGAATAGAGTGTGCTTATGCTGGGCTGTAACAAAACACAGACTGAGAAAGATGACCTGAACCCAGCTGCGACAGGGGTTAGCACAGGAAGCACAGGTGTCAAGCACAACAAAGGAGACGACTGAAGAGTGAGACCCACAACATCCTGCGACTTCCTTGACTGCATGCAATCTACATGCATCACAAACCACTCACTCCAAATAATCTACACAGGTCAATATCAACGGAGAGGATTAGTATGCATGGTATTTTATGAAGGACTAATTCAATTTATTAATTATGTTTTGTATTGGGTGAGGAGAGGGCAAACCCCAGACCTATAGCCTAGTGTTGCCCATTTGATCCATGACATGAACTCGACACCATTGTCCATGTGACTATATGTTCCTATACATTTGATTGTACTTTTCAACACTTATGAAGAAGGACTGAGAAGCTAAAAATGACTTTCTACTCAAATGAATTAAAATACAAATTACGGCAGACACCATCGAAAATAACTAAAAACACACGCAGACAAACGACCAAAGAAAAAGAAGATGTACGGAAGCTGAGCTCCAATGATGAGAAATGCTTTCTGTTGTGGGAAGATGGAAAGCAACGAGCCTGAGTCTACATACACAGAACACAGACCAGCATCATGTGATGTTTTGTACTTTTATAGATTGGAGAAGCCAGGAAACAAGGTCAGAAGCTGGGCTTAGCAAAGCTCCATTCTCTGTTCAGTCGAGACGGCTAGTTCCCTCTTTCCATACAAGAGTGGGGGAAAAAAACACAGCTTTGAGCAATAGCAATCGGTTTTCATTGGTCTCCATCCTGCTTTCTGTTGGAAACTGTTGGGTCTATTTCAGTGTTTCATCTGGAAAAATCTGTAGCAGTGGGGGAAATGTTCAGAGGGGGATTGAAGGAAGGGTCAATCCCCACCTCCCCTTGTTTTGTGTGTCTGGGTTCCCTCCCAGATATGTTTTATGTAGAAGGACTGAGAAGCTCAGTTCTGGTGACTTAAAAATAAAATTAAAAAAAGACTTTCTCCTCCAAAATGAATGAAAATACAATTATGCAGACACCATCTAAAATATATTTTAGACGTCCAAAAATGAGCCCAATAACACATTTGCTAAATTATTTTGTTAAAAATATTTAAAAATTGGACAACACATACAGTCTATGCACGGCCCATATTACCAGGTATGCTATTTGCAATAAACATTATCACCTGTAGCCCAACTGATGCAGAAAAGTCCAAATAAATAGGCTGAAGCATGTGGCTGCCCATCTGCAGTTACCCTACTGGGCTAATCATTAGACAATTATTTTAACTAGTTATTATTCTATTGATGAATTTTATGTCCCAACATAGAATGTAGAGCTAGCTACCTGTTAGAGTAACTTGACACGTCCCCTGCCTGTACTTGAGGTAGGGTGGCGCTTTGCTTCAAGTTACCCTACAATTGACCAGTGTTACATCTAGCCCAAATCTCCCATAGGCATTAAACTGCCTGGTGCAGTTCATGCATATTTAGGAGTTTAGAAATAAATAAAAGTAGGAATGGAAATCTGGGATCCCCTTCTTTTAAACAAACTGCTATTTTGCAAGAAATGTTGTGCATTGACTGCTTGTCAGAACGCATGTTCCCCTCCTTACGGCACTTGTAACTTTAATGAGAATAATATTTATCTTGCATAGAACACACAAGAAGCAGCCAACTATAATAGAAACTGTTCTACTACGGGATTATCTAATTTTTCCATTCATTGCTCGTTTTGTTTGCAGAGTAAATGTGGACTGTTCTAGCATCTTCAAAGTGCGCCTCGGCAGACGTATTTTTTCATGGTCCATATTTTTGTGGAAGTGGCGGCAATGATTTTGCTGTGGAGCAGCACCACAGCAAAATGACAGTAGCGGAAACACTGGCCTACTTTCTCCCAAGGACTGACAGCACCTTTATCACCCCACTGGCTGAGAATCAATATGGTTTCAAATAACAAGAACCTGATAGGAAGTAACACCATGCATGTTATTTTAAGTCCTGTTTCTCTAACCCCCTGTAACACAGCTCTAGTGTTTTTCCCCCTTTTTTATTTTATTTCCCAAGCCTCTATGTGTACCTCCAGGTCAGAGGTCACCAGATAAGATAGATAGGTGACGTTAAGTAGCAGGTGATTGTGGGTAGCGGGAGACACAGACAAAGGTTAAAGAGGTCGATGGACAGAAGTCTAGGCCAAGTGTCTATCTAGGGTGATGTCATCATGTGTACGTGATGTCAGTCACCCAACATGTTGGCCTAGTTTAGTTTCAGGTCATAACAACTTCAAAATGTCACACTCTATTTGGGGTGGAAGGTAGCCTAGCGGTTAGAGCATTGGACCAGTAACCGAAAGGTCGCTAGTTCGAACTCCCGAACCGACAAGGTGAGAGAGAAAAAAAATCTGTTGATGTGCCCTTGAGCAAGGCACTTAACCCAAATTGCTCAAAAGATTGCCATAGATAATGCTAGACCCTGGCTGTGACCCCACTTTCCGAGGGTGTCTCAGGGAGAGTTGGGATATGCAAACATTTCCAATTCACACGTGTATTAATACACAATTTTACATGTGCAAAACAGAACAAATATAAGCCCCTACCAAATTATTATTAACATTTCACAATTAAAGCATGACTTAAGATTGATTGAGAGGAAGTAGTTGTTTATAATGAAACTGTATGTTTGTGTCTGTTCCTCAGTCTCCATAAATCAAGTAAAAAACATTATTTCCTCATGTCAAGTAGACTCATAAATATGGGTATAAATCAAAGAGCGTTGGCCCTGGTGCCCTTCCATATGCCCCAGGAGGACCAGGTGCTCGCTTGGCTTTCCCTGCCTGCTGAAAGGGGGTGTTTACTGGGCAGTGCCAGTCAGTATGCCCGGGCTCTCTCCTCTCCTCAGCAGGCCAACTGGCACACATGGTCCGCTCAGTATTCACATAACAATGACATCATCACATATCGCCACCGAATGCTTTGTGTTGCTATTGTCGCTGCCCCGACACAGAGACAATAGAGAGAGGCAGGGTGTTGGTTCGGGGGCTAACTTTCAGTCGCTGGTATTTGGGAAAAGTAACAGCTCCGTCCTTCAGTAAAAATGTTGCCGAAAGGTCTTGTTGCTGACCAAGGAAGTGAGATACTAGCAGGCCATTTAGGCTCCCTTTGTCATATTCGTTACTGATTGGCTGACACTGAAGAGGAAGTGACTGACTGGCACTGAGGACAGCAGCACACAGCAGGGGTTGACAACATGGTTAAACTTTGACCCACCATGACTGTGATAGCCAGTCTAGTCAATGCAAGGCTATATAGATATAGGGAGGGCTTCAATACAGAGCCATCTCTATGGCTCGGAGTCAAAGACTTGGACTGAATCTACCGTACCTATAACGAACCTGACCGACAAAATAAAGACTAAACTTTATTTTGACAGGGAAAACAGACAGACCTAGATCTCTTTTACAGCTGTGCCCTGTGTAAAAATGTTAACATGTACAATTTAGACACACAGACAGACATTTTGGAGAAGAAAGATCTCAAAACATACAAAAACAGAGAAACATTTCAAGAAAAACAAAGAAGAACATAGAGTTCAACAGAAACAAACACAGAACATCAAATTGATCCACTAAAGTATTTTTGAAATGGGCAAGGGGCCCCAAAGTGTCTAGCTTGAGGTGGGTCTGCAATTTGTTCCACAGAAAAGGTGCAAAGGAACTGAAGGCAGTTCTACCCAAATCTGTGTTACTGCAGGCGTCTCGAATGTAATCCATGGCTGTGATCTGGTATTACAATTAGTATGTCTAGTGGAAATTAATGCTGAAATATACGGCGGGTGTTTTAAAAGGAGTGCTTTTTAAATAAATAGAAGAGATCATTTACGTTCTATCTTAATTCTGCCAAAGGTAGCCTCGTTCATAATCCATTTTCATCTTTATGGATTCTCAGACTTGCGATGAATCCAGGTCAGCCTGAATGAGATGGCCCCTTATTCCCTACATAAGAGCCCTGGTCAAAAGTAGTGCACTACATAGGAAATAGTGTGCCATTTCAGACGCAGACACAGTCTCCACCTATGGTCCTTAAAACTATTGGTCACTAGATCACCTAATGTGGATGGAGTGAGTGATTGAGTGAAGGAGTAGAAGAAGAGGAGGAGAGGGAGAGATGATTCAGCATGAACTACTCCTGCTGGGAAGAACGAGTGGGACTTTGCTCTGCGCGTCTCTGCGTGTGTGTTTGTTGTCTCGGTGGCGTTCAGAATTCTGTAAGGGGAATGGCACATCACCAGCCATCTTAACATTCCCTGTGTATGCTGGGCTCTAATCAAATCGCAGGTTCACTTCCATTGATCGGAGCCTTTTAACAGTCCCAAGTGCTGGAATTTGTCTTCCCTGTTAAGGGAGATGGGTCAAGCCTTATGCTAGCTAGCTAGTAGCCTAATGAGATTATGATTGGAGTGAAGTAAGCACAGTCAATGATTATCCATTTAACACATCAATGCATTTATTTCCTTTAAAAAGTACAAGACCTACCGAGCACAGGTCTTGGGATGCTGATGAATAGGGTAGCTGCTGGATGCCCACCATTGTATGGAGTTCTATAGGAGGTAGTACATAAGTGTGCACTACCTTATGCACTACCTATAGAAGGTAGTACATAAGTGTACACTACTATTCTGCTGAGGTTGCATAAATGTACCATCAATACAACAACGGCCCTATGACTATTCTGAGCCTAAAGACTCATTCAGATTAAAATCACTCCTGTATTTGTCTAGGTATAGTAGTGGGGGTAGTAGTGGGGGCCATTAGGGTCACGTGTCTATTCATTCATTGAAGTCTACATCCCCTCATGTCATTGTCACCCCTTTGATACCTGAGTGACATGACCCCTACTACCTACTATCTGTCACATCCCTCATTATGCATGCAACCATACTGTCAGTCACCCAATCGCCTCTCCATCACTAAACATCTGCGAGGACTGAATAATCTCCCCATCAAAGCGAGACCGGGGACAATCATTTGGCTTGGCACTGCTCGCATCACAGCCGTAATGGTGTTAAATAATCCTAGGCAAGAACATCTGAACTCGACGATTGAACATCCGTGGAGTTGAGTTATGCTTGGCTAAAATAATCCATGATTTAGAGACACACAGATAGAGAGACAGTTATATCTAAGTTATATCTATCTCACCCGCTAGTCCTTCTCCGCCGTCCCCGTGGCCCTTGCGTTTCTGGAGGATGAAATAGGGATTTGCTCGCTCGGTTATCCACAACGCTCCCGCCTGCAACACCTCTTCAGGGTGGACCCACATCTTCGTCCCGTTGATTCTAAGAGGACATCAAATCCAGCTGATTCAGGACGTGCCTGTCAAATGAACTGGAATGCTGGTTCGGTCTGTCCAGTGGCTGAGGCTCGATGCAGGTCCGCCGAATAATACGTACAATTGGACAAGGACAGCTTGGTTGCGGTGTACGGTATAGAATTATGACAGCATAAGGGCCCTATTTATCCGCTAAAAACACGCAAAAATAGAAAATATTGTATTACTAAAATACGCGCTCCAAACTTCAATGCACGGCCGCGAGCGATAAGGTGATTGGATTCCAGCCGTGCACGCCGAAGATGCCACAAATTGTGTGCAATATATTCAGTGGAACTAAATTATTAGGTGGCACAATAAAGAGGTGTTCGCATAAAATTTCTGTAGGGATGGATCCGAGAGCCTCACTTCGATTCAGTCTTTGTTGTTCATCATCCGTGTTGTAACCTCTGTCAGGTGCCAATCGATGCCGCCGACGCTCGCTCGTTCCTCGGCCGTCAGCTATTTCAGAATGAGCGATGGTTGGACGCTAAATGATGTGCCCACAAGCACGTTATATATCCATTAGGCTATTTGCAACATACTATCCGACATATATATGCTGCCTGCCTCCACATAGAACAACAATGTAATTTAATACAACCCACTCTCTAGCGCCGCTACCGCACAGCTCCGTATCAACAACACGCGTCACGGAGTGGCCACATCACTACGTCACCTTTGTGGGAGGTGGTTGCATAATTATAGCCTAGGCCCTACGTGGAAATAAAGTATGAATTAAAATGATTAAAGTTGTACATCCATATGACTTGGCTACTGTTTACAAATAGTAGGTGTCCAAGGTGTTTTTAGGCGCAAAGCCGTCACTACTGGCTATTTTTGTTTTGCATTTGCTGTTTTTGACACCTGGTACCAATTAGTGGATCAAATATAATGGTTTACATGGTTTCTTTCATCTGTACTTTATTCTTTAATGGAAATATAATCAAAGCAATTTTATAAGCAATTAAAACTTACACCTATGTCCAGTGGGTAGACTATATAGGCATTTACAATGACGCCACACACATTTGGGATTTCTTAAAAACTTAAGAAGGCAGTGTTTGAGAATAAAAACATTGACTTTGTAAATTCCCAGTTAGTCCGCGGGCAGAAAAGGTACACGAAAATCCGATCCAGTTTCAAACATCAGTTCCTTCAACACATCACACCCACAAACCTGTCAGACTGGAGTCAACAAATGTTGGGTAAATATGTGGGAGTTGATGGAGATAGACATGGACAATATTCCACAACGTCTCTCTGTCTACAGTATGTGGTCCCTGGTCTGGTAAAGGCCAGGGACCAGCTAAACTGACTGCACTTCAAGGTTTCACAGCTTCCATCAACGCGTGGGAGACCGTGTCTGAGGTTGTTTGACTTTCCCTCGACATACCACATGAAGTAAAAGGGTTTCAGAGCTGCAGAGACGAGACCGTTGTCTCTACATTTTCTGTTTTTGTCGGTTTAGACTGATGCTGAAGGTAGGGCCAAGCAGATGTGCGTAGTGCACTGTTTTTTACCCTCCATAACCACAGTGGGGCTGTGTCAGGGGCTCTGTTCAGTCAGTGTTTGTCTACACAGTCTGGAGGAACAGTTTCATCCACAGATAGTGATACAGATACACTGTGGGGGATAGAACCTTGACATTTAGGAATAACTAACTCTCTTTTCTTTACCAAAGATAGCTTTTACACTCTTCCACAAGATCAAAAAGTCCCTCTTAGTTTCGCCCTGTCTCATCTACAACCGTTCTTCCGATGTCACTTAAAAGCACCTTAACTCTAAGGCAGGCTTCAAGTGAGGCCACCTTTCTACCAATTCATAATTGGATTAGGGTTGGGGTTAGGTGTACACAAAAATATATAACACATTTTTCTAAACTAATCCAACCAGTTAGTTAGATTTTTAAAACCCCATTACTGAAATGGTTGTTGCAACTTAAATGGCTTAGACTTCCATCTCCTACTGAGACAAGCTCTCCTGACAGAGAGGGGATTTCGTCAATGTTTTTTACTGGCAGGCAGACATCAGGGATTGAGGCTTTCATGCTTCTCCTCTCTCAGTCCCAGTCGGGTTAAACCCTTCTTGGTTGAGTAGATTGTGGAGAGCTGCTTTCTGCTTGGCTGGAGGGCTTTCCTCCCTACCTTCTCTTACCATCACAGAACCAAAACAGAACTAGCTTTGCTTCTGGCACATCCTCACATCCCCATTTTAGAAGCAATCCTTCCCTTAAAAAGAAACGGAAGCAGAACTGAAGCAAGGGTTCTCATTCTAAGGAAATGTTCCTTTTACTGCCTCTGTTCTGTTGTGAGCCGCCAGAACACCGAAATCAAGACCGTGACGCTACAATAAACACTCCTAGAATTGTACAAGGAGAAAACACCTAAAACGAAGTATTTCCCCAGTATTTAACTGAATAAGGAAAGGGGGATACCTAGTCAGCTGCACAACCGAAATGTGTCTTCTGCAACCCAATCCCTCTGAATCAGAGAGGTGCGAGGGGCTGCCTTAATCAACATCATTGTTGTTGTTGTTTAACTGCCTTGCTCAAGGGCAGAACGGTAGATTTTTCCATCTTTCTGACTTAAGCATTCAAACCAGAGACCTTTCAGTTACTGGCCCAACACTCTTAACTGCTAGGCTACCTGAGCACACCAGAATAGCATAGGTAGTGTATGGCATATTATTTCTAGGGTTTAGCCAGTGGTGTAAAGTACTTAAGTAAAAATACTTTAAAGTACTCCTTCAGTAGTTTTTTGGGGTATCTGTACTTTACTTTACTATTTATATTTTTGACAACTTCCACTTTTACTTCACTACATTCCTAAAGAAAACAATGTACTTTTTACTCCATACATTTTCCCCTGACACCCAAAAGTACTCGTTAAATTTTGAATGCTTAGCAGGACAGGAAAATGGTCCAATTCATGCACTTATCAAGAGAGCACGTGGTCATCCCTACTGCCTCTAATTTTGTAAATTATGTCTGAGTGTTGGACTGGTTCTGTCTGCTTTGCGTAATATAAGGAATTTGAAATAATTTATCCTTTTACTTTGCCTTTTGAGACTTAAGTATATTTTAGCAATTACATTTACTTTTGATACTTTAGTATATTTAGAATCAAATACATTTAGACTTTTACTCAAGCAGTATTTTACCGGGTGACTTTCACTTTTACCTGAGTAACTTTCTATTAAGGTATCTATACTTTTACTCAAGTATGACAACTGGGTACTTTTTCCACCACTGGGTGTAGGGAACCTAAATAAAAAAGAACCGTTTATTATTGGTCATTGACAGATTCGTTCCACATTCAAGGAATGAAGGGGGCTTTTAAGAAATGGAGAAGACCAAATGCAGATAAAACGGATCAAATTGTGAAGCCTTGAAGCAAGAGGAGAACAGTCGGCCTGTATTACCTCTACCCAGTGGTGGAAAACGTACCCAATTGGCATACTTCTGTAAAAGTAAAGGTGCCGTAATAGAAAAAAAATCCTTATTAGAATTCCATCCTTAGCAAACCAGATGAAACCATTTTCCGATAGCCAGCTCCAACACTCAGACATAATATACAAATGAAACGTGATGCATGTTTTGGAATATTTTTTATTCTGTACAGACTTCGTTCTTTTCACTCTGTCATTTAGGTTAGTATTGCGGAGTAACTACAATTTTGTTGATCTATCCTCAGTTTTTTCCTATCACAGCCATTGAACTCTAACTGTTTTAAAGTCACTATTGGCCTCCCTGAGCGGTTTCCTTCCTCTCGGGCAACTGAGTTAGGAAGGACGCCTGTATCCTTGTAGTGACGGTGTATTGATACACCATCCAAAGTGTAATTAATAACTTCACCATGCTCAAAGGGATATTCAATGTCTGCTTTTAACATTTTTACCCATCTGCCAATAGGTGCCCTTCTTTGCGAGGCATTGGAAAACCTCCCTGGTCTTTGTGGTTGAATTTGTATTTGAAATTCACTGTTCGACTGAGGGACCTTACAGATAATTGTATGTTTTGGGTACAGAGATGAGGTAGTCATTCAAAAATTATTGTAGCCCTTTCCTGCAGTCAATGACCAAAAGCACCCTATTTGGCCTCATGGCACACAAGCATTTCGCTACACCGGCAATAACATCTGCTAAATATGTGTATGTGACCAATACAATTTTATTTTATGTAATTTGATGGGTAGAATGTTATAAATTGTATTCATAATTTCATTAATAAAGATTATTTTAAAAAACACAAATACAGTGTTTCTTTGTCAAACGGTTTTGTTAAATCTTTGTCTTCTGTGATGTATATAAAGTGTAATCTTTGCATGCAAACTCAAAATTGAATACATTTCAACTCTATATCTGACATGGTACAGGTGTCTTCTCTTTTTTAAGCCTATAACCATGTGTGTGAGGTGTATACTTTGTTTCAAAGTAGATTTGTTTAAGACTACCAAGAATCACTGTGTGACCCTGATTTAGACACTATTATTGCTCATAGAGTCCATGCAACCTACTGTATTATGTGACTTTTTAAGCACATTTTTACACCTGAACGTATTTAGGCTTGCCATAACAAAGGGGTTGAATATGTATTGAGTCAAGACATTTCAACTTTTCAATTTTAATTAATTTGTAAACATTTTGAAAAATATAATTCCATTTTGACATTATGGGGTATTTCTTGTAGGCTCTGCACACCACCACCACAAAGTGTCATGAGATGGCTCAAACAAAACTCTGCCTCCCCTAAAACTGTACTGTTGTTGATGCATTCTGTGTCATTCTGAGTTCTGAGTCATTTAATTAAAACTTCCCCCTCGTCTCTGATACCATCGTCATGAATGTTAGCTAGCTGTCAGCTACTGTAAGAGACTGGAGGTTATTTGCTATTTGTTTACTATTAACAAAGCACCTGACCACTGACTGAGGCCCAAATTCATATGGTCTTGCGCAAATACTGCACTGTAGGTTTGATTGAATTCAATCCAACAGTATTATGTCAATAGTTTAACGTCTTGGTAAATCCACATCAAATGGAATAGATTTTGTAATTTCATATGTGGTGGCAACGGCATAAAATACTTTTGGTTTCCTACTTCGAAACGGTGAGGAAAGTGCTTAGATGTAGGCATAGCCTAGTTACGTCCCCGAGATTCCAGAGAAATCTCCCTTCCCCAGGCTGTGCTGTGGAAATGCAACAACCTACCACAACCTACAAAAATACTCTAGAGGACATCTACCATCTCATCTGACCTCGTGTAGGTGTATCTATCTCCATCATCTGTCTATATGAACACAAGGGTGTGTGTGTCACAGGGGATTGGTAGCACTTTAATTGAGGAGAACAGGCTCGTGATAATGACTGGAGCGGAACGTGTGGAATGGTATCAAATACATGGTTTCTAGGTGTTTGATGCCATTCCATTTGCACCGTTCTCACCATTATTATGTGCCATTCCCTTAGCAGCCTCCTGTGGTGTATCTAGGATACTGTACTAACCAACAGTATGTTATTCACTTATCTTCCTGGTATCCAGTCACATGTCCACAAAATCTGTGGTCAATCAGATTTTTCACGGAAGCACATGTTGTTTTATGGCTACATTATGGTTCCATTTCAACGAGTGTTTTATGAATCTTGTGTTAAAATGTAACAACACATTCATATTGATAACTTACTGTGTTTTGGGTGTTCAGAATAATTACACATCAATAGTCGCACTGCAACAAGTCAGAGAATGTATGGCTCGCTTCCAATATCCACACTAACATATCACTTAGCATGAAACAATATTAGGCATGCATTCAAGTGGTATGCTAGTGTGGATACGTAGATTTACCCAGAGCCCCCCAACACTGCTTTAGTCCCACAGGCTGGTCAGATGCCCTGACATGATAAACTTAGGAATACTTATTGAACCTTCCAGAATACAGTTAAATGCATATAATAATATGCTGTCTCTATTCATGGGGTTTCGGGTTTACACTATAATACATGAAGCAGGGTTTCTTCACAGTTTGGATAAGTTTTGATACTTTGATTTTTTGGTTACTACATGATTCCACATGTGTTATGTCATAGTTTTGATGTCTTTACTTGTATTCAACAATGTAAAAAATTATGCAAATAAAGAAAAACCCTTGAATTAGTAATATTCCAAACTTTTGGCCCCCAGTGTATCTACCTTAACTACCTGGTACCTCTGTACATCGACTCTGTTCTGGTACCCCTTGTATAGAGACAAGTTATCATAACATTTTTTAGATATATTATTACCTTTATTATTATGTTTTACTTTTCTATAATTTCTCTATTTTCTTTCTCTCTGTATTGTTGAAGGGCTGTAAGTAAACATTTCACTGTTAGTCTACATCTGTTGTTTACCAAGCATGTAACAAATAACATTTTATATAAAACTATCTTTTCTCAATTTGGTGCTTTCTGTCACATTGTATCTAGACCTTTATAGGGCCTATGACGCACTCATCCATCCTATATTCTCTCTTCTAAAGGCTGGCATGATGGACATGGTGCAAGGTACAGTGCTCTCTTTAGGTCAACTTGAAGAACTATAAGTTTTAGTACTTATTATAAACTGGGTGGGTCGAGCCCTGGATGCTGATTGGCTGACAGCCATGGTATATCAGACTGTATACCACGGGTATGACAAAACATTTATTTTTACTGCTCTAATTACTTTGGTAACCAGTTTATAATAGCAATAATGCACCTCGGGGGTTTGTGATATATGGCCTTTATACCACGGCTAAGGGCTGTGTCCAGGAACTCCGCGTTGTGTCATGCTTAAGAACAGCCCTTAGCTGTGGTATATTGGCCATATACCACACCTCCTCTGGCCTTATTGCTTAAGTATAATATGCTTGTAATATGTAAACACAATCTTTATCCAGCAGAGGGCATTACATTACAGTTCACAGAGACCCACAGCTATGATCATGTTATTTTTCAGCAATGTGTATTCTTGACAATATTAACCTGTAATTCGAAAATAAAAATAAAATGTTATAAAAACTTACGGTCCAGTTCCTTATTTCCGATCCCTGTATAGGGGAACACCAGTGGTGTAAAGTACTTAGGTAAAAATACTTTAAAGTACTCCTTTTGGTATCTGTACTTTACTTTACTATTTATACTTTTGCCAACTTTTACTTTTACTTCACTACATTTCTAAAGAAAAAAATAAAGAAAAATGTCCACCCAAAAGTACTCATTACATTTTGACAGGAAAATTGTCCAATTCACACACTTATCAAGAGAACATCCCTGGCCATCCATGCTGCATCCGGCCTTGTGGACTCACTAAACACAAATGCTTCGTTGTAAATTATGTCTAAGTGTTGTGTGCCCCTAGCTATCCATAAATAAATAAAAAATAACTGTCCAGTTTGGTTTGCTTAATATAAGTATTTGATACTTAAGTATATTTAAAACCAAATACTTGGTATTACTCAAGTGGTATTTTACTTATTTACTTTCACTTTTACTTGAGTCATTTTCTATTAAGCGTTTTTATTCAAGTATTAACATTGAGTACTTTTTCCAGCACTGGGGAACAGTAGACTTTATTATTGGGGACAGGTTCGACTCTCTTCGACTCTCTTCGACTCTCTTCGACTCTCTTCGACTCTCTTCGACTCTCTTCGACTCTCTTCGACTCTCTTCGACTCTCTTCGACTCTCTTCGACTCTCTTCGTAATCCCCGCCCAGGTCACATGTTTAGAACGCTTGTCCAGCGCGCACAGCTGACTGACAACAACATTGCAGGCCAGTCGCTTAGGTAGCAGTAGTGAAAGCAGGGTGGAGAAGCACAACTACAACCAACTGTTTAAAAACATTTATGTCAACAACCAGACATTCTGGTTAGTTTAAAATCAGAAACTACATTTAACCAGTTGGCGTGCCTCGTTACTTTTCAAGTATTTCAATTTAGTAGTCCTAAATCGTAGTCGTCGAGCTTGGAAAGAGGGGGAGGCTACCAGCGGGAGGCAGCTTTTAGGCTTGGCGGAGAGGGAAACAATCGCTATATCCTCGGATTGAACATGGCAATGTCCCTCATCCAAGCCTGCCGCAGTCTAGCTCTCTCAACATGGCTGCTATCCTTTTGCTTCGTGCATTTGCTGTGCCTGGACTTTACGGTGGCGGAGAAAGAAGAATGGTACACGGCGTTTGTCAACATCACTTATCTGGATCCCGTGACTTCAGAAATCAAAACAGAGAAGACTGAGTGTGGAAGGTATGGCGAGCACTCCCCCAAGAAAGAAGCAAGAGGGCAAGTGTTGATGCCTTTGCTTTTTCAAGAGAGACAAGCTTGCGATCCGAACGCTAAGTATCCCCTCCCTTATCAAAACAAGGCTTGGGTGGCACTGATAGCTGCAGGGAATTGTACATTCAGAGATAAAATTCGCAACGTCGCTGCACTCCACAACGCTTCTGCAGTCATCATTTATAACGTGGGCTCCTCTAATGTCAACGATACCATAACAATGCCCCATCAAGGTAAACTACACTTTCGGGGGAGCAATGCAACATACTCATCAAGCTCTCATGACTGTATGAGATACACTGCACAATATCACTGTTGTTACTTGGGGACAGTTTACAGGTGATATGCCCTCTTATCATGTTGTTATGGCAAATGCATACATTGTTTTAAGCTGTTGAAGACTGGCCAGGCATTCATGTCAGTTCAAAGCTCTCAAAGTCACTATTATATATTAAACGAATCAAGAAAGAAGCACATTGTCCGTTTGCTGCCAGTTGTGCCTACAGGTGCAAATCAACAGGATGCAAGCCCAATACAGTCCCCAAACTCTAAACCATTTTGACATATCATTGTCTCTCAAGACAATTGTTTAGTGAACTGATCATGTTTTACTGTTGTTTATCATTCAGTAGTAAACCTGCTCATCATTCCTCCTAGCTGTGTGATAATTATCAATGAATAACTTTTCTACACAAAACTTGATTTTGGAATGCAGGCCTACCTTTTAAGGGAATGGGCCCCTTGTGTAATATATATATGGTGATATTATGCTGCATAGCCCCATGCATGAACTCACCATGACACTTTGGGAGTTGACTCCATCCAGCTCGTGTATATAAAATTGGTTAATATTTACCTGACTGCATTGGGATAGATCATCAGCCAGGCTTTCATATCCTACACATTCTCTATACATTTTAGCCTATATCTAATTGTAATACATATCTCATTCTTATTGATTCTGAATGGGGCGAAAGGTTTAGTCAAAGGCTGGCATGGTACTGGCTCAGACCCAGGCTGAGGCTGTCGTGTAAGCTAAAGAGTTCTGTAATTTCTCTCTCCGGCTCGTTCTTAACCGTCTCAATCTGACCTCACCTCGCTCCCTCTTCTTCTTCGGCATTGATAACTGACCAGGTGAATTCCAGCCTAATGATGAGCTTCCACCATATTGTTTTCACTTGTCAAGTATGTTCCAATCAGTGCAGATGAAGGGAACTGAGGGAGATGAACGGACAGATTTTTGGGCAATTTAGAGCCTGTCTCGCTCCTGCTCTCCCCCTGCAGGAAAGAGTCAAGAACAAAGAAGAGCAGAGGAGGCAGGAAGTAGAAGGATTTTAGTTTTAGGTGGACATAAATATTAATGGAAGAAGGATTTAGCACAGTTAAGATATCCTCCCAAAATGATTTCCATATACATCTCCTGCTTTGCAAGAGATCCAAATGACAATCCATATTGGTACAGCTCCTGTCAACTTAATGTGTGTCTGCACGTGTGTGTCTGCACGTGTGTGTGTGCATGTAGAAGAGTGTTAGGTTTTATGAAAACAAACCATCCAATTCGATGGTGACACTGAAATTCCATAAATACACTTAGTGTATTAATGGGGTAGACAGACAGACAGACTAATTCAAACATACTAATTGAGTAATCTCTGTTTAGCCTTGGCTTGAACATCTACAGAAAGTGGCGGTTACTATGACAACTTTTCTTAGACATCTGATTTCATGGCGTGCTTTTAATTTAACTATCACAACTTATTGGTAGGTGGACATGCTTAAGACGGGCCAGCTAGGACAGTCTGTCCATGGGAATATCTGAGTCAGCTTTTTCCCCCCAATCACATCCAATGGGCATTTTAAACAGTTGGGTATGTTATCCCTCAGTCAATGAGGTGTTTCCGTCTGGCCAGGGTCCAAAACTAGAGTCAACAGAGAAGGCTTTAATAGACAAAACCAGTGGTAACTGGCTGCCAATTTTCCACTGTAGACCGCTCTCTTTCATATCTAGGCTGGGTAGGCCCCCCTACCTCTGCAAGTGACAGTGTGGTGGTGGTGGTGGGCTCTGGCCACTCTATAAACTTGCACCATCTCTGCAAAGGAAAGGTCTTAGGAGAAACCTAGGGTTCGGCTATCTTATGACTCCTACACAAAACACCCTCCTCTCTCTCCTCTATCACGATCCATACCTTCTCTCTACATTCCTCATCTAGTCTTCATATATGACTCCAACTTGTGTGTGTGTGTGGTTGCCTGCGTGCGGGTTTTGAGCTCGACCACGCTCCTTTGTCTTTACTGTAGCTCTCGGTTTACTGGGACAAGTCATGTTCATGGATGGAAATGAAATGAACCGTGTCTTAACACCACCTGACTGTGCGACTGGTTTGACGATGTGCTGTAAAATATAGCACCCTCTTTCACAATGGGCTGACAGGCAGTGCATAACCTATCACCCGGTTAGCACGCTGCCGAACTGCATTAGCCTGCTGCAACAGCACGGACACACCTCCTCCAGCCAATACAGAGTGCAGGTGATAGGGTTGCCACGAGGGTTGGAGTCAATGGAATGCTTACCATTGCTGACATTTTGGCTTTTTTAACTGAGGATTATGCCATGTGGACCGTGGACCACAACAGGTAATTACATTCATATAAACCCCATTGTTCACATTCACGGGCAGTCTCTGGCAGTGCAGGGCTTGGAATCTATCTGCATCATCTCCTGAAATGTGACAGCGTCTGTAGGGAAGAGAGTGGAGTGCCAGCATGCTGGCTCCTAATGGGGAAGTGAGGAGAGATGATGGAAGGCCCTACCAGACGCCTCAGACACACAGGGAGCCAGCTCTCTGATACCTTATTGGGTCCCTCCCTGCTTGGCTGGCACAGGCGCAGGAGATATCTGTTAAGTCGTCAGCATCCTTCAGCTCGGCGGCTAGGCGAACCGAACAAGTGTGCTTGCATACTTCCTTAAAAGAACCTTGAAAAACAAGAAAAAAGCGGCGATAGTACTGTTTGTCCATTTTGAGACACCATAGCCAGCATATACCTCACAAAAAGTTGCCATAATATATGCACTAACTCTTCCAAACAATTTTGTCTGGGAAGCATGTGGATGCCTTTAGTAGCCACACACACACACACACACACACACACACACCCTTCCTGCTGAGAGGGTACAGTGGGCCTGCGGCCCCTGGGTATCTACGAAAACAGGAGACTGCTATTTCTGGGGCTGCTAAGACTCATACTCCCAGCCCTGAGACGGAGAGGGAGACTGAGAGGGAGACTGAGAGGGAGACTGAGAGGGAGACTGAGAGGGAGACTGAGAGGGAGACTGAGAGGGAGACCGAGAGGGTGAGGAGAAAAGGAGACTGTGAGACGGACACCGACGAAAGAGTGCAATGATGAGGGAAAGGGGGACTAAAAGAAAGCAAGAGAAAGAACAGTCCTCCTCTCTGTGAGCCAACAGAAGTGGACTGTATCGGCCAGGGTACTCGAGAGCCAAGAATCTCTCTCTCTGTCTCTCTCTCGTTCTCTCTCTCTCATCTTAATTTGGTTGGCCCCATCTGTGACAAAGAAAGCATAGAAGGCCTTTTTGTATGAGATCACTCAGACTTGTGTGTGGACAGGACACATATGAAACCTATCAGGGCTGATCTTTATGAAAGACTTGACATTTGCAGTCTGGCTTTTATATTGAGGGAGAGCAATGAGCATGTGGAGGACATTTTCTGAGAGCTGGAATTAATCACTAGATTGCTGTATGACATTGCACCAACCTTCTGTCAGATCTTTGTCATGTTTATTTAGGCAGTTGTTTTGTCGGCCATCTTGGCTATGCACATTTTGGTGGCTACATGTATTCATTATTTGATATTTTTACACAAATGTCTATTGGACAGGCTAACACTGTTGATATTGAATTTGCATTTGGCTGTTTAATTATATGCTAACCAGATACTATTATCCATGTTCTGCTGCCCTCAGCAGCACTAAACAGGTTAGCGCCATTCCTCCAAAAAGCAACTGCTCACTCGCTCTCTATTCCCCCTGGCTTGCCTTATTATGCACCTAATGAAATGGAGTCACCTAATAGTGGCAGAAAGTGGTTATAAAATGTGTATGACATCTTGCCCCTTGTGCAATATCTTTGTGTCAGTATTCTGGTCTCCTTCATCTGGGTTGTAATTTCTAGCCTGGTCCCAGATCTGTTTATACAATCTTTCCAACTCCTATGGTTATTGACACGACAATGACCATAGGAGTTGGCAAGTCCGCAGAAACAGATCAGCGACCAGGCTATGTAATCCCAAAGTCCACCCAGATGGTCAAGATGGCTAAAACCTTGAGTCTACTCTGTACTACCTACTTAAGATTTCATACTTAAAAGCTGAAGCATGGCCAAAAGCAGCTTTGTAGACCGCAGAACTTTGTCAATGTGTTCCCTTACCTTGGTCAGCATATCGTTCTCAAGGCTCATAGAAGTGAAGACGTTAATCCATTCCTTGTTGCCACTAAATGTTTGGCATCCATGTTGGATTGTGCCCTCATGGCCACACAGCTTTTCATGCATATCAGTTGAGGGGTATCTGGGGTGAAAAGTATTCAGGTTGGCAAGCCCATTGTGTTTTTTTGACAGTGTGTCGGGGTGTAGTGCTCAGCGTTAACGTAATAGTATTAGCAGCCGTGAGACCCGTTCACCGTGCACACACAGCCTTGTTTTTCTGCCGGTGATTGACAGGGCGATTGCATTAGGAGCTCTGACACAAACACTCTGAAGTGGCTAACGTTTACAGTTCTGTATGAACAAACCATGGTGCTCGGTGCTGATTCAGCCAACTGTGTGTGTGCGCTTGTTTGCATATAGGCCTATATGTCAAGTCCTTGGACCTAATGCACTGTGCCTTGCTATATGTAAACCCTATATGCAGGGTAACACAGTAGCCTCCGGCCTAATACCCATGGTGCATTGTTAGATCACAATGTGATTTAGGCCCCGTCTATGCCAAGACACTGGCTCCAGAGGTCTTCGGTCCTGATGTGCTTATTTCATTAGAATGCTGTTTAACCCCCAAAATTTAGATTCAGTCTAGTCGTTTTGTTTTTTGGAAGGAATTTGGCAAATCTGAAGCCGAAAAAAAGCACACTTCCATTTCAAGACAATAAGCCTATGAGGAAAAAGCTTTAAGAGTGCAGCTTTTGGACCGATACGAAGAGATGGGCCAGTGAAGATTATTATTATGTAGATGATCTATTGATCTGCTCTCTCTTCTCTCCATGAACCTGTGGCTATATGTCTCTTCTGACCAACTCGTTACATATGGAGATTTTATGAGCGTTACATATGGACATAATAGTGCGTTGCAACTTTCTCATATGAAATATGTGATGGCCATGGGGGATCAGTCACCGCGTCTCACACACACACACACACACACACACACACACCTCTAGGTTCATACATTTCCATGACCTCATCCTGAAACTGGGCGCCATGGCGACCGACCGAGAGAACAGAGAAACAGAGTTTCTTTCTCTCTGTCGATCTCTTCCCTCTCTCCTCTGACCACCCTCTTTCATCCACAGCTAGCCAGACCCGTATAGATGCGAGTCAAGCAACTCTGCCAAGGAAAAGTAGCATACTGTGCATGCCGTATCCCATAGGCGGCGCGTGAGTTTCAGGTTTGGGGGAAGCAAGTTCTCACCATAAAAATTCACCTTTATAAAATCATTCTATGCATCATCATATTTGCAGACTTGTGTAAGACAGCGTAGTATTCCTAATGTGATGAGTAGATTGGATAGTCATCATTTAGGCCAATAATATTACCCAATCACTGTTCACAAAAACATATATGTTGAATGCATGGCTGAGCACGTTCATCATCGACTTCAGAGTAGACCTAGGCTATAGGCTATATCAGATACGTTTTCTCTTTCTTTGCACAGGAAAATGTTGGCCTTTTTAGGAACACATTTCATGCAATTCTACTACACTTTATATGACTGGAGATATTAGCAGAATCTTTTGAAATATGACAGGGTAGCCTACTCTGCTGACACCTGACAAAGAGATTTTAAAAAACGGTGTCGGTGTCAACTTTCAAGTGACACCGACCCAACCACTATAGAGTGGAATATGCGCACTCACCGGGATTATGGCCGATGCTCTGCGCTAGTGCCAACAAGATAGGCTATACTGTTCACTCAATTAAATTGAGAATTTTGATAACTAAAAGAGAGATTTACAGCAATAGCCATTTGCTTTCCAAAGCATGTTTTCCTTCCATTGTATTTAGAAATATTGCGATATGCCTGGCTGGGCTTCTACTTTTCACTGACGTTCTCAACTCAACAATCATTTTTGTGGTATTTCAGGCACACTGCCCAAATTGCGGGCTCTTCTGTCCGTAGGCAATGAGGTTTTAAACAATTCACAGTTTGTATGTTAAGGAAGCTAATGATCCTCTGTGGCCAGATCCTGCTTTCTGGTGTAGTAGCTTATTTTGAAGGATTTTATGCATTTCTGTATAGACAGGAGTAAGCTAATTAATCTTGTTGGCACCAGCGCAGAGGATCGGCCATATTCCCGCCAACTATGTCGTATCCAATCTTTTGGTGGTTTTAAATCCGCATTTGTTAGTGAATATATTTCAGTTTCTGGATTAAAGTCCAATGTTCTTTTCTAAACCGAGATTCATTAGTGAGTGGGTTGACTGAGTCATCCATTTCTGGATGACTTGCTGCTTGCTTTGTGTCTTTCTTGGGTTACATTTTTTTCAGCTACTTTTCTTTCTTCAGTCACAGCTTTTTCCAACCTGTCTGTCTATTCTGCAGTGATAATATGGTGTCGCCACCTGCTAGTCGCCTACTCCTCTCCTCTCCTCCCTCTATCCATCCCCAGGGTATGGTGATATAATGGCCTTGGCCACTCTCAGACCTCCGCCTGGTGCCGAGGGTATCCCACAATGCCCTGTGGCTGGCGGGCTGCCCGGGTGGCGGTGGTGGCAGAGTGAATGAGCCTCTCTTTTAGAAATGACTGATAGATGGAGTGAAGAAGTGAAGCACCCTGGGGCTTCTGTG
The DNA here is from genome assembly GCA_023634145.1 of Thymallus thymallus. Lineage (NCBI taxonomy): Eukaryota > Metazoa > Chordata > Actinopteri > Salmoniformes > Salmonidae > Thymallus > Thymallus thymallus. The sequence continues at coordinate 595,855 of JAKYLM010000074.1, forward strand.
TTCCTGTGGCTCCGCACAGACGCCACGGTAACAAGGCTGCAGAGTCCTAGAGGAAATGATGTCACCAAGTTACAAAGGCTATTGAGTCACTTAGGCCCTTGACACAGACATCATCCCACCTCATTGTGTGGCTGCAGATGGAGTGTCCATGGAGTGCAATCTCCTGTCAGGGATTTTAAAGCACTCAGACACCTCTGATAGGAAGTATAGTCTATCTATCACTCTCACCTCACCTCCTAATGCTTCACTCAGTGGTTAAAGTGTGACCAATAGACAGGTAGGCAGTACATACTGTAGCTGCACATTAAGTCAATCTGAGTCTTGCCTCGCTGAAGCTTTTTGGTTCTTATGAACGTGAATGGTGGCCATTTTGAAATCCTGAGGGGAGTCAATTGTGTTATTTAGTGTGTTTGCTTAGGACAGCCTACTTTATATAATTATAATTTTCTGTGTGGAGAAAAGGTATATCGAAGCTGTAGTATCTTTTGGTGTGACGGTTGAGGATTGTGTGAGGTGTCTGGTCACAGGCCATAGTGAGAGGGGCTAGCTGAGGAGTGAGGATGAGGGCAATGTCTGGTGGGAGGCCCTGTCTGGACTTGCTGGTTTTAACTCTGAAAGGGGTTAACTGAATGGACCATAGTGTTAAGACACAACGTGTTAAAGTTACACCTCTGTTGTTCATTACATTGATATCATCCTCCTCAAGAACCTTCAACTCAGTTGTGTTAAATGTTAAAAGATCCTTGGTGGTTACAATTTTCCACTCTGTTGACTATCTGTTGGTGTGAACTAATGGCTTTGCTATGAAATTATGTTCCCTTGTAGAGTGTTGTTGTACTTTGCTTGTCCCAAAATGGTGTTTCTGAGTTACCGATCAAACCTTTTTAGTGTCAGCTGGCCTGACCCAATTGTCAGAGCGGTCTGGTATTGTGACACCAGTGACGTGAAATGTTCAAAACGTTGTTGATAGAAATGTCAGCTAATGAATAGAGCTGATATGATTCCTTAATCTGTGACAGACCACTAGTTTATGTTCGACAGACACAGACTTGTTCTAAATCTGTCATGTTTACTCCTTTCTGAACAGGACCCCAGGGCTCTGACCCAGACATGGAGAGTCAGGGGTTTGTTTTGTTAGCGCTGCATCCTGCCTCTGCCTGAATGAACTCCCAGTAGGCTAGCCTAATGCTAATGACTCACTGTGTTCTACAGACAGGGTTCTGTGAATACAGGTTATTTATAGTTCAGCTCAACCCTGATACACAATAGTGGTCTGATACCTCCACAGAGGGGTTTCAAATCCCATACAAATGAATAGGATCAAATGAAGCCACAAAGGAGCAATTCAAGAGCCATATGCGGTCCCAGAGCCACATGTTGCAGATCTCTGTCCCATACAAAACATTATAATAATTGGCACATGAATATGGAAGTGTAGGTTGTCTCAACAGATCGTTTATTATGTTTATTTCCAATGAACTACAACATATTTCCAATAGTTGGTTGGATACATCATCTGTAGCAGCTGACAAAGTCCCAGCCTGTTTGTTTTGACTTCCTACCAGCCTGGTCTTCGCACAACATTTGGTTCTGTGTGAGTTTAGAATATAAGTGCCTGTCTCCAAGAGTCCAGTTAGACATATTCTCTGCTCTGTCCTTGAGATGTCTCCCTTTATCAACTTGTAATAAAACCCGGATAGACATTTGATTGACGTTGCCATCGACTACTCTCCTTTTTGTTTGCCTGGACATTCCTATTCCAACAGGTACGGGGGATATCGTGGCGATCATGATTCCGGAACCCAAGGGTCGGGAGATTGCCGCTCTACTAGAGCGCAACGTCACCGTGACCATGCACATCACCATAGGAACGAGGAACCTTCAGAAGTACGTGAGCAGAACGTCGGTGGTGTTCGTCTCCATCTCCTTCATCGTCCTGATGATCATCTCCCTGGCATGGCTCATCTTCTACTATATACAGAGGTTCAGATACGCCAACGCTCGCGACCGCAACCAGGTATGGTTCACTGTAATGACGGCGTAAACTAGCACTTTGACCACAGTATTAACATGAACATACTTTTTCTATGTCTATATGTAGAGCAGTTGCTTTCCCTGAGGTGAATCATCTGATTTGTCTTCTCAGTCTGACACTTAGACCATGTAGTCAATTCACACACCGTGGGCCACACTCTTAGAGAAAAAGGTGCTATCTAGAACCTTTAAAGGGTTCTTGGGCTGACCCCATAGGATAACCCTTTGAAGAACCCTTTTTGGTTGCAGGGAGAACCCTTTTGGTTCCAGGTAGAACCCTTTTGGGCTGCATGTAGAACCCTTTCTACAGAGTGTTATACATGGAACCCAAAAGGGTTATACCTGGAACCAAAAAGGTTTCTACTTGGAACCAAAAAGGGTTCTCCTATGGGGAAAGCTGAAGAACCCTTTTGGAACCCTTTTTTCAAATAGTGCACCCTGGACGACGTTGACACAACCATTACAAACGACCACATGGGTTGTCAAGGGGAATGGGCGCCATGGTGACAATCTTTTGCTTTTTCGTACCTGCTGGAGTTGAGTCGTGGTTCACTCCAAGAACTCGCCAGGCCTGAAACCACATCTGTTCTCTGTTGATGTCACAACGACTTTCCTTGAAGATTGATTGAGAGCAGCTGTGGGCAGTGGCCTGATCGGCTGCGGTTCTTTTCCACAGTGAGAGCAGACCTAGATAGCGAGGGTTAACATCCGTCCTTTCTCTCCGTGTCTCTTAGTATCTATCTATCATCCACTCAATCTCTCTCACTCTCTCCCTCATGCCTTTAGCTCTCTATCGCTCCCTCCCTCTCTCTCTCTTTCTCTCTTTCCCTTTTTTCATACCTTGCACAACTCAATGACCTGACTCAGCCTGTGTTTTCTGTTCCGGTCTGCAACAAGGGGTTAACTGTCAGTTCAGAGACGCTGCTTGGTCAACATCACTAAGTGACTGTCCATTCTGCCTTGTTAAAACAGTACACAGCCTCTCAGAACGTCTTCTTCGGATCTATTAAACAGTAACTTAGTTCAGATGGGGACAGTGGATCTCAGGTCCATTCTCTAACCCTGAAACGTGTCCATTCCTTGTCTTGTCAGTTGTTATTGGATTTATAGGAAGTTCCAGACATTATTTTCTCTCTTATGGGTTGCCAGGTTCGGTTGCTTATCTTTCCCCCACCTTCTTTGTTGTTCTTTGATCTTCTATGAGCAGAGACGTCTCGGAGACGCAGCCAAGAAGGCCATCAGTAAGCTCCAAGTACGAACCATCAGGAAAGGAGACCAGGTAGAGCTGGATGTACACTGCTAACCTCTCTTCTATGATGTTTATAAATTTACGAAGGTTGTTATGAATGATACTGCCAAACTCATAAAGGTTTCATGAAGGGGTTATGAATGCCTTATGTATAGACCCTCTTCAAGTAAAGTGTTACCAAAACAACCTATTTAAGTAGCAGTGATATGACCTTGATTGTATGGTTTTAAACCGAAGCGAACCGTTTCCCCATGCTCTTGCTAATCGCAGCATTTGATAATGAACTTCCATCAGCCCAATGATAATGACTGACTCTTTTTTTTTTTTTTTTATTGTCTGTGTGTGCTTGTGTTTGTGTGTTTGTGTGTTGGCGTGTGTGTGTTTTTAATTTTAATTAATTATACACGCTGCATGGCTTTTGATCCGCTCCACATTATTCACCTTCCAGGAAATTAAAAGGAGGCTAGACAACCAACCAACTGTCTCCTGTGTGTTTGGTCTTCTAGGAAACGGAGTCTGACTTTGACAACTGTGCTGTGTGCATCGAGGGCTATAAAGCGAATGATGTTGTTAGGATATTGCCCTGCAGGTACGACAGCCTCTCCCATTTTTCAGTGTCACTAGAGAGAGCAGACACATTGACACGCATTACTATCATTTTGTCCTATAGATCATGTGTTGCAGTAGGTCTATTGGGAATGATTGGTAGTCATTAATATGCTACAATAATATACTGTTCTGTACCTGAAAGCATATGCAGAGCATGGTGAGTGATGCTATGTTACCAAGGAGACTGTTACTATGGATGACATCATCAAGGCTGGTTGATTTGATATGTGTGTGTGCGTTTGTCGGTGTGACTCTGTCCTCAGGCACGTCTTCCATAAAAGCTGTGTGGACCCCTGGCTTCTGGACCACCGGACCTGTCCCATGTGTAAAATGAACATCCTCAAAGCGCTGGGAATACCTGTAAGGAGTTTCTTTCAAAATCTATCCATCCATCTCTCTTTCATTCCCAACCCTGGACCTGGAGAGATTTTATTTTTGGAACGTGAGGTTTTTATTTATATTTGATTGATTTCCCCCAGCCCAACTTTGACTGTGGGGATGACATTCCGCCAGACTATGAGATGTCAGTGGGAGGCCCGCCCACCAACAACATCACAGGGGCCAGTGACATCACGGTTAATGGGGAGGAGAGCTCGGTGGTGCTGGACCCCATGGACCTGGACAGGACGGTAGGGCTGCCACAGGTCTACCACGACGCCCACGAGACACTTCCACAGGCCGGGGACAGCCGACACATCGCCAGCAGTGAGTATAGACACACACACACAGATGTACGCATAGCACACACTCACTCTCAAAACACACCTATGCTTTGGTTCCATCCCAGCACTAACAGAACTTCTTCAATTAACCTGTACTTCCTCAACACAGACCAGTGAACTCGCACCAGAACACTCCCCCATACCTGTACTGTATATTCGGAAATAGACCACAGTGTCCTCTCTGTCTCTACCAGAACAGAGAGTAGTTGCTCTCTCTAACAGAGCACAATGTCCTGGTTCTTCACACCTGCGTCCACAATGGCACCGTGTTCTCTATATAGTGCTCTATTTTTGTCCAGGGGTCATAAGTCTGTGGTCGAAAGTAGTGCACTATGTAGGTAATAGGCTGCCATTTCTAATGTAGCCCCTGTATTGGCGTGGCTTAGCTAGCCCAGGGCCAGAACGAGGCCATCGGCCACCAGCTTTACTGTTCCCTGAATCCAGCATGTCCCTGGGCAGAGCAGGAGAGAAGGAACACTGCTCCCTTTTTTCAAAGTCACAAGCTAACCCAAATGCATTCGGCATGGTTTACATAAGGTTGCCGTGCTTGCTATTAGCAAGTTACTAGCATAAGGCAGTACAGCCCTGAACCGTTGATAGGCACATTGTGTTTTTTGAATTGGCGTGTTTGCTAACAGGTGGTTAGCACATGGTCCTTATTAGGCGCTGTGTTACACCTGTGTGTTTGCGTGCACGCGTGTTTGCCGTCGGCCCGGAAAGTGGCGCAGGAGTGTGTTGACATTGGCACGGCCCACTTCCTGTCCTGCCCACCGTTCTGAAATTCCACCTGCAGCTGGCGGTGCCGCCGACCAAAACGCTTGCCTCTCGAGTCTCTCGTGCCAATGGAAGAAGTTAATGCTGCCTTTGTGACAACGTCTTATTAGCTTCCAGAAGCCTTGACTGTACCTTAAAGAGCTGTTAAACACTTTGGACAGCGTCAAGCTGCTAAGCCCCTTCAAAACATTACAAACCTCATTCCCATAACACAAGCTGACTTCTTGCGCACCCATGAATGCCAGTCAATGTGCTACCTTCAAGGTAGTTGAACCCTTTTCACACTGAGTTGTCTTTCAACTGAGCCTTGGCATTGCTGTCACACCTAGCTTGTGTTAAATATTAGCTTTCTCGGTTCCATCCTGGAGCGTATTCAAAATTCCCCACCTGCTGTTTATTGTAAGCCCCTGAATGGATATGCGTTGTCAGGGGGAGTGATTTGTGGGTTGCACAAAAACGCAGAACCCAATCGAGCTGAGTCATTGCTTATGGAATGGCACAGCAGTACTGCCACTCTAGGCCTATTTGTCGTAAGGTTAGCCTTATTGTAGCCCTGCTGTCACCAGCACGATAGCTTACTGCAGTATAGGCAGTAAAACGATCTTGGCGTTCCCTGAGGGGAATGACATTTGGGGTAGGGAGAAGGAAAGCTCTGGGTCCATATTCACAGTGTCTCAGAATAAGAGGGCTGTACATATAATGTTATTTTACTACGATCTAAACTGCAAAACTGAGCCTTGATCAGCACTCTCCTCAAAGAGTAACGTAGCATGTCTGAGGGGTGATACTACAAAGTAGTACGAGTTAGCCAACTAACTTTGATTAACAACCAGAAATAACAGATTATTTTCTGCTTTGTTTAGAAAGCTAAGTTTAGATATGTGTTTTTGGTTGTTGAATCAATTAGACCAGGCACTTTTCAAGCGTATATTAATAAAAAACAAAACATATTTTTGAACATTCAGGCAAGTTAGCAGGCTAACTCCTTGAACCTGCTTTGTAGAATATAGCCCTCTGATTTGAAGTGACAACCAGCAGAGCTGTTCATGTTGACTCAAACAGGACAATAAAGCCTCCAAGTAGCTTAGTCATTTCCTGGTCTTTCCTACCTGATATAATTGTACGATCTCCCTAGTGATGATATTATAGTTAGGTAGTGCTGCTAACAGAGGCTCCTGGCAGCCATAGACCTGTCAGCCTGACTTTTAAGAGGATTATGATGAGGTCTGTGTGTGTGTGCGTGTGTAGAATAGATGATGAGATGTGTGTCTGTGTTCGCCTGCCTGCCAGAGCTAGAGCCAGTCTGCAGTGCTGAGACCGGGTTCTGGCTCCTCCCGGTGATGGCTGACCCACACTGGACACAGATCAACCCTGGCCATCTGGAGGGGTTGTCATGGTTACAGGGGCGGGCACACACTCCGACACACTTTCTTCCCCTCCCTACCTTTCTCTCCTCCCTATTCTTCCTCTCTCTCCCAATAACATTCAGACTCAGTCAGTTTCTCTCTCTATCAATCTCTCTCCTCTCCTCTCTCTCCTCTCCTCTCTCTCCTCTCCTCTCTCTCCTCTCTCTCTCTACCTTAGGAGAGAGTGTCGGTAGTTCTAGTCTAACACAAGCCTTAACCTCTCCTCCTCTCACATCTATGTTCCTGTTCCTCACAAGTCTCTCTCTGTTCCTCACCAGTCTCTCTCTGTTCCTCACCAGTCTCTCTCTGTTCCTCACCAGTCTCTCTCTGTTCCTCACCAGTCTCTCTCTGTTCCTCACCAGTCTCTCTCTATTCCTCACCAGTCTCTCTCTGTTCCTCACCAGTCTCTCTCTATTCCTCACCAGTCTCTCTCTATTCCTCACCAGTCTCTCTGTTCCTCACCAGTCTCTCTCTGTTCCTCACCAGTCTCCATGTCTGTGAATAGCAGCTTGCATCACTTACCTAAACTCCTGCTGCTACGCCAGGGCCTATCAGGATATGCTCCCAGACTCCCTGCCCTCTCTCTCCCTCCAAGCCTTTATGTAACCATGACAAAATGGAGCCATGGACAGACAGAACTGTTCTATATTAGTATTAGGTTGACCTTTTCTTTATCTCCTGAGGATTTAGCGCATGTTTGTTGCCTGCTTACATCTTGTATTGTTCCACTTTTACTTTGCAATTCAAATAGCTTCTGCATTTGGAAATGGATGATGTGTAACACACACACACACACACACACACACACACACACACACACACACACACACACTGTTTAGTTCTGTTGTTGTGTTGGCGAGACTGTCATTATCATCCCGTCACACAGTCTGTGTTCTTCCTGCGTCAATTAGCTCGGAGTTAATGGGAGTTCTGTTGTTATGTTTGTCGCGCCGCTAACTAGCTAACGGAGCCGCCTGACAATCGCCCCCGAGATGAACGAGCTGATCTATCGGTGTTCCGCTGAGTTGCCGTGTTGCAGTGACAGATCGCGGCGCATGCCATGCCCACCAGCGTGAACAACGAGCGCTGTCTGTCAACTTATTACGGTTATCCTTCACTTTGGACCGTGCTACAGCATGTTGCTGAACAAGGCTTGATTTGCTGCTGTAAAGTGGGACAGGAGTGGTGTTCGTCCATAGAGAGCATCTGTGAGTTGTTTCCATGTTGTGTCGGAGTGGAAGTGTGACTAGTTGCTGGAAGTAGATTGATGGTCCCCTGTTCTATGTTTTCTATTCATCTGACTGTGTAGTGCTGCTATCTCCTAAGACCCTGTGTAGTGCTGCTATCTCCTAAGACCCTGTGTAGTGCTTCTATCTCCTAAGGCCCTGTGTAGTGCTGCTATCTCCTAAGGCCCTGTGTAGTGCTGCTATCTCCTAAGGCCCTGTGTAGTGCTGCTATCTCCTAAGACCCTGTGTAGTGCTGCTATCTCCTAAGACCCTGTGTAGTGCTGCTATCTCCTAAGACCCTGTGTAGTGCTGCTATCTCCTAAGACCCTGTGTAGTGCAGTGTGTCTTTGGTCAAATGGACATCACAGCACTTAGAGCATTTCTTGTCAGGTTCCCTGCTATAAGCCCTCATCAGTAGCCTCATCTGTCTCTGCCACTGCAAATTAACCGCCATTTTGGGTCCATTCAGGTTTACCTGTATCTCCAGTGTGACCACCATGTTGTGCCTGTGCTGACCGGTCTCTCTCTCCCTGCAGGTGAGCACCAGCCCCCGCTGAGCAGCGACTCGGACACCTCCCTCATCCTGGCTGTGGAGGTGGGTCTGTCCGACATGGAGCTCTCCCTTGGGCACGACCGTGACGAGGTCAAGTCCTGAGTCAATCAGAACCAAGCAGGAAGGAAGCTCACAGGGTTACCATGGAGATGAGAAACGGGACCGAAGGGGCAGTGCCTGGCCCCCTGGTGGGAGGTAGTGGCTCCAAATAAGGAAGAGACAACCAAGCAATAGATCCCATAGCAGTGCAACACACCTATCTGTCCCCACTGCCTCACTGCTCCAAACAATGGATCCTCCTGTCCTTTCTCACTTTTCTGACTACAGTCACGTTCACTCGCCATGGAAACCAGGCAGCCAATCACAGCTCTTGTTATTAGCCTCTGGACTGGGGGTATAGTTTTGCACCTCTGTTAGTTGTCTCCATGTCACCATCACTTTATTGACTCTTTGGACATGTGACATTTTGGTTTCTTTCTACGAGATCACCACTGCCAATGTATTCCAGAACGAAACACGGAAAACTTTACACCTAGTTATAGGAATATCTATCTCTATATGGTCAATATAAGCCTCCTGCAGCATGGGCTATGAGTGTCAAAAACAGTGCGTGTTTTGAGTGACCAGCATTTACTGGAAGCTTTTTTCACCATCTCTGTTTGAAATAATTTCGATAAAATTTAACGCTGTTGGTAATGTAGCATTTATATTATGCACATTGTCAAGCATTTCTGAATATCAAATTGTTAAATTGCATCCGTATCCTTAATTTAGGCGTCTTTATGGCTACAGTGTTTTCCACTTCTGAAGTACTGTTCACCATGTGTTGATGGGACAATATAACCCACTATGAGTTTGTTTTACCCCATCAGTTGACAATCACAGCCCACTGTAATGGAGATTTGTAGTGACGATGTCAGCCAGTCAGCTACTGCCCTGTTTCAAACTGCTAAAGCTTTATTAGCACCACCAGTAACACAACACAGGAGGCTATTTTAGTGGCTGATTGTTCATGAAGAACAGATGGGAATTTAATTCCATTTTAATGTCAGGGCTCCCAAGTGACGCAGTGGTCTAAGACACTGCTTCTCAGTGTTAAAGGCGTCACTACGGACAACCTGGTTTGAATCCAGACTGTATCACAACCGGCCGTGATTGAGAGTCACATAAGGCAGCGCACAATTGGCCCAGTGTCGTCGGTGTAGGCCGTCATTGTAAATAAGAATTTGTTCTTAAATGACTTGCCTCAGTTCAATGTCATCTCCCAGTCGAGCCACCCAATAGCATGTGGTGAAATCTTCTGTTACTTAACATAATGTGTGTCTGCAGTGCTGTGCATGTGCTCTGTGCCAAGCTCTTGCGGTTGAGTTTTTTTGTATTGATGTTGCTTCTGTTTCTAGAAGACAAAGAGAGATTGCATTGTGGGTGTTGTGGAGTTCACCCATTGGTTTGATAGTGAAAGCACATCAAAGTTGTCTGTCGATTTTAAAAGTAAATTACATTTTGACTATATCTGAACTCTGTGTATTAGATAGCCCCTAGTCTCAGAAATCCCAGACCTAGGGCAACGGCACTAGTATACTGTGGGAGGCAACCGGTCCATCTAGAGAGACTAGATAGTCCCTGGCGAAGGAATACCATGCATTGGTTATGGCTTTGGTTGACTGTGAATTCATTATGAAAGAGTTGACTAAAACCCTGTTGCAGATAGTTTGTTCTTCCTATGATGAATTTCAAAAATGGCTGTTTTTTTTGCACATCAGTGTAGGGAAACGAAAGTCTGACGAACAGCATTTATTTTAGTATGAAAATACGTTTTATTTTTGTAAGAAAATGGAGGTAAATGTTTACAGTCCAAGAGAAATGTAGTAGAGGGAATAGTTTCCTGCTTTTCACATTTAATTTATTAACTGATGTTTTATGTCCTTCCTCCTCTGATTTTGATTGCTGCGCTGTAATTGTATCAAAGGCCTTCCTTTATTTGAGTTTGATTCCTCTCTCCTTTGGAATCCCCTCAAGGTTTTCAACACATTGGTTTATTTATAAATGTGTTCTTCTCCCGAACAGATGATAATCTTATATTGCTTTAATAGATCAGGCTAAAATCTGCATGAAAAAGCTTAAGACCACCATTTTCATTGAGCAGCTACTATTTCATACTGGGTTTCTCTTCCTTACTGTGTGTTCATTCATTTAATCATTGGTTCCTTTAAGCCGCCAACCAATCAACAATTGATCAACTCCCAGTTATGTAAGAAGCTCATATTACCCATAATCCCCCCCTGTCCTTGTCAATCCCCCCCTCTCCCAAGTGGCTTAGTGATCTATGACACTATCTCAGTGCTAGATGCGTCACTACAGACATCCTGGTTCGAATCCAGGCTGTATCACAACCGGCCGTGATTGGGAGTCCCATAGGGCGGCGCACAATTGGCCCAGCGTCGTCCGAGTTTAGCCGGTGTAGGCCGTAATTGTAAATAAGAATTTGTTCTTAACTGACTTGTCTAATTAAATAAAGGTTGAATAAAATAACAACAAATCAGAAGGATTACAGAATCTACAGGAGAATGTTGAAATCTCCAAACGCTTGTTGTATTAGGGACATCTGTGTGTATTAGGGACATCTGTGTGTATTAGGGACATCTGTGTCTATTAGGGACATCTGTGTGCCCTCCTAGTGTGTCAGACTCATTACCTTGGGCTTTGTTTTGCAGTAGCAGTTGGTGAAATACACTACATTTGTGTGATTAGTATTGTACAAGCATTATACATTTTATATTTGATCAATCGATTGAATGAAGACTGACGAGTGGTTGGGTCATGCATTGAACAATGCTCAGTTATGGCTACTTTTTGCGTTCCGATTCGCCACACTTCTCCCTAACTGTGCACACTTCACGTAATGGGTTTTTAGAATGGTGGAAACTCCCTCCAGCCAATGTTTACCCCAATCCAGGGCTTTTAAATCAGTGATGGGAACTGTACAGTATGGGAGAGAATGGGCATGGAGTCGTGGAGGTGTTAAGTGCACGCCCAGAATACTAGAGACCCATTACAATATGGTCGTCTCATCTAGCCTCTCCACACACAGCTCTACAGATGTTACTATGGGCTGAGGAAACACCTAACAGCATTGATTTCCCTCTGGGGGTGGGGTTTCACACACACCACACAGTTTCCATCTGCCCATTTGTTTGTATTGCACAGGGAGACAAGATAAGATGAAACAATTAAGCTTGGGGAGCATTTGCCTTTTTGTACCAGAGGAGGGTTTTGATAGGTCCTGATTGTACTGTGTGTGAATGCGTATCTGACATCTTCACCAGAACATTTAAAAGCCTTTAATTGCTTCCTGTTTTATGTAAGGGGGTGTGTTTAATTTACTTCACTTCCTGAAAGGTCATTCTCTCCGTTCACAGCGAACTCTTACGTCCACTTATTCTATTTAATGACCATGAAAAAGCACTGGCCTTGATTTGAACAGAGAATTCACTGGCCTTGATTTGAACAGAGAATTCACTGGCCTTGATTTGAACAGAGAATTCACTGGCCTTGATTTGAACAGAGAATTCAAATTAATTATATATAATATAATGTGTTATATTTGTAATGTACACTTATAGAAACCAGGGTGTTCTTCCAAATATAAAGTAATGAATGCACATATTATACTCTTATTGTAGATTCTTGTTTACCCCAATGATGGTATAATTATTTTAGGTATACATCAAATTACATAATAGAAACTCCTCATCATTGAAATAGAGCTTTTAGTTGTCTTTCTTGTTGTCTTTAACTGGTTGTGTACCCACCCATCTAGAATGCACTTTATCACTTGAAGGACAGTTCTGTATACTACAAAGAAATGCCACAAAACGTCTTTTGAATACGGTTGACCTTGGGAATTGTTACGAATATGTAAATATTTTTGGCAGTGTTAATGATATACAGTACAGTTATATAGTACAATGTTGCACGTGTGCGAGTCAATGATTGTGAGGTACAATACATTTTATTGCAAGTTTTGTTCCCCAACTGCGGTGAAGCTGTCTGGTTTCTATTTCATTAATGTCAATGATGTTTGTCAACCCTCTGGCTCACCCTAATGGTATCAGGATGCTATTGAAATTATTTATTCTGACATGATTCATTGGCCAATATAAAATGTAAGTTTCCATATGTTCCAATGCTATAAGCTGGTCTCCATTGCTTTGTTCCAAAATGCACACTAGCATACTACACATGGCCAAAAGTATGTGGACATCCCTTCAAATTAGTGGTTTCGGCTATTTCACTCACACCCACCCATTGCTGACAGGTGTATATCATCGAGAACACAGCCATGCAATCTCCATAGACAAACATTGGCAGTAGAATGGCCCATACTTAAGAGCTCGTTGCACTGTCATAAGATAGCACCTTTCCAACAAGTCAGTTCATCAACGTTCTGCCTTGGTAGAGCTGCACCCGTCAACTGTAAGTCCTGTTATTGTGAAGTGGATACGTCTAGGAGCCACAACGGCTCAGCTGGGAAGCGTTCTGGGACCGCCGAGTGCTGAAGCACGCAGTGCGTTAAAATCGCCTGTCCTCGGTTGCAACACTCGCAGAGTTCCAAACTGCACAAGAACTGTTCGTCGGGAGCTTCATGAAATGGGTTTCCATGGCCGAGCAGCCGCACACAAGCCTAAGATTAGTGGCTGGAGTGGTGTAAAGCTCGCCGCCATTGGACTCTGGAGCAGTGGAAACGCGTTCTCTGGAGTAATGAATTATGCTTCACCATCTGAAAGTTTGGTGGAGGAGGAATAATGGTCTGGGGCTGTTTTTCATGGTTTGGGATAGGCCCCTTAGTTCCAGTGAAGGGAAATCATAACACCACAGAATACAATGACATTCTAGACCATTCTGTGCTTCCAACTTTGTGCCAACAGTTTGGGGAAGGCCCTTCCTTTCCTGTTTCAGCATGACAATTCCCCCATGCACAAAACAAAGTCCATACAGAAATGGTTTGTAGAGATAGGTGTGGAAGAACTTGACTGGCCTGCACAGAGCTCTGACCTCATCCCCTTCGAACACCTATGGGATGAATTGGAACACCGACTGCGAGCCAGGTCTCATCGCCCAACATCAATGCCCAACCTCACTAATGCTCTTTTGGCTGAATGGAAGTCTGTTATAGCAGTAAAGGGGGATACCAACGCCACATTAATGCCCATGATTTTGGAATGAGATGTTTGACAAACAGGTGTCCACATACTTTTGCATTCCAAATACGTTGTTCCAGCCTAAGTAGTGTACTAGTTTGGATATAGTATACTCATAGCAGCTGGTTCATTTCATTTCAGTCCAACCCATGATATGATTCCATATAGGCCTACATTCAAAAAACAAACAAACAAACAAATCAACAGTAATATGGATGTCATTGAAGCCATAGAGGGTAGAGGGTGTCACCGGCCTATGAGTACTCATGCAGCTGTCTGCACAATGTCACAATATGTCATGACTACTGAATGTACATCTCTCTCCCCCTTTGTTGTCCATCTCACCCGAAACAGCTGGTTGTGATCAGAGGTGGTGATGCAACCAGGGTGTATCGCCATCGAGTCATCCCCCCCGTGAGCACACAACACAGCTGTCACAGAACATCATCATCATCATTACCCAGACACCAGGGTGTTATTACAATGGCTAGTGGATCCACAGGCCACCCGGTTCAGTTTCAATGGGGATGACTTAGCAGGTTGCGCCCACTCACATATTGTAATTTGGAGCCACCTACAGTTAGTCACATAAGAATGCATGTCTGGAAAGGGGAGCTGGGAAATTTGAAGGCACTCATGGGAGGAGAGGGATACTTCTAATGGAAAGAATGAGAGAGAATTAAGTTTTAGAACTACGTAGCCTACATGGGAAGACCGCTAAAACTCATGCATGTGTAAGTGATTACGCTGAACAAAAATATAAATGCAACATGGAAGTGTTAATCCCATGTTTCATAAATTGAAATTTCATAAATTGAAAATCTGTTTACCTCCCTGTTAGTGAGCATTTCACCTTTGCCAAAATAATCCATCCACCTGACAGGTGTGGCATATCAAGAAGCTGATTAAACAGCATGATCATTACACAGGTGCATCTTGTGCTGGGAACAATGTTACCCAATGAGTATGTTTGGGATGCTCTGGATCGACGTGTATGACAGAGGGTTCCAGTTCCCTCCAATATCCAGCAACTTCGCACAGCCATGGAAGAGGAGTGGGACAACATTCCACAGGCCACAATCAACAAGTCAATGCGAAGGAGATGTCACGCTGCATGAGGCAAATGTTGATCACACCAGATACTGACTGGTTTTCTGATCCACGCCCCTAACTTTTTTTTTTAAAGCTATCTGTGACCAACAGATGCATATCTGTATTCCCAGTCATGTGAAATCCATAGATTAGGGACAAATTAATGTATTTCAATTGACTGATTTCCTTATTTGAACTGTAACTCAGTAAAAATTTTGTAATTGTTGCATATTGCATCTATAGTTTTGTACATTTACAGACCTGTAGTAGCCTACTACTGTAGCCTAAAACCTATCCTGTGAAGGTGTGTTAGGTCTACACCTTGCCTAACATATCCTACAAATACCTAGGCATCTGGTTAGACTGTAAACTCAACTTCCAGACTCACATCAACCATCTCCAATCCAAAATTAAATCCAGAATTGGCTTCCTATTTCGCAACAAAGCCTCCTTCACTCATGCTGCCAAACATGCCCTTGTAAAACTGACTATCCTACCGATCCTTGATTTCGGCGATGTCATTTACAAACTAGCCTCCAACACTCTACTTAGCAAATTGGATGAAGTCTATTACAGTGCCATCCATTTTATTACCAAAGCCCCATACACTACCCATCACTGCGACCTGTATGCTCTCGTTGGCTGGCCTTCATTATATATTTGTCGCCAAACCCACTGGCTCCAGGTCATCTATAAGTCTTTATTAGGTAAATCCCCGCCCTATCTCAGCTCACTGGTCACAATAGCAACACCCACCCATAGCATGCGCTCCAGCAGGTATATCTCACTGGTCACCCCCAAAGCCAACACCTCCTTTGGCCGCTATTCCTTCCAGTTCGCTGCTGCCAATGACTGGAACGAATTGCAAAAATCATTGAAGCTAGAGGTTCCTATCTCCCTCACTAACTTTAAGCATCAGCTGTCAAAGCTGCTTATTGATCACTGCACCTGTATATAGCCCTTCTGTAAATAGCCCACACTACTACCTCATCCCCATATTTATTTTTGTTATTTTCACTAATCTTGCACTCCAGTATCTCTATTTGCACATCATAATTTGCACATCCTTCATTCCTGTGTTAATGATGATAATCAGTAATTTATATCACCACTATGGTCTATTTATTGTCCTACCTCCTAACCTTACTGCATTTTGCACTACATTTTGCACTTTGTATATAGATTTTCTACTGTGTTTTTGTCTATGTTTGTTTACTGTGTAACTGTGTTGTTTTTGTCGCACTGCTTTGCTTTGTCTTGGCCAGGTCGCAGTTGCAAATGAGAACTTGTTCTCAACTGACCTACCTGGTTAAATAAAGGTGAAATAAAAAAATAAAAAACAGGCCTAAGTTCTGATGGCCTTTCTCACCCATTGTGTTATAATGGTGAGATCTTGTTTTTTTTACCACTGTAGTTAGCCTATGTTGTCCTGGATACAGTGAAACATTCACTCATTCCCGGCTGCAGAACAGAGGTTGGCGCCTCCATCACACATTTCTTGATGATCCGATAAATGGTTGATTTAGATGCAATTATCAGCAGCAATATCCTTGCCTGTGAAGCCCTTTATGTGCAAAGCAATGATGACGGCACGTGTTTCCTTGCACGAAACCATGGTTGACAGAGGAAGAACAATGATTTCAAGCCCCACCCTCCTTTTAAAGCTTCCAGTCTGTTATTCTGACTCAATCAGCATGATTGTCAAACATGGTTTCCATATGTGCGATGTGTTTGATACCGTTCTATTTCATTCCAGCCATTACAATGAGGCCGTCCTCCTATAGCTCCTCCCACTAGCCTCCACTGATTGACATTTCCTAAAGCTTAAAGAAACCTTAAAGACCTCAAGCATGTGTGATGAAAATAATTGTTTACTGCCATCTGCTGGGGCATTGTGAACCAATTCAGTTTACGTTACAGAAAGAAACATTGCAAAAGCTTCTTTGGTAAAGCCCAATTAATTTGAACAACATTCATGGGTCATGGTAGTAGGTGACTGAAGTGATTAAGAATAAAATATAAATACGAAAAAAATGTATTTTTTTGAACGAGCTTGATGCAATTCAACACTTTGATAATAACAGCCTTTAATCGGTCAAACCATGATGTAATATACAATTCATACTTTAACATAACATTTCATTGAGCGCAAGGGAAATTAATGTAAGATAAAACTATAGGAACGAAAAGGCGGATCACAATTCAGACGAGAAGAATATTCCGTCGGACTAAATATCAGTTCTGTAACTTCCTGTTACAGCTGAACCAGCCGTGGATTGCAACATTCCTGGTAAGTCTATCTTTACATTTTGGGTTATAATGGGTTAAAAAATAAATTATGATATTTCTGTATAAACGGTTAAGGCTTTTATTTGTAAATTATACAATTACTTTATATTACATGTAACGTTAGTCAAGCTAGGAAGCTCGTGTGGGAACTGTGTTTTTCAGCACACGTAACGTTACAGAAGATAGATAGCTAACGTTAAATATCTACGTAAATACCTACCTAACTAGCTGATACAGTTTTACAACATTAATATTTTCGTAAGGACCCAGAAGAATGATGTGTTTCCAGTCTGTACAAGATATGATGCCATTGACTGAGCTGCTTTGGTTAGCTAGCTAGTTAATTTGCTAATCCCCCACATGCCGTCTCAGGTAAAGCCAGCTACAGAAACTGAAAAATGCCGAAAAAGAAGACTGGTGCCCGTAAGAAGGCAGAGAACCGCAAGGAACGGGAGAAACAGACTCGAGCCAACAAGGGCTTTGTTGACGTTGCGAAGTCCCCTTGCAATTCAGCAATGGTATGGAATAATATACAGTCGTGGTCAAAAGTTTTGAGAATGACACAAGTATTGGTGTCCACAAAGTTTGCTGCTTCAGTGTTCTTAGATCTTTATGTCAGTAGTTACTATGGTACACTGAAGTATAATTACAAGTATTCCATAAGTGTCAAAGGCTTTCATTGACAATGACATTCAGTTTATGCAAAGAGTCAATATTTGCAGTGTTGACCCTTCTTTTTCAAGACCTGTGCAATCCGCCCTGGCATGCTGTCAATTAACTTCTGGGCCACATCCTGACTGATGGCAGGCCATTCTTGCATAATCAATACTTGGAGTTTGTCATAAGTTGTGGTTTTTTGTTTGTCCACCTGCCTCTTGAGGAATCGACCACAAGTTCTCAATGGGATTAAGGTCTGGGGAGTTTCCTGGCCATGGACCCAAAATGTCGATGTTTTGTTCCCCGAGCCACTTAGTTATTTGTTGTGGCAAGGTGCTCCGTCATGCTGGAAAAGGCATTGGTCGTCACCAAACTGATCTTGGATAGTTGGGAGAAGTTGCTCTCTGAGGATGTGTTGGTACCATTCTTTATTCATGGCTGTGTTCTTAGGCAAAATTGTGAGTGAGCCCACTCCCTTAGCTGAGAAGCAACCCCACACATGAATGGTCTGAGGATGCTTTACTGTTGGCATGACACGGGACTGATGGTAGCGCTCACCTTGTCTTCTCCGGACAAGGTGTTTTCCGGATGGCCCAAACAATCAGAAAGGGGATTCATCAGAGAAAATGACTACCCCAGTCCTCAGCAGTCCAATCCCTGTACCTTTTGCAGAATATCAGTCTGTCCCTGATGTTTTTACTGGAGAGAAGTGGCTTCTTTGCTGCCCTTCTTGACACCAGGCCATCCTCCAAAAGTCTTTGCCTCACTGTGCGTGCAGATGCACTCACACCTGCCTGCTGCCATTC
Source organism: Thymallus thymallus (assembly GCA_023634145.1). Taxonomy (NCBI): domain Eukaryota; kingdom Metazoa; phylum Chordata; class Actinopteri; order Salmoniformes; family Salmonidae; genus Thymallus; species Thymallus thymallus. The sequence goes on from JAKYLM010000074.1 coordinate 614,473, forward strand.
CTGTGCAAGCTCTGCACTGGTGGTGCCCCGATCCCGCAGCTGAATCAACTTTAGGAGACGGTCCTGGCACTTGCTGGACTTTCTTGGGCGCCCTGACGCCCTCTTCACAACAATTGAACCTCTCTCCTTGAAGTTCTTGATGATCCGATAAATGGTTGATGGGAACTGTACAGTATGGGAGAGAATGGGCATGGAGTCGTGGAGGTGTTAAGTGCACGCCCAGAATACTAGAGACCCATTACAATATGGTCGTCTCATCTAGCCTCTCCACACACAGCTCTACAGATGTTACTATGGGCTGAGGAAACACCTAACAGCATTGATTTCCCTCTGGGGGTGGGGTTTCACACACACCACACAGTTTCCATCTGCCCATTTGTTTGTATTGCACAGGGAGACAAGATAAGATGAAACAATTAAGCTTGGGGAGCATTTGCCTTTTTGTACCAGAGGAGGGTTTTGATAGGTCCTGATTGTACTGTGTGTGAATGCGTATCTGACATCTTCACCAGAACATTTAAAAGCCTTTAATTGCTTCCTGTTTTATGTAAGGGGGTGTGTTTAATTTACTTCACTTCCTGAAAGGTCATTCTCTCCGTTCACAGCGAACTCTTACGTCCACTTATTCTATTTAATGACCATGAAAAAGCACTGGCCTTGATTTGAACAGAGAATTCACTGGCCTTGATTTGAACAGAGAATTCACTGGCCTTGATTTGAACAGAGAATTCACTGGCCTTGATTTGAACAGAGAATTCAAATTAATTATATATAATATAATGTGTTATATTTGTAATGTACACTTATAGAAACCAGGGTGTTCTTCCAAATATAAAGTAATGAATGCACATATTATACTCTTATTGTAGATTCTTGTTTACCCCAATGATGGTATAATTATTTTAGGTATACATCAAATTACATAATAGAAACTCCTCATCATTGAAATAGAGCTTTTAGTTGTCTTTCTTGTTGTCTTTAACTGGTTGTGTACCCACCCATCTAGAATGCACTTTATCACTTGAAGGACAGTTCTGTATACTACAAAGAAATGCCACAAAACGTCTTTTGAATACGGTTGACCTTGGGAATTGTTACGAATATGTAAATATTTTTGGCAGTGTTAATGATATACAGTACAGTTCTATAGTACAATGTTGCACGTGTGCGAGTCAATGATTGTGAGGTACAATACATTTTATTGCAAGTTTTGTTCCCCAACTGCGGTGAAGCTGTCTGGTTTCTATTTCATTATTGTCAATGATGTTTGTCAACCCTCTGGCTCACCCTAATGGTATCAGGATGCTATTGAAATTATTTATTCTGACATGATTCATTGGCCAATATAAAATGTAAGTTTCCATATGTTCCAATGCTATAAGCTGGTCTCCATTGCTTTGTTCCAAAATGCACACTAGCATACTACACATGGCCAAAAGTATGTGGACATCCCTTCAAATTAGTGGTTTCGGCTATTTCACTCACACCCACCCATTGCTGACAGGTGTATATCATCGAGAACACAGCCATGCAATCTCCATAGACAAACATTGGCAGTAGAATGGCCCATACTTAAGAGCTCGTTGCACTGTCATAAGATAGCACCTTTCCAACAAGTCAGTTCATCAACGTTCTGCCTTGGTAGAGCTGCACCCGTCAACTGTAAGTCCTGTTATTGTGAAGTGGATACGTCTAGGAGCCACAACGGCTCAGCTGGGAAGCGTTCTGGGACCGCCGAGTGCTGAAGCACGCAGTGCGTTAAAATCGCCTGTCCTCGGTTGCAACACTCGCAGAGTTCCAAACTGCACAAGAACTGTTCGTCGGGAGCTTCATGAAATGGGTTTCCATGGCCGAGCAGCCGCACACAAGCCTAAGATTAGTGGCTGGAGTGGTGTAAAGCTCGCCGCCATTGGACTCTGGAGCAGTGGAAACGCGTTCTCTGGAGTAATGAATTATGCTTCACCATCTGAAAGTTTGGTGGAGGAGGAATAATGGTCTGGGGCTGTTTTTCATGGTTTGGGATAGGCCCCTTAGTTCCAGTGAAGGGAAATCATAACACCACAGAATACAATGACATTCTAGACCATTCTGTGCTTCCAACTTTGTGCCAACAGTTTGGGGAAGGCCCTTCCTTTCCTGTTTCAGCATGACAATTCCCCCATGCACAAAACAAAGTCCATACAGAAATGGTTTGTAGAGATAGGTGTGGAAGAACTTGACTGGCCTGCACAGAGCTCTGACCTCATCCCCTTCGAACACCTATGGGATGAATTGGAACACCGACTGCGAGCCAGGTCTCATCGCCCAACATCAATGCCCAACCTCACTAATGCTCTTTTGGCTGAATGGAAGTCTGTTATAGCAGTAAAGGGGGATACCAACGCCACATTAATGCCCATGATTTTGGAATGAGATGTTTGACAAACAGGTGTCCACATACTTTTGCATTCCAAATACGTTGTTCCAGCCTAAGTAGTGTACTAGTTTGGATATAGTATACTCATAGCAGCTGGTTCATTTCATTTCAGTCCAACCCATGATATGATTCCATAGAGGCCTACATTCAAAAAACAAACAAACAAATCAACAGTAATATGGATGTCATTGAAGCCATAGAGGGTAGAGGGTGTCACCGGCCTATGAGTACTCATGCAGCTGTCTGCACAATGTCACAATATGTCATGACTACTGAATGTACATCTCTCTCCCCCTTTGTTGTCCATCTCACCCGAAACAGCTGGTTGTGATCAGAGGTGGTGATGCAACCAGGGTGTATCGCCATCGAGTCATCCCCCCCGTGAGCACACAACACAGCTGTCACAGAACATCATCATCATCATTACCCAGACACCAGGGTGTTATTACAATGGCTAGTGGATCCACAGGCCACCCGGTTCAGTTTCAATGGGGATGACTTAGCAGGTTGCGCCCACTCACATATTGTAATTTGGAGCCACCTACAGTTAGTCACATAAGAATGCATGTCTGGAAAGGGGAGCTGGGAAATTTGAAGGCACTCATGGGAGGAGAGGGATACTTCTAATGGAAAGAATGAGAGAGAATTAAGTTTTAGAACTACGTAGCCTACATGGGAAGACCGCTAAAACTCATGCATGTGTAAGTGATTACGCTGAACAAAAATATAAATGCAACATGGAAGTGTTAATCCCATGTTTCATAAATTGAAATTTCATAAATTGAAAATCTGTTTACCTCCCTGTTAGTGAGCATTTCACCTTTGCCAAAATAATCCATCCACCTGACAGGTGTGGCATATCAAGAAGCTGATTAAACAGCATGATCATTACACAGGTGCATCTTGTGCTGGGAACAATGTTACCCAATGAGTATGTTTGGGATGCTCTGGATCGACGTGTATGACAGAGGGTTCCAGTTCCCTCCAATATCCAGCAACTTCGCACAGCCATGGAAGAGGAGTGGGACAACATTCCACAGGCCACAATCAACAAGTCAATGCGAAGGAGATGTCACGCTGCATGAGGGAAATGTTGATCACACCAGATACTGACTGGTTTTCTGATCCACGCCCCTAACTTTTTTTTTTAAAGCTATCTGTGACCAACAGATGCATATCTGTATTCCCAGTCATGTGAAATCCATAGATTAGGGACAAATTAATGTATTTCAATTGACTGATTTCCTTATTTGAACAGTAACTCAGTAAAAAGTTTGTAATTGTTGCATATTGCATCCTCAAAGTCTTTGCCTCACTGTGCGTGCAGATGCACTCACACCTGCCTGCTGCCATTCCTGTGCAAGCTCTGCACTGGTGGTGCCCCGATCCCGCAGCTGAATCAACTTTAGGAGACGGTCCTGGCACTTGCTGGACTTTCTTGGGCGCCCTGACGCCCTCTTCACAACAATTGAACCTCTCTCCTTGAAGTTCTTGATGATCCGATAAATGGTTGATTTAGGTGCAATCTTACCAGCAGCAATATCCATGCCTGTGAAGCCCTTTTTGTTGCAAAGCAATGATGACGGCACGTGTTTCCTTGCAGGTAACCATGGTTGACAGAGGAAGAACAATGATTTCAAGCACCACCCTCCTTTTAAAGCTTCCAGTCTGTTATTCTGACTCATCAGCATGACAGAGTGATCTCCAGCCTTGTCCTCGTCAACACTCTCACCTGTGTTAACAAGACAATCACTGACATGATGGCAGCTGGTCCTTTTGTGGCAGGGCTGAAATGCAGTGGAAATGTTTTTTGTGGGATTAAGTTCATTTTCATGGCAAAGAGGGACTTTGCAATTAATTGCAATTCATCTGATCACTCTTCATGTCATTCTGGAGTATATGCAAATTGCCATCATCAACGCTGAGGCAGCAAACTTTGTGGAGACCAATACGTGTGTCATTCTCAAAATCTTCTGACCACGACTGTACAGTACATGTTCTCATCACAGCGCACAATAAACTGGATAGCTAACGATTACTGTCAATCATGATTATTTCCCTAGTACTTACTGTAGTCCTCCTATCTTGGGTTGCAGGAATGTGACAAATGCCAGAGGTAAGACATCTTCAATCAATATTTTTTACATGTAATCTTAATGGATAACTTAACTAGCTGACATTGGTCTGTGTGAACACAATGCAACTATGTGAACAATATACATAATTTCTTTATTAGCAACTACAGTATAATCTACAGGTGATGGAGGCTTTGACACTTTGTTCCCCTGTTTCAATGACACCCAAGACGGCAGAAGAACAGAGCTTTCTGCTACTTCTGTGCCAACGTTCAGAAGCTGCCCCAGTGCGGTCAATGTGGTGAGTCTAAGATAAATTGTGACGCATGGCATGTTTCTGATTTTAAAATCCCTTGAGCCCAACTTAATTCAATACAACTTGATATATCCCCTCAGGTGGCAAAGAAAGATATTATACGTGATATATTTGTATAGTATTGCAAGAACCATGTATAATGTTATGTTGTGTTGTGATACTGTCTTTCTGTATTCCAACTAAAGGCAAAACCAAATGCATGAAGTCATCAGACTGTGTCATCAAGCACCCAGGGATCCACGCTACGGGAATGGGCATGGTGGTAAGAGATGAGAGCTGTTTGAAAAACATTATTATTCCAACTGAGATGTAGTAATCATCAGTGCACACATAGCAAAACGTTTCACACTGGAAAACAAAATCAAGTGTTTCTTATCGGTTAAATTCAGGTAGTCCCCGATAGTTTGCCTCCTTTGGTTTCGAGTGAATATGACCACGGGTTGCATTCATTATGCCGATTCTGTTGCAAAACGTTTTGCAACTATAACCGTTTGCTCCAAACAAAAAATGTTTTGTTTCTATTGGACAAATTGAAGGTAGGTCCCGTTTCGTTTGCTTCTTAAATGGTAAATGGTTTCCATTGCAAGATGTAATGAATACACACCTGGTGTATGCCTACATCTATTTAACATTGTCATATGTGCCCAGATTGTCCACAGTCATGAGTTTATCATTGGATGTCTTTATGATATTGATATGTGGAATGAATCTCTGTCCACAAGGGGGCGGTGTGTGACTTCTGTGAGGCCTGGGTGTGCCACGGGAGAAAGTGCCTCAGTACCCATGCTTGCACATGTCCTCTCATGGATGCCGACTGTATCGAGTGTGAACGCTGTGTATGGGACCATGGTAAATTATGACATTTGTAATATTATCAAACCTGCCTGGTCTGCAAAACTAACCAAGGCCTATAATTAGCATTATTTTTTAAATGTCAATACATGCACCTAAATGCCATCCATCTTGTGTTCCTTTTGTAATCATTCCCCTTTTTTTCCTATCTGACACAGGGGGAAGGGTATACCGTTGCTCCTTCTGCCACAACTTCCTGTGTGAGGACGACCAGTTTGAGCACCAAGCCAGTTGCCAGGTCCTGGAAGCGGAGACTTACAAATGTGAGCTATTAGGATGTCTTCTTCACCCGTCAATCATCCACACACACACACACTCTATTGTGTTGGATCATGAGAGATCAAGAACTTTCAACACCATAAACTCTTGGTGTTCCACCCTTAGGGAATACTTTGGCAGACATGGCACACCATGCACCGTTTATAGAAAAGTAGGCATTCTGCCGATTGAAAGTTATACTGATGAAATACAAATGTTCAATGTGTTAATATATGCTGTACTTTCCCCCATGTTAATTACAGGTGCTTCCTGCAACAGACTGGGGCAACACTCCTGCCTGCGCTGCAAGGTAATGGAAAAGTTCCAAGTATTCATACCCCTTGGATTTCTTCCCCCCAAAATGTTCTAATTTAATTGTAATTTTTAGTCAAAAATCTAGTCAATATACTCTGTAATGTAAGTGGAAGAAAAAGTATCATCTTATTTAAAAATGTATACAAATTAAAAAAGTATTCAGCCCCTTTGTTCAGGCAAGCCTAAATTAGCTCAGGAGTAACAATTGGCTTAACAAATCACATAATAAACCCTCTGTGTTTTTGGATGACTAACCCTTCCTCTGTCCCCCATACATACAACATCTTTAAGGTCCCTCAGTCAAATTTCAAGTACAGATTCAACAACAAAGACCAAGGAGCTTTTCAAAAGCTTCATAGGCCAGTGATTAGTTGATGGTTAACAATAACAAATCAGACTTTGAATATCTCTTTTAAGAATGGTTAAGTTAATAATTATGCTGTGGATGGATAATGATGCACTTAGACACATCAAATATACAGTCGTCCCTCTGAGCTGAGCTGCAGGACAGGAATTAAACTGCTGAAGAACGTTACCATGAGGCCATTGGCGATTCAAAACAGTTACAGAGTTCAATGGCTGTGATGGAAGAAAACTGAGGACGGAACAACAACGTTATAGTGACTCTACAATAATGAACTAAATGACTGAGAAAAATAAGAATACAAATATACAGAATAAACATATTTACAGAACATGCTTCCTGTACGCAACAACTCACTAAAGTAATACTGAAGAAAAAAAAACAAGGCAAAGGAATACACTTTTTGGTCCTAAATGCAAAGCCTTATGTTTGGCGCGCTGTCCGACACAACACGTCACTGAGTAACTGCCTCCTTATTGTCAAGCATGGAGGTGGCTGCATCATGTTATGGGTATGCTTGACATCGCCAAATACCAGGGAGGTTTTCAGGAGAAAAAAGAGACTGGATGGATCTAAGCCAGCGGTTCTCAATCCTGGTCCCGGGAACCCAAACGGGGCGTACATTTTCAGGTGAGAAGTGCTAAGGCAAAAACTAAAACCAGGATTGAGAACCACTGATCTAAGCACATACAAACTCCTAGAGGAAAACCTGGTTCAGTCTGCTTTACAGAAGACACTGGGAGACAAATTCACCTTTCAGCAGGACAATAACCTACAAGACGAGGCCAAATCTACACTGGAGTTTCTTACCAAGAAGACTGTGAATATTGCTGTCTAGCCATGATCCTCAACGTCTTGACAGAACTTGAAGAATTATGAAAAGAATAATGGGCTAACATTGCACAATCCAGGTGTGTAATTAGAGACTTACCCACCAAAAAACTCACAGCTGTAAACGATGCCAAAGGGGATTCTTACATGTATTGACTTGGGGAGCTGAATACTTATGCAACTATATAACTATATTTTAGTTATTTAATTTCTATTAATTTTAAATGTTACCCATTTGGATGTTGGTTATTGACAAAAAATGACAATTAATACATTTTAATCTGACTTTGTAACACAATAAAATGTGAAGAAATCCAAGGGGTATGAACACTTCATGGCACTAAATCAACACACTGTTCCTCATGCCAGTGTAGTTGTGTTTGTTACTGCTGTTCAAAATGCCTCTCTATACACATTGATCTACATTTTACATTTGAGTCATTTAGCAGACGCTCTTATCCAGATCGACACTACAGCGATGTTGGTCCTGATTTAGCTATCCCAGACAAGTTTTTTTAATTCGGAGACAGAATCCCCATGTTGTTGCCTACTCACAGCAGTCACCGACACTCATTTAATGCAATCTGATGGCTACCGATCCCATGTTTTAGATTTTTTTCGGTACAAAATCCGCAGTGCTCTTTTAGTGAGATAGCCAATGAGAGCTCGCCAGAGAAGATAGCCAAGATCATGGCCTTGACTCGCATCACCCAGAATGTGCACTCTCGACCAGGAGGTTACTTTTTCGCAGCAGATTTGGGAGAATTTACGCAGCAGGTTAGGTTGAGGTTAGAAAAAGGGTTAGGGTTAGCTAAAATAAAATGCTCTCCTAATCTGCTACGAAAAGTCAATTCCGGTCACGGCTGTATTCTGTCTAGTTACAACCATTTACCAGTGGGAAGGGAATACATTCCCTGGATTTGATACATGACTGTAACCTATAGTAACATGGCCCATTTGTGGTGAACTGTGTCTCCCTCCCCAGGCTTGTTTCTGTGACGACCATGTGAAGAGTAAGGTGTTTAAACAGGACAAGGGTAAAAATCCTCCTTGCCCCAAGTGTGGCCATGAGACCCAGGAGACTAAGGACCTCAGCATGTCCAGTGAGTCCGCCATCTAACATCTAATCAGTGCTTCAATCAATCATTTATTAAAACTCTTCATTCATGAAGAGGAAAAGTAGGTAGTGATGGCAGTGCAGTTGTATGTACATTGTAATATCAACATTATATATTTGAGTATATTGAGTATAATGTTTGTATCATCATCATTACAAATCACTAGTTTTCGTAATGTTTTCTTGTAGCAGATGTCAGATCTTAAACCTCTGAAGTATCCCGCACCACATTCAACACCTTTTTATTGTTGTGTATGTGAACTCACCGGATCGGTATTAATACTCAAGATTCTCAGCTCACATCTGTATTAATACTCAAGATTCTCAGCTCACATCTGTATTAATACTCAAGATTCTCAGCTCACATCTGTATTAATACTCAAGATTCTCAGCTCACATCTGTATTAATACTCTAGATTCTCAGCTCATATCTGTATTCCTGTAATCGCCCTGCAGCCCGTACAACGAAGTTTGGCCGACAGAGTGGTGCTGACGAGGATAGCTACGGCTATGGAGGTTATGGAGCCTCTGGCTACGACTCCTACTGGAAGAATGTGCCGTCCTCCGGAGGAGGGGAGGGAGACCAGGAGGATGATGACGGAGATGATGATGATGATGAAGATGAGGAGGAGGAAGATGATGAGGAAGAGGAGGAGGAAGAGGTAGCTGACTCTCTGGCTGGTCTTAAAATTGAAGGGACCCCCGTGACTGAAGCAGTCCCCTAGGAGGTTGGTTCCCATCACATCTCTCCACATCTCCGCTACCCAAAGAAGAGGGGACTATATATATATATATATATATATATATATATATATATATATATATATACAAGGAGTTTGTGTGCAATGCATTGCAGTACACTGTAATAAGATGTTTAAAGTGATAGTTCATCACTGTATGTGTACTGCTTAATTGTTTCTGTACTTTACATTAGCACATTGAAAAAAGACTGTCGGTCATCCAGAACCTCTGTATGGCTGTTGCCTAACATTGGTGAAATATCCTTTTTAAGTTTTAAGCAACATGTAAATGTAATTGATCAGACTGGTCAACAGTGGTGTGTATTCATGGACGCCAAAGGGAAGCCAGGCTTCCCCAAATATCTGACCAATAAAAAATGTGTAATTATAAAATAATGTATCTTTTCCATCAATTCCCAAGGAGCTGAATTTTTTTTTATTTTTTATTTCACCTTTATTTAACCAGGTAGGTCAGTTGAGAACAAGTTCTCATTTGCAACTGCGACCTGGCCAAGACAAAGCAAAGCAGTGAGTTGAGAACAAGTTCTCATTTGCAACTGCGACCTGGCCAAGACAAAGCAAAGCAGTGCGACAAAAACAACACAGAGTTACACAGTAAACAAACATGGTCAAAAACACAATGGAAAGTCTATATACAGAGTGCAAAATGTAGTGCAAAATGCAGTAAGGTTAAGAGGTAGGACAATAAATAGACCATAGTGGTGAGACAAATTACAGATTATCATCATTAACACAGGAATGAAGGATGTGCAAATTATGATGTGCAAATAGAGATACTGGAGTGCAAGATTTGTGAAAAATAACAAAAATAAATATGGGGATGAGGTAGTAGTGTGGGCTATTTACAGAAGGGCTATATACAGGTGCAGTGATCGATAAGCAGCTCTGACAGCTGATGCTTAAAGTTAGTGAGGGAGATAGGAACCTCTAGCTTCAGTGATTTTTGCAATTCGTTCCAGTCATTGGCAGCAGAGAACTGGAAGGAATGGCGGCCAAAGGAGGTGTTGGCTTTGGGGGTGACCAGTGAGATATACCTGCTGGAGCGCATGCTACGGGTGGGTGTTGCTATAGTGACCAGTGAGCTGAGATAGGGCGGGGATTTACCTAGTAATGACTTATAGATGACCTGGAATCTCACAGGAGAAATCGTCAGAGCGAGGGGAAACGTTATGTGACATTAGATGATTAGCGGAGGTGCATCAAGATGGCGGCCTCCATGCACTTACCACAAATTCCAAATTGTTCTATATTCGCTGTATTGTACATTTGGTATTCATTAGCCTCCCCATTGGCAAAAGCATCAGCTACTCTTCCTGTTGTCCACATGAAACTTGACATAGTACAGAACATTATTAGTCAAGGACTGAAATGCAAACGTTTAAAACGTCACACAGCCTACATATCAGTACATGCACACAATATCTAGATCTAATACATAGTACAGTGCAAATAACAATACAATATACACTACCGTTCAAAGGTTTGGGGTCACTTAGAAATGTCCTTGTTTTTTAAAGAAAAGCAATTGTTTTGTCCATTAAAATAACATAACATTTATCAGAAATACAGTGTAGACATTGTTAATGTTGTAAATGACTATTGTAGCTGGAAATGGCAGATTTTTTATGGAATATCTACATAGGTGTGCAGAGGCCCATTATCAGCAACCATCACTCCTGTGTTCCAATGGCACGTTGTGTTAGATAATCCAAGTTTATCATTTTAAAAGGCTAATAGAAAACCCTTTTGCAATTATGTTAGCACAGCTGAAAACTGTTGTGGTGATTTAAAGAAGCAATAAAACTGGCCTTCTTTAGACTAGTTGACTAGTAGTGTACACTGGGGGCCAAAAGTTTGGAATATTACTCTTTCAAGGGTTTTTCTTTATTTGTGCTATTTTTTAAATTGTAGAATAATAGTGAAGACATAAACTATGACATAGCACATATGGAATCATGTAGTAATTCCATATGTGTTATCAAAGCAAAGGGTAGCTACTTTGAAGAATCTCAAATATAACATATATTTTGATTTGTTTAACACTTTTTTTGGTTACTACATGATTCCATATGTGTTATGTCATAGTTTTGATGTCTTCACTTTTATTCTACAATGTAAAAAATAGTGCAAATAAAGAAACCCTTGAATGAGTAATATTACACTTTTGGCCCCCAGTGTATAAATATATCAAAAAATCTGTTTTGTTTTATGTTGTTCTGCCATGCATAATATGCAGTAGGCTATGTATTGTATAATGGGTGCAATCATAATTTTAATTCAGGTAATTGATTCGGGCTTGGGTTTATAAGCCTATACATAAACTAATATGCATATGGTGGGTTTTGGATTAATCATCACCTAAGAAAGCGCTGTCCATGTCGTTTACACTGTTTCAACCTGCTGTTGAAGTAATTTCTTCAAATTGGTCATCACAGTGAGGTGAGTTTTAAAAGTACGATAGGCTGTTTTGATGATGTGTGTTTGATGTAATTTTCGATTACATATGCACTGTTCTCAAAAGTGAGCACAAATGTGATTAAACTTGAAACTCACACACAGCCTATGTATGCCAGTTAGGCGCTACACCGGTTATGCCAGTTGGGCGCTACACCGGTTATAAAGCGGATTAATGTGCTTAATTTTAAGAAGTTATTTGGCCACTTTACAAACCTTATCAAAACATATAGGTCTAAGGGCTAGGCTACATGAGGTGTGCGACTAGGATTAGAAAAAGGCAAGCTGTTTCTTGTCTTACTGCTCAAGCTGCACATCACTCGCAAGTGATAGGCTAGTATTGTCACCCATTAGACTCTTCTTAATTTAATGTCTTTGCATATACTAAATAATATGTGTAAAATTTGTTTTGATTTAGAATGGACCGTTTATCATTCGGAGCAGGGGCATATGGGAAAAAAATACATCTGTAGCACTTAAATAGCGAATTTCCCGTGGGTCATTTTCATGCCAGCCAGGTAGGCTTTACTCCTGTTGAGAAAAGTTGAGAAATAAATATAGTAGGACCAGCCTATAGAAAGCTTTTTAATAGAGGCCATCAAAACATTGCATAGCCTATAGAAATGTTTCCAGACATGGGCTCTCATGAAGTGTATTCTTAACTTGCGATGACATCACTGTAACAGTGGGAAGTTATGCTTTTAGTTTTTTAGATATTTATAGCCCCAGAATATTGCTAGTTACCCATTCTAAAACTGACTGGAGCTCTATGTTAAGTGTCTGTTATTTATTTTACAGTTGCATCCGACGTGTATACTGTTGAGTCGACAGCATACATAGACACATAGGCTTTGTTCAAGGTCAGTGGAAGGTCCTTTGTAAAAACAGAAAACAATATCCCTAACCGGCTGCCCTGCGGAATACCACACTCAACTGAATTTAATTTGCATGAGAGTGGCTTCCATTAATGAATGGAAGCCACTCTTAGCAAGATAACTCAATCCATAATAAGGCAGAGAATGCAAATCCATAACACCTAAGTTTATTCAGCAATAGGATATGATCAATGACATTACTCTTTTTGTATGGTCATTAGCAGAAAGTATTCATACCCTTTGACTTATTCCACATTTCGTTATTACAGTCTGAATTCTACATTTTTCCTAACCCATCTACACACAGTATCCCATGACAGAGAAAATGTTTCTTGAAAAGTTATTGGAAATAAAATACAGCTCTCTCATTTACATAAATATTCACACCCCTGAATCAATACTTTGTAGAAGCACCATTGGCTGCAATTGCGGCTTTGTCATTTTGTATCAGCTTTGCACATCTGGATGTGGAGATGTTTTCACATTCTTACTTGCAGATTTTCTCAAGCTCTGTTAATTTAAATGAATGGCAATCTTCAGTCTTTCCACAGAATTTCTATGAGATTCTATTCTGGGCTTTGGCTGGACCACTCAATGACTCACATGCTTGTCCTGAAGCCATTCTAGTGTTGCTTTGGCTGTGTGCTTGGGGTCATTGTCCTGTTGGAACATTAATCTTCACCCAGTCTAAAGTAATTTGCACTCTGAAGCAGATTTGCCTGTATTTGTCTCCATTCATTGTTCCCTCTATCCGTACCAGTCTCCCAGTCCCTGCTGCTGAAAAACATCACCATAGCGTGATGCTGCCACCACCATGCTCCACGGTAGGGATGGTGTTAGACTTGTGATGAGTTGTCCCTGGTTATCTCCAGACATAGTGCTTTGCATTCAGGCCAAAGAGTTTATCTCATCAGACCACAGAATATTTAGCCTTTTTGCAAACTTCAGGTGTGCTGCCATATGCTATTTTTCTCAGGAGTGGCTTCCTTCTGGCCACTCTCCCATAAAGCCCAGATTGGCAAAGTGCTGTAGAGACTGTTGTCCTTCTGGCAGGTTCTCCCATCTCATCTAAGGAACTCTAGTTCTGTCAGAGTGGTCATTGGGTTCTTGGTCACCTCCCTGATCAAGGTCCTTCTTGCCCAGTTGCTCAGTTTGGTCAGACGGCCAGCTCTAGGCAGAGTCAGGGTAGATCCATATTTTTTTCATTTCCCCAATGATGCTCTTGGAAACTTTCAACACTCTAGAAATGCCATAGCTTAGAAAAGTCAGTGTGGAACATATTTGAATTCTGCCGTCCTTTATGCACGTTTACCATTGCTACCTGTCTCTAGTTATGGTATTGTTTCATTACATAAAGTTCCAGCTACCTGGCTATTGGCTAATTCCCGCCTAAAGACTAGAGCCTAGACTCAATCAGATCGAGCGTTAACCGGCGATAGTGGACATCTGCATAGCTGATGTTTTTTGGTGGTGTTGGAGATGTAACTGCTTGGAGCTGTCAAATCGGTGAGTAACTGCTCTTGATCATTGTCACAAAGCCTCAACGTCCCACTCGTTTAAAGTTCAGAATGATCAAGTGTAGGCCATTTAGAAATAATGATGTCCAAATTGGAACTAAAATAAGATTTCTATCAGACTAATCAAGGTGCAGATTACATCTCACATTCCAGTGTTCAGCCAATGGCAATGTCCACTTTAGGTGTAATGCCAGGAGCCACTTGTGGATTTGACAGCTCCACCTCCGACGCCGCCATGCAAATCTGATTGAATAAAAATTCCACTCCCCATAAGGCCTGGCTGCTTTGACCCAAGCTGCAAGTGCTGTTCCTGATTGATTGATTGGCAGCGTAGAGCTCATTGAGCTAGAATAAGAACTAGAGGAAGCCCTTAAAATGGTCAACCGTTATTTCCAACGTAATCTACTCAGGGTTGCATACGCCGATTTGGTGGGGGCTGGCATCTTGCTAGTTCTGGTTTCAGTATACCATTAGTGCATGGGCATTAGTACTGGAGCTCAACCGACCACAGCCTCAGCCAAGCACGTGCAGGAGCATGAACGTATGCGAGAGCTAAGAGCGGGGTTGTATATGTGGAGGAGGGGAAATCTGCAGGCAGGAAGCACCACCACACAACCCTGACACAACCACTGGAAACATGAAGAACTTTCCAAATTCAAATCAAATATGATTTGTCACATGCGCCAAATACTACAATACAACAGGTGTAGACCTTACTGTGAAATGCTTACTTACAAGCCCTTAAACAACAGTGCAGTTCAAGAAATAGAGTTTAACAAATATTTACTAAATAAAGTTAAAAAAATATATAAAAAGTAACACAATAAAATAATAAAATAACAATACAGAGGTTATAGACAGGGGGTTCAAGGGTTCAGGTACCGAGTCAATGTGCGGGGGTACAGGCTAGTCAAAGTAATTTGTACATATAGGTAGGGGTAAAGTGACGGAGAATATGCATAGATTATAAACAGAGTAGCACCAGTGTAGTAAGTTATTCAGCACTAAGAGGACTGCGCTGTAGCTTGCTCTGTGTGCATTTCAGGAGACAGTTGGATGATATTTTATGTTTAACACAACAATCGTGACTTGTTTCAAAATTAAGTTATTGAAAACGTTACTAAAAACATGTGCAATTGGGATAGACCTATTAACAAACCACGTTTTTAATTCGAGCTGTGTCACAATTGATCAATCTAGCAATCAGTACAGTCACCTTGTATAACAAAATGTGCAAAAATATTGACATTCAGTATTTGATAAAAGCTTTTTTGTACTATTGGTTTTATCAACTCCACCAGGATTCTACAAGACGCTCGCGACAACATTATGTATAGCCACGTACATTGTGAGTGACGTCAAACCAATATTAGGAGCGATGTCTGATAAACGGTTTTCTGTGACTACAGTGGGACCATCCTCTCTAACCCCCGCCAGATCTCTTCAATATGAGTACAGCATGAGGCACTTTATGTCCTGCTATTCCAAAACAATCTACAATTGCTTAATCGGAGTAAGATTGGTTCAGAAAATATTTATGTAAAAAGGAATGTTTTAACTAAGAACAATGTAATTAAATTAAATGGAGAAAAAAAATGAAAACATCCCTCACATAAAACATATAGTCCTGGTCTATGATATGCCTCTCTATATATTAACTCTTTAAAGCTATGGTGGATGGCATCCAAACAAATATAATTACCCCAAGAGGTGAAATAAACTAGGACAGGACAGTCGTATGCAAAAGTTTGGGCACCCATGACAATTTCCATGATTTCCATTTATAAATAATTGGGTGTTTGTATCAGCAATTTAATTTTGATCTATCAAATAACTGATGGACACAGTAATATTTCAGTAGTGAAATTAGGTTTATTGGATTAACAGAAAATGTGCAATATGCAAACGAAATTGGACAGGTGCATAAATTTGGGCACCCCAACAGAAAAATCACATCAATATTTAGTAGAGCCTCCTTTTGCTAAAATAACAGCCTCTTGACACTTCCTATAGCCTCTAATGAGTGTCTGGATGAAGGTATTTTGGACCATTCCTCCTTACAAAACATCTCCAGTTCAGTTAGGTTTGATGGTTGCCGAGCATGGACAGCCCGCTTCAAATCATCCCACAGATTCTCAACGATATTCAGGTCTGGGGACTGGGATGGCCATTCCAGAACATTGTACTTGTTCCTCTGCATAAATGCCTGGGTAGATTTTGAACAGTGTTTTGGGTCGTTGTCTTGTTGAAATATCCAGGCCCCGGCATAACTTCAACTTTGTGACTGATTCTTCAACATTATTCCTAAGAATCTGCTGATATTGAGTGGAATCCATGCGACCCTCGACTTTAACAAGATTCCCAGTACCGGCAATGGCCACACAGCCCCACAGCATGATGGAACCCCCACCAAATTTTACTGTGGGTAGCAAGTGTTTTTCTTGGAGAGCTGTGTTATTTTGCCGCCCCTTGTTATGACCAAATAACTCAATCTTTGTTTCATCAGTCCACAGCACCTTATTCCAAAATGAAGTTGGCTTGTCCAAATGTGCGTTTGTAGCGTGTGTGCAGAAAAGGCTTCTTCCGCTTCACTCTCCCGTACAGCCATAATGTTGAACAATCTTTGTTTTCAGGTCATTTGAGAGTTGTTTTGAGGCCCCCATGTTGCCACTCTTCAGAGGAGAGTCAAAGAGAACAACAACTTGCAATTGGCCACCTTAAATACCTTTTCCCATGATTGGATGCACTTGTCTATGAAGTTCAAGGCTTAATGAGCTCACCAAACCAATTGTGTGTTCCAAATAATCAGTGCTAAGTAGTTACAGGTATTCAAATCAACAGAATGACACGGGTGCCCAAATTTTTGCATAGCCTATTTTTCAAATCTGATTTAATTTCATACAACTTAATATTGCTACACTAAAAATCTTTGTCTGGACAATACCCCAGTACTCAGCTTTTATTAGAAAATGAATGGCATGCCACTGTGATCATTTTCTGTGACGACAGAGTAAATTATTATGCAGCCTTAGAGGGGTGCCCAAACATTTTTGCATACGACTGTATGTTTTATATGAGGATGGCTTACCCAGTGCCCTCCCAAACCTTGAAAAGATGTTACAAAGCACATAGTTTACAAATGTCCTTGCTTTGTCTGTTTTGGATGACCTGCCAGCCCTCCACCGCACCTTGAGGTGATGCAGGAGAACACAAGGGAGCTTCAGTGGGCCCTCCTAATGAGCGAGCAGGACATACAGGAGGAGTGGTATGGGGACGAGGGAGTTCTGGGGTACGTGGACGTCGGCATTGGGATGGAGCTGTCTGAGCTACTGCCGTTGGCCAGGTATATGGTCACGTTCATGTTACTGTAAACTATAGGCTGATCTGCTCCCACTGATATGGATTAATTTGTATATGTAGCTCAGTTGGTAGAGCATGGCGCTTGCAACGCCAGGGTTGTGGGTTCGATTCCCACGGGGGACCAGTATGAATGAAAATGTATGCACTCTATTGTAAGTCGTTCTGGACAAAAGCTTCTGCTAAACTGAAGTTGTCTGCATGTAATGGCCTCATATCTAATGGCCTCATATCTAATGGCCTCATCAGTTCACCTCCAGTGGTGTCGGGTTACATACTGACTGCTGTTGGGCCGCTGTCCATCAGTTCACCTCGGCGTATAAGAGAATGGACGTTTAACATTGAACGATTACAGGATATAATTATAGATTTGTCTTAGAGTTACAAAGCAATAAGATCATAACCTGTAAGCTTGTATGAAATAAACACAACATGTTCAAATACATTGGCTAAAGGATTTATGCATTAGGTCTTTTCTGCTGGGTGGCACATGAGCCCAAACAAGCGCAGATTGAGCAATGTCTGTTGTCTCAGTTTAATGAGCTGAGCTGTTGATTCCTCTTCTCTGCATCTGGGTGCATATTGTCCATCAACAGGGCACAGGAGGAGGAGGAGGATGTGGTCATATGAAGAGGTACTGGGCGATATGGGGTTTCCCTGTCCATGTGTGTCAGCATGCATTGGATGGGAATTATTATGACCAGACTAGGTCATTGTAAGTCAAGCACTTGACTTCACTATGTTTACCTTGTGGTCTGCCTAGTGGAGAGAATTGAAGGCTCACTTGTCTGTGGCGCTCCCACGGGCACTGCACTGGATCAGGAGGCTCACAATGTGCACGCGCTGTAGAGGAGCGATAGAGGACAGAGAGGAGTGACAGGGAGGAGAGGCGCGAGAGAGACCGAGGACATGGTTTAACATCCTCATGACTTGCCCAAACGACTGATGACATCCACGCTAATACATATGTATTTGATACCATTCCACCCAAGTCATTAAACACAAGCCCTTTTTTCCCCCAACTAAGGCGCCACCAACCTCCTGTGGAGTTGTCGTCATCCCAGTGCCTCAGTAAGGCAGCATCTCCTTCCAGCAGGTCCTGAATGCCCGCGTCGCCCTTCCATCCTTCACCATGTCCAAAGGCGTTACCATGACAGTTCTTCTTGGTGGGGATACACACAGATAAATGTCATTCAAATGTATGAGAAGCATTTTATGTAATAAGTTATCGCTATACTTATTGCACGTTGCCGCCTATAAAAAAAAAAAACATCCTAGTAGCCTTCAGTCAAACGCAATTATTTTTGAAGAGTCAATATCAAAGGCACAGGAAGGAAGACTAATCTTGAACATCAGCAGATCTCTTGGCTACTTCCCTTTCCTTGGCTGCAGCCTCAAAGAGAGGGGTGAAATTCCACAGGTCAGCTACGTTAACCAATGCCCCGTTTCTCACCAAATCAAATTTTATTGGTCACATACACGTGTTTAGTTTAGCAGATGTTAATGCGGGTGTAGCGAAATGCCAGCTAGCTATAGCAAATCACAAGGCAAACTGACAAGATCTTTATGGCTGAGTGACAACTGTAATAGCTAGCTAGTGATATTGTCATATCAGTTGCATAACTGTTAACTGCCATGGTAGGATATCAACAGAACCGTTTTTACAATACGTTGCCATACTTTACGTTGCCATGTTGCTCATTTTTGCTTTTTTTTCACAGATCAGCATGGTGTTTGTTAACATTTAAACCTATGTACATATTGTGATCTCATATGTTATAGAAAATGATAGCCAATGGGAGTCAACATGATCAACATGTGACCTGTACATTTAAAAGGCGAATGACGTGTTAATAAAGTTGCAGTCTGATTGCAGTATGAAAAGATACCTGACTGTCTTTATTCCTCCGTATGAGTAGCACTGGGTATATGCCAGGAAACGCTGGAGTGTAGAATATATACTCTGTTAACAGTGTTGGTGGGCTGTTAGACGAGGTATGTCATGTAGCAGTTGTGTTTTTGAAACATAAAATACATTTTAATTCCAAAATGCTATATGTCCACTCAGGGGTATATTTCTCTTCCAAGACGATCTGATCCGTATTTAGACACAGTACATGAACAATACGTTTTTATATGGGGGAAAAAATATTCAATTTGGTTATATTTTCACTGACAATGTTTAAACTTTGCCATTATACTTGTTTGATTATGCGGGGGAAGGGGGGGGGGGGGGGGGACTAAGCATTTAATTGACTTTTATAAACATCCTTAGACTGTGCTGGGGAGAACCTGTCAGGCTCAGATGTTTGTATGTCCATGCAGAAGATAGTATTTATTTAATGCAGTATAGAACATTCTGATTGAGAAGACAGTCATTATTTAATGCAGTATAGTAGATTCTGATTAAGAAGACAGTCAATATTTAATGCAGTATAGTACATTCTGATTAAGAAGACAGTCATTATTTAATGCAGTATAGTACATTCTGATTAAGATTTAGTGTTGTGTATTCATGACAATGTTGTTGATTGTGTGTGACTGTGCGTTTATGTGTGTCCAGGTGCTGCGGTCGCTGTGCCAGGCCTGGGCCAACCCCCTCTGTAGCAGCATCTCTATGTGAGCCAGGCTCTGCTGCTGTGTGGGACTACTGAGTGATGCAGAGCTACAGGAGCTACGCTCAAGTAACTTCCCCAACACTATGGCACAGTATTGTGTCACATGATCAGAGATGTTCTCACTACTTCCTGACCTGTCCGCCTCCGGGCTGTATTCATTTGAAACTATGGAAACGACTATGAGCGTTTTGTTTTGGGAAGTGTCCATGTAGAGTGTTGTCTTGTTGAAGTCTGTTTTCTTTTGTTTGGTGCCTAATGATCATGACCCTCATGTCCTTTCCCCTGTCAGAGCAGCTGCAGTGCATGCTGGCAGGGATGCAGAGCCGCCTGGACAGCAGCGCGGTGCGTGTGAGGGGCATAGTGGTGGGGGAGTGTCTCCGCTCCTGCATGGACATCAACGAAGCCAAGCTCAAATTCAAGGTACGGTACAGTAGGGTGCCTTAACCAAGGCTTTGGTTGCATCTCAATAGTCTGAACCCAAGGTTTTGGGTGCATCTCAATAGTCTGAAGTGGCTCACTGTCACTATGTTCTGTTCTCTATTCATACTGATATGAAAACAAATACCATAATGCTTTCACCTTTCTCCTGTTTAGATGAGTGACAGTTCAAAATTCAAAAGGCACTCTCACATCTGAGCTGTCTTTGTTGCAGGTGCATGGTAACAGTTGAATAAGATGAGAAAAAAGAAGAAACCTGCACACTGCTCTTGATAGTATCACTGCTCTTGATAGTATCACTGCTCTTGATAGTATCACTGCTCTTTATAGTATCACTGCTCTTGATAGTATCACTGCTCTTGGTAGTATCACTGCTCTTGATAGTATCACTGCTCTTGGTAGTACCACTGCTCTTGATAGTATCACTGCTCAGAGCTCTGACGAAAGCTCTGACGAAGGCTTTGAGGCCGATACGTAATTAAAGAGCAGTGAAACTATCAAGAGCAGTGTGCAGGTTTCTTATTTTTTCTAGATCAGGGACATTGAAAGAAAGGAGCTAGAGGAAGCCACAGTAGAATATTGAGGTACACCCCTATAGTAGGCTATGACAGCCTTATGAGTCCTGTGTAGGACACAGGGAAGGGTGTGTATTCAGTGTTTCTTTCCATGAGGATGAGGATACCAAAGAACTTCTCTCACTGATGACTCCACTGTCTGATAAAGAAACAGAGCCGCTTGATGACAGATTGGATCTTCCTCAAGAGGTTCAATTTTCAGACTGTACCCTCTCAGGCAGTACCATCTCGGGCTGCTTCAGTGGCCCAGAGATCAGGAGCTGACCCATACTCAGAGCTGGATAGGTAAGAGATGATTACATTATCATAATCAAACTCATAACACTATAACCTCTTGCTATACACTGCATTTATTAACAATGTTTTATATTTAATTAAAATCATTACAACGTAGGCTTTGTCCAACGAACCACAGCGGAGTTGGTGCCTACAAAAATACGTAATTTATATTTCTCTCTGTAGTAGTGTTGTTGTATTAACTAGGCTCTATGTCCCTGTCCTGTGTGGGTATGAACTAGTGATGATTCTCTCAACCCCTACTGACCAGGAGATGAGCCAAGCCTCCCCACCTCACTACCTCCGAGAGAGTCTGAGTGCAGTTGAGGGACTGGTTAGGAAGACCATAATCTATGTTCCTTTACATGAGCGCAAATTGTCCACCGATATTCATGTAATTTCTCGCCCTTTTTGGCTGTATGACAGTTTATTTCCCCTCAGGCACACACGTTTTCTTTGTTATTTTGAAATTAATTTGTGTAGAATGTACTTTTCCCCACTAATTTCCCCACATCTCTTAACATTGCTTATGCATATTCAGTGGCATGTTTGCGTCCAGACTATGTCAAATTCCGAACACAATGCCCATCCTGACAGATCTGATCCTAATGAGGACACAATGTGACTATCATGCATCCAGACCTAACGCAGCTTGGAGTGATCGGATGACAGAAGTCGCATTTAAGTGCCGGGTGTAACCGAGCCATAGATGCTACATATCCATGACTTTGAGTGTTTACCTAACACGGGTTACCACTGTAATACTTGAATGTTGTAAATAAATATTGTGTGTAAATACTGGAGAGATGTATAATTGTTAATACAATTGTTTATAGACCAATTTGATACTGTGTCCATGTATGCAAGTACGTTGAAATTAAACAACAATTAGAAACAACGACCTGAAAAATATGTATTTTCAACCAAAATCGAACGTAGACTAACGTCTATCTATAGATTTATTTTCAACGACATGAAAAATATGTATTTTTAACTTTTAACCAAAACCGAATGTAGATTGGACGTCGGGGAAAGTCTTCATTTCAACGCCTTTTCAACTACATTTTGCTAGGTGGGATAGCTAAAATTAACTTTATTTTCAAGATGAAGTATTTAGTTATTTATTACACAAAATAAGTACAAATTGATCACCAACTTACTTAAACTGTTAATGTAATGATACAAAAAAAATCCAGTACGAAGTGGACATCTATTGGCATAGACTCCCCTGGATTGTTGAAAACATCATAATATGAGCTCAGCAGCTGTTCTTTTGTTAAAGGCCCTTTGAGTCACATTTCCAGATTGTTTAGCTCCGCTGGTAATGTGACAGTCATTAGTCCTAAGCGCTCACATGTATAACCAGCGAGTAGTGGATTTTGGTCCCTCTCAACAACTTCAAAGACTCGTTTTTACTTAACCCCCATAATGACACAGTCTGTGTGACATCGTTGGTTGCCTGTAGTGGGGTATTTGGTGATATTCTCTCTTCCACTCTCTTGCTCATTACATTGTGTCAAGCTGGCCTTTTCTTGTATTATTCCGTCTTAGCTGTCCCTGAGAGTGAGCTACACTGATGCATTCCGTGGTGTAGACCAGTTCCTCATTGTCAGAGACTCCCTCTCTGTATATTATCCACCACAACATACACTTTCTATACTCTGCCTGATCTGTCCCCTGGCTGATACACCTTGGCAAAATGATTTGCAACACCACAGGACCTGCATGTTTTGCCATAAGCTGGCTCTCTACCTTGTGATTGTTAACACAGTATTTACAGTTTCTGTCATGTAAAGTCACCTGACCTCTCGTAGGTCCACTCCTGTGGTTTGTACCTCCGCTGTCTCTCCGCTGCATTCACTGTATCCACTTGTATCCTGTAATCAATATTCTTGATGTTGTATATTACCAACGCTGTATTACACACATTAGCTCGAAACATTACACACATCTTTTGGAATAGCTAATCCTAAACACACACAGACTTATGAGGGCTGGACTCCGAGGACAAAGAACACTGCCAAGAGCCAATGGGAAGTCGATACTGCCCGAGGAGGGACTGCCCTCCATAACAACGACCAGTCAGGAGTGTGAATCTACCTACGTCATTTTATTACTATTGCTCTGTATAAATATGTGTGCCACGTGTTTAGGAGTTCTCTTTGTTCCGGACGACTCCCTAAGGGCTGAAGGAACGAGCCCGTGCACGAGTTACCAAATATCTTTGCATCAAATAAATGGCTTGATTGAATATCAATTCCACCTGGTCCCGAGTTATGACTTGTCTCCTTCTCGAGTAATTGTAAATATCAACAATCCCATCAATCGTTTCTCAGTAACCTCAGCTATACGGTGTATTTCCACAGCCTCTGGTAAACTAAGATCCCGTTATAGTAGCAATTGGCGTCGTGTTCCTTCATACGAGCCGGTCCCGTATCATCTCGGACCGCGGTACTCGCATGTCGCGGCTCTCTCCCACATTCGCCTGATAAAACTACCCATCGACTGATCTGTATCCTATTTGCAGCAGCTGAAGAAGTATCTATCGTATCTGACTTTTTTTGTGGTCTTAAAATAGTCCTCCAAAGCATCTAGTATAGCAGTATGGGGATTTCTCGGACCAGCAGTCAATGTGAGGTTTGGATGTAAATCTCAAGGATGATCAATGGAAACAGGTTTCACCTGAGCTCAATTTCGAGTGTAAATATGGTATTTATGTTTTTAATTTCTAAAAACCTGTTTTCGATTTGTCATTATGGGATATTGTGTGTAGATTGATGAGTACAAAAATAATGTATTATTATTAAATAATAATACCCAGCCTTATTGTCTGGGTAACACTTTATTTTAAGGTGTCCTTGTTACAGTGTACTTACACTTGTAGTTACACTGTAACAAGTGTTGAAACTACACCTAACAATCACTGTTACACTGTAACAACGTAATGTAACTAGTAGTATTACAGTTTGTAATTACACGTGTAACAACAAAATCTTGTTACCATGCTTGTTACAACTATTGTAAATGAATGTACTAACTCATTGTTACACATGCTTAAAACAATAGCACTTGTTACCAAAGAGGCACATGTCTACTGAAATCAATAATTTAGTATTTCACTTTATCATCATAATTTGATTAATTAACATTGGTTAAAAAGGATCTGATCCATTGTGGATGCACATGGTGTGCAAGATATGATAGCGCTCTCTAAAAAGCCTGATAACTTATTCCATCAATATGTACTAATGATAATAACCCTAATATTTGTATAATATTCAATTTGACACCACGCTCAGTTTCATGTTCATAGAATCAACACACTAGTACACCACATGTACTACATGTTACTTATGTGTACTTACACAGTCCGTTACTTCCGATACCGCCTTTTCAAAAGCTCCCTTGGTGCGTTGCACATGTGAAATAACACACTAGTACACCACATAGTACATGTAACGTCCACTTGAGTACAGTGTAACTACTAGTTGTTACACAGGAATAAGCTAGTTAAAATAAAGTGTAACGTGATGGTACCTACATATTACTTATGTGTACTTACAGTCGGTTACTCCCGATACCTCCTTTTCAAAGTAAAACTTTATTTAAATACAACAATGTTCTCACTCATTAACAAAGCAGCTGTGCATAACACAATATCTCAAACAAAGTGTCGATATTATCTGCTGAAAAAAACATTCTTAACATATTTTCCAGAAGATTCAAATAGGATCAAATAATGCTGTACACACAACGTTCTTTCCTAGAAGTACATACCATTCATTAACAAAACTCTCTAGAGGGTAATTAAAGTCACAACATAGTAACACATCTTGTAACTCTGCAAACTACCTTAAAATCAACCAAAATAAAATAAAATAAAATGTACACAATCTACCTACTTTTTGGTGTTATTGGCAAGAGCTTTCCATTTGCCTTCTTCTCCTTAATGGGTTTTTGTTTGCTCTGGTTGAGAGACTGAAAGCATATTTTGCAGTAATCTATGAGTTTTTCTTAGGGTCAAAATCAGGAATACTGTTAAGGTGCTTCGGTTCTACTATCAAATCTGTCTACTTCTGTACTTATCCTAAAGAATCATGTGGCTAATATTGTCAGGATTAACCAAAATGTTAATAAATCTTTCATCTTTATTCAATTTCATAACGGCAACATAATTTATTAAGAAAGAACTTAATTTAAATAAAACACTGTTCTCACTGATTTTTCAAACTGTCTACTAAATACAATAAAAGTATCAACTGTACAAACACATACTCACTGCATCACACTTTGTATAACCTTTTTATGTCATGAATCAGTTGTCCAAAGATCCTTTTCCTTTGCTTATTACCTAGCCAGTAAGTCCATTCAATAACTTTCAAGTGAACCTTCAAAGTTTTCTCTGACCGGTTCCCCCTTAAGTCTCCACACCTGGTTTTTTATTGTCTGCCAAGACCGTTCAATGTGCTGTGTGTGATTTCCCGATTCTGTCGATGGTTCACAGTATGATGGTGATAACCTAACGGGTTAGGGGCCTACACATACACTCGCCATGAGTCACTGTATATTGTTGATCCTCTTTTTACATGCTTACTAATGATAGGAATAAGTTCTCTACGTGACCGTGAGTCTACCATTTTTAAAATTGGTCTTCTTTTGTTTCCGTTCACTTCTAACATTCCAAAGACCCAGGCCTGTCTGGCCCATGTCGCCCCATATCGTCCACGATTGTACTGTAACAAAACCCCAAAAAATGTATGATATACATAAAACATTTATACTTAACTCAATATATGTCTGACAATCTTTTTTATATTTTCTACTAAATTATTTCCCCCAAGAATATATGTTTTAGGTAACATTTTGTCTTGATAGTCAATCTGTAGGTGCTTTATAGACTATCTACAGACTATCAATAACATTTTAATAACCCTAACCTTAAACCTCATCCTATCCATAAACGTAACATTCCCTAACCCTAGCAAGCATTCACTATGTGTTTTTATGATTTTTATATAATCTGAATATTTTTTGAGCATCTACAGGTTCACTGACTATCCAAATAAAGTGGGTTTGGAGAGCTCCTGACTCCGGATCGCACATGCCCCCTGGTGCCTGGGGTTCAAGCTCCTGCTCGGCTGACTGCATGTGCCGTTACTTTCTCTACCTTTGCATGGCTGTCTCACAAGCTTCTGCTTCCTACTTTCCAGAATAATAAAAATACCCCAAAAGTAATTGTTTAAAAGTATTCAATCTTAAAGAAGTAACTTTCTTTTGTGGCTAAATTTCGATTCATCAATGACGACAAATCGGTGTCTGTGACAACCTCCAAGTTTAAATCCTTTCTTCTTCTTCTTCTTCTTCTTCTTCTTCTTCTTCTTCTTCTTCTTCTTCTTCTTCTTCTTCTTCTTCTTCTTCTTCTTCTTCTTCTTCTTCTTCTTCATTCTCCTCAATGCCTTGGTACACACCTTTCAAACATATGACAGTTTTAAACATGTTTGAATTGATGTCATGACTGATAATAATGTAAACACAAACACATACAGACAAAGAGTAGCATATTATAATGCATCCCTTTGAACCTTTATAATAGAAGCATCCATGATGCTACAACATCACACAGGACCAATCAATTCTAAAGTACCTTGTTCTTAAAGCCTGGTGTCAGCCCTTCCTTAAGGTTAACAGGTGGGACCTTGTACTAGCTTCATTTTTGGCATCATTTCCAAACAAGTGTTGGTTTGATAATATGAAACAATTCACAGGCATAACGTGACATATTGCAAAACACTTAGAATGTTGTAAGTCATATCATTGTAATGCGGCAGGCGCCACACGTCTTTCTGAGTAAAAAAAAAAACAAATGTATGAATTACCTTTCTGAGCATCTTGGACATCTTTGAAAGGGTTTTTGAACTGCCTGCTATTTCATATCAATTTGACGAAGTCATAAGCCTTGGGTGAAACTGTTTAGACAATAAAAACATTATGAACATTGCTGTAGAGGTTAAGATAAAATGATATATGCATTCAGGTTTACATCATGGTCTATCACTATGTTTGCCTGTTATGGCCTTTATTCATGAGACATGCTTAGAAACTGCCTAATAGGTATCCAAATGGGAAAAGCACATGCTGAGTACTTTAAGTTATCTTATCCACGCCTTTGTCTGGAATATCCATTAACTACAACCACTTCTGCATTTTAGCAGCAAGTATATCCTATGATTCTGAAGTGCCACTGCAATATTGCTGCAGAGGTAATACAGAATGGAGAAATAACAGATGGCAGCTATAGTAGTTTAAAATATATATATTTTCAAGGGTCATGTTGTCTATGTGAAATATATATTTAAGCTGGCAGTGTAAATTAACTTAGTTAGGGCATGGGTTGTCAGTATTAAAAATGTGAAAACTTACCGGTAGAGGAAAGCCATCCATTCTTGAAGTCCTTTATGTGACCGGGTGAACATTGATCCTTTTCGTATTGAACACTTTGTTAAGTGGGGATTGTTCTTTTTTTCCTTACACATCCTATAGGGAGGAATTACAGTATTATGATATCATAGCATGCAATACTGCATTGTTAAGTCAAACCTTAGCAATGTTGTAAAACAACAACCTGTGCATACATCCACATTTAGCACGTGTTGTGTAATAAGCATTATTAGCTAGCATCAATACAATGGCTTCCCTCTTCCAAAATAAAGGAATTTTCCTGTTCTGGAACCACTGAATATCTGCCCACATTATTGCAGCCAAATACGGCCAAGTATTTGAAGGCAGTTCTTCGTCGTGATTGATACAGTGTATTGTGCTAATACATTTGATGTAGCTACTTGTGGGAATTGTGCAAATACTCATGGCCATGCTCATGGCCCCTGTGCAAAGATAGCTTCAATACATTTAGAAAACAGCAAAAACTTGAGGATTTCATTTGTGAATGTCACTGGCTAACTTGCCTGTTTCAAAACAATCAAACTCTGTTTTTGATTTATTGGAACTATATCAGTGATTGGTACCTACCAGGCAAAGCCATCTTTTCCAGTGTTAACAACTAGCTTAATTTTCTTTTGACATATTCTGCACATCATTGATTTTGATAACAATTTCTTCTTTTGCATCCATCTAATAAGTCTCTTTTTTTCTTTACGATTATGGGCAGTTTAAAATCACGTTTCGAAAAAGTACATTATTCTAAAATCTAAAGAAAAGTTCAAACATGTTTTAATTACATCATCGGTGCATGACTACCTGCCAGTGTCACACGTGTTTAACAAGGACTGCGGTGTAAAAGTTGACAAAAAAAAGGACTGCGGAAGTAACTTTTTCCCGCTGCAACGTTCGCTTTCAGAGGGTAATCAACGTAACCATAGAAATAACGGTTTTACACAGAGGACTCCAGAGTGACGTTTGGTAAGTAGCTATCTAGCTAATTTATCTACACTGTCGCATCCAACCATAGACTGTAAAAAACGACTAACCTGTATGACGTTTGCATTAGCTAGCTAATAACGTTAGCAAGCGTATCAAGCTATAGTGAGAGGCTTAGTGTGATGGTCTGACTGAGGCCAGGCCTCAGAATCCCACTAGAGGGAGTGGGAGAGCCACAGTCAGGTCATCACATCATCAGGAGTGGGTTGTTAGTGATCCCCAATTGGAGACAGCTGTCTAGAGTTGTCTCTAATTGGGGATTCTATATAAGTGCTCCACTAATCCACCTGCGTTGTGGATCATTGTTCGTGTCTGACTGCAGTTGTTGCAGCACGTAAGTCACTTTGCTTTACTCTCCTTCTTTGTTTATTTGCAATTATTAGTAATTATTTGTGAGAAGTATAAATAAAAAAGGAATGTCTCTACAAGAACGCTCCGTCTATCGTCCCTTAACTCCGCACTGTGACAGAATGACCCACCACCCTGGGACGCAGCGGGGACTTACATTGGGAAATATTGGATTGCTCTTCCCCTTGAGAGGCAGACGGACCTATGTCTATACGGGAACCTCCAGCGAAGGTCCGGAGCCTCCAGCGAAGGTCCACAGCCCGGAGCCTCCAGCGAAGGTCCGGAGCCTCCAGCGAAGGTCCGCAGCCCGGAACCTCCAGCGAAGGTCCGCAGCCCGGAGCCTCCAGAGACGGTCCGCAGCCCGGAGCCTCCAGCGACGGTCCGCAGCCCGGAGCCTCCAGCGACGGTCCGCAGCCCGGAGCCTCCAGCGAAGGTCAGCAGCCTCCAGCGACGGTCCGCAGCCCGGAGCCTCCAGCGAAGGTCCGCAGCCCGGAGCCTCCAACGACGGTCCGCAGCCCGGAGCCTCCAGCGAAGGTCCGCAGCCCGGAGCCTCCAGCGATGGTCCGAAGCTCGGAGCCTCCAGCGACGGCCCGAAGCCCGGAGCCTCCAGCGACGGCCCAGAGCCTGGAACCTTCGCTGCGGACCCACAGCTCTGTGGCTGGAACCCTTCTCTGCGTCGGGTGGGCACGACGTGCAGCCCCGCTATGGAGCAGGAGCTCCTTAGCGTGCCGGTGCCCAGTCTGGGGCCGGCAACCAGCCCAACTACAGGGCTGGAAACCACCTCTGCGTCGGTGCCCAGGTTGGGCACGGCGTGCAGCCCCGCTTGGGAGCAGGAGCTCCTTAGCGTGCCGGTGCCCAGTCTGGGGCCGGCAGCCAACCCTGCTCAGAGGAGGGGTTGGCACACGGGACCGGTCATCTGCTCCAATCCAGTGTCGGAGCAGTCCGCTCCACCGGTGCCTGGTCCGGGTCCGGTTGTCTGCTCCACTCCAATGACAGAGCAGCCCGCTCCACCGGTGCCCAGTCCAGATCCGGCCATCTGCTCCGCTCCAGTGCCTGAGCAGTCCGCTCCACCGGAGCCCAATCCGGGTCCGGACGTCTGCTCCGCTCCAGTACCAGAGCAGTCCGCTCCACCGGTGCCCAGTCTGGTTCCGGTCGTCTGCTCCACTCCCGTGCCAGCGCAGTCCGCTCCACTGGCCATCTGCTCCGCTCCAGGGTCGGGTGCTCCCACACCAGGGTCCAGACAGGACTTAGGGCATCACGAGAGTACGGAGGGGGTGTCCATCGCGCCGGGGTCCGGACAGGATAAGGCGTGCAATGGGGAGGCAAGGAGGAAGCTGCCTTCAATGCCTACGTCGCGCCCGAGGCCGGAGCCGGAGTCCCCACCAACAACAACCTCCCCAGTACTCTGCACGTTCCCCCTGCAAAATGTTTTTTTTTGTATTTTGGACTTTGTGGTTCTTGGTGTTGTCAAATTGAATATTATACAAATATTAGGGTTATTATCACTAGTACATATTGACATATCAGGCTTTTTAGAGTGCGCTATCATATCTTGCACACCATGTGCATCCACAATGGATCAGATCCTTTTTAACCAATGTTAATGAATCAAATTATGATGATAAATTGAAATACTAAATTATTGAATTCAGTAGACATGTGCCTCTTTGGTAACAAGTGTTATTTTTTTAAGCATGTGTAACAATGAGTTAGTACATTCATTTACAATAGTTGTAACAAGCATGGTAACAATATTTTGTTGTTACACATGTGTAATTACAAACTGTAATACTACTAGTTACATTACGTTGTTACAGTGTAACAGTGATTGTTACGCGTAGTTACAACACTTGTTACTGTGTAACTACAAGTGTAAGTACACTGTAACAAGGACACCTTAAAATAAAGTGTTACCGATATTTACAACTGCTGTGTACTGTACGTGTGCTGCTTCTGTGAGCCACAGCCGAGGCGTGGCTTAGGACTGTTTGACTCAGTCATAAAATAATTGCTTCTGCTGCACAGGTCTGCAAAAGAAGACCTATGTAGGAGTTCTCTATCTAGATGTATGACGTCAGATCTTTTTCCGCAACTTGGGGCCTAACTCCAACAGTCCCAAACAGATATAATGTTTGACATAAACATAATCATTTTAAACCTCGCTTACGATCACGTTTCTCTCTATTATGCGTGGGAATAGTACATTAAAATCAAATGGAGCGGATTTCCAGGTGTTTTTAGTCTATTAGTCAATTGTTAGGTTATTCTGATGAATGCCATTGACGTTTGAACGTAACGATTGTTTTGGGGGGGGGTTGCACTTCTTCTTGGTCGGGCGCCATCTACTTCTCCTGGCATCTCAGTTGTGGAACAAGCTCCCCATCAGAACAGTGTAGTCGCTGCCCATCAGCCCCTTTCCTAGCAGTTGAAGAGGTTGTATGAATGCCCAATGACATCTGTGACTCGCATTGTGCAGCCAACCATCACCCACGACGGGCATCAACAAACACAAGGTGTGGTTTGAGTGGGTACATAAAGTATTCACTCTCCTTGAGCCTTTTTCTGGATTGATTTAAGTATAGGTTCTGGTGGACAAAAAAAACTATTTTGGAGACATTCTTTGCGTAATCTCCGAGAATTTCATATAGCCCTTCTTTCAACTTTCTTTCACTGCAAGGTATAATTGGATTACAGTGCGATGTTTACTGCATTAGGCGTCATTTGTATTAAATAGTAATTCGAAGAAGGTTGAGGATTGACATCTAACACCTGCTTCCATGTGGGTGTGACGATTTTGCGACATTACGTTTACAGCAAGCCCAGCGCTGAAGAAAGCTCTATTGCGCACTTCGTGTGTTCAGGGCGCGGGCACATACACTATGTCCTCGTGCACATACACTATGTCCTCGTGCAATACTTGAGCCAAACGCTTCTTGTATCGGTAAACTTGCCTTAACAACGCATGGTTGGAATTTATGACACATGAGACGGATCGCTCTCGGTAATGTTAAAATGTGATCATGGCTTTTGGCCCTAACTGCTAGGGGGGCAACGAGCAACGCTGATGACAGGTTTTTTGACTGTGCTCCTTCTTTTCATTCGTTTATTGGAGCTTAGGACAAAGGTAGGCAATTTTTTATAATATTCAATAGTCGACCATTAGCCTACCGAGGTTATGTTCGTGTACAATATTGAATGTTTGACATGCTACAAGGTAATCACTAAATAGTAAAGGCAAATTATCTAGGGCAGGCTGCAGTTATTTCCTGCGACAGTCTGACTTCTAAACTCGTTTTTATAGTATGCCTTATGCCTATGCATGGTGAGTACATGTATTTAGCCTAAAACACGGCTTCTTTTTACATTGATTTCTGTCATTTTTTCAGCTACACAGTGACATTATCGGATCGAAGTGGTTCTTTATGAAACAAAGTCCATGCATGGCACACTGGCTCTGTGTTCAGTCATTCACAGGAGTTCGGAAATAGGTAGTCTACTTGTAATGACTCACCCGGCCTACTGGCACTGTCACTTTATGAGCACAAGAAGTTAAAATGAAAATATGTATTTTTTGGTTGAAAACTCATTGAAAATACGTATTTTCAACATCTTGTCCTTGCATGGGCCAATTAACTGTAAATTACACTTAAACCACTTGGTGCTGAAGTAACACATCTGTAGTCTGTAGATCAGACAACTAGTAGGCTGTTTTTGCCTTGATCTGGAGGGTCTGACTTTTAAAGTTACAATAACCATTGTAACTTTAAGAGAAACTATCAACAGTTCCCTAACCAGTAAACATAGTTACTTATTTAAAAAATTCAAGAAGAAAGCTCACTCTGTGTTAACGTTCAGATCTATCAGCTAAAACAGGTTTATTACATATAAATGTCAGAACAGTATGTTCTTCTGTTATATTCAAATGAATGTATAAAACAAATAGTTACTTTCCCCCAGATACTTTCACTTTCACTTAGTTTTGGCTTTGATCCAGCTTGGGGATAACATCAAGCTCTGGTCCTGGGCGTTGACCAGAGCTAGAAAAACACTTCCTGCGCATTTTGAACAACAAGGCATTCCAATGTGTCACCTTTTTATCTTGTGATTTGTTTCTAGAAAAGTGTGCGATGGATCTTTCTCTTCTGGGGCTTCCGTTACTACCAACACCAGTGTCTGAACATTGTTCTCTGGAATTGCTTCTTGGTATTGAGGTATAGCACTTTATGAAACCAACAGCAGCATTACTTGCTGCAGGTTGTTTACATTTCTGACGTATGTGTTTTTACAGAGAGCTTGAAATGTAGCTTTAACTCTGGCATGGGCAGGGGCGTAGCTGTCAGGCATGCATTCCGTTTCCTGTAATTCCCTGCATGCTCCCTGTAACCCGACTGTATAACACTAAGCAATGCATTCCTAAGGTTCTCGGATCTACACACTTTCACGTCATGTGCATTGCTAAGATCACAATTAATTTATTAAAAGGCTGTGCGATGACATCCATCTTACTGCTTTGAGGGTAAATCTAATAATGTTGTTACGTCTTTATTACATCACTATTACACACTGGGAAATATTTGTATTGTTTCGGTGCCCATACTGGGTTTGACACTCAAATCTGCTGTTAGAATATATATTGGGGAATTTGAATGCTTCAAAAAATACATACCCAGGGTGCACCACTCCTGTCCTCGAGGGCCCCAGTTTAGTTTCCTTCTTGTCTTTCAGTCAGACACTTATTGACACCTGGGTAACCAAGTGCATGGACTCCCCTGTCATCCAGTGCCATACATTAATCAATTAAGGACCAGGGAGAAACAAAGACCAGCAAGTGGACCTTGAGAGCCTGATTTGTGCAACAAAAATATAAATACATACATGCCTTTTGACATTGGAATAAAGTCACAACCTGTATTATTTCACGTTATTTTGTACCAAATGACTTATAAATACCTTAACGAGATTACCAATATCATAACAAAATAAACAAAGGACACATTACTTCATTGTGTTACGTTGTGTATCATCCCTGTATTCATCCGTACTTCTTCTCTTAAAGCTGCCTGAGTGCCACCACACGTTTGCCCATTGCTGGCGCCGCTGAAACTCTTGGGATGAAAATTAGCGACGTCAATGAGCTTCAGCTTTCGTTGAAAACTTTGAAAAATGCAACAGAAGTAAGACCACAGCTAATGAATATCCCGTAGTCCTGGTATTGGTGCGTTTTGTGTCAAATGAGGGTAAAAGTTTTCAAAGGACTAGTAAAATATGTGTGTCATTGAAGGATAAGAAAAAATCAATTCATACAACTGTGGTTTTCTTTCTTGTCAGAAATCAGATGCCAGTTTGTACGCTCCTACCAACGATGACATCTACAATGTAAGTTGTTGTAGCAATATGCAATAGATAGAACACACAGTCACTTTTTTATTTTTGTTCCCTTTGAAACTGCGGTGTGGGGGCTTCATGGAAAAAAATGGTCCAGTGTGTTAGAAATGCCAGGGACGATTCTTTGGGTTCCAGTCCGCCCCTGTTTGTAATGCCATGATTAGAACATACAGTTGAAGTCGGAAGTTTACATACACTTAGGTTGAAGTCATTAAAATTCATTTTTCAACCACTCCACAGATTTCATGTTAACAAACTATAGTTTTGGCAAGTCGGTTAGGACATCTACTTTGTGCATGACACAAGTAATTCTTCCAACAATTGTTTACAGACAGATTATTTCACTTATAATTCACTATATCACAATTCCAGTGGGTCAGAAGTTTACATACACTAAGTTGACTGTGCCTTTAAACAGCTTGGAAAATTCCAGAAAATGATGTCATGGCTTTAGAAGCTTCTGATAGGCTAATTGACATCATTTGAGTCAATTGGAGGTGTACCTGTGGATGTATTTCAAGGCCTACCTTAAAACTCAGTGCCTCTTTGTTCGGCATCATGGGAAAATCAAAAGAAATCAGCCAAGACCTCAGACATTTTTTTTTGTAGACCTCCACAAGTCTGGTTCATCCTTGGGAGCAATTTCCAAACGCCTGAAGGTACCACGTTTATCTGTACAAACCATAGTACGCAAGTATAAAAAAAGTATAAAATTCACTCAACTTATTGTGGGAAGCTTGTGGAAGGCTACCCGAAACGTTTGACCCAAGTTAAACAATTGGAAATGCTACCAAATACTAATTGAGTGTATGTAAACTTCTGACCCACTGGGAATTTTATGAAATAAATAAAAGCTGAAATAAATAGTTCTCTCTACTATTATTCTGAAATTTCACATTCTTAAATGTTTAAATGTATTTGGCTAAGGTGTATGTAAACTTCCGACTTCAACTGTACATCTTTTGCATACTTTTATAGATTTCCAGATCAATGTGAATATAACACATACTGTGTTTCTGCTCTTCCTCAGGACTGCATCTTTAAGTTCATGCGCTGTTATCTATTGGAGTTGGAGGTTATCCTGTTCGAGGACATGCTGCTCGCAGATGACTACCGTGAGGAAACAAAAACATTTATCTACCATCTGAAAACAAATTTGGAAGAACATGAACACATATATGTAAGTTAACCTTTAAACAAGTTTCGAAGTTTATCCCAAATATGTATGGTTCAGCAGCAATGTAGTGTTGTGAAAAGTCCTGACGGTCCATACTTTTTGTTCAAGAACAATACATTTTTGATCGGCATTCGTTTGATAGGCATTCAAAAATACTGTTGCTGCTAATGTCACTCTGCTTTCCAATAAATATTGTGTAAATGCAAATGCTTCTCTTCTCTCTCTGCATTCACAGAACAGTTTTAGCTGCTCACCGTGTGAGGCACAGAGAGTCGCCAACTCTACAATATTCCTCCAGAACCTAGAGAAACTTTTGGAGAGAATAGGGACAACTCTCGGTTTAAAATAATATATTGTAAATATGTGATTGTATTTTTTCATAAATAACGTAGCAAAACATGTAATGTGTGTATTATTCTACCTTTGACCATAACAGTATGTGACAAAATGAGCAATGACAGCTAGTGCTTGTGTCTAAGTGTATATCACCTCTCAGTTCAAGTGTAATTGTAAATAGCTGTTTATATTTTTGTATATAATTGAATATAACTTTTATCTGTACTTTTGTCATATTTATTCACACATTTATTGAAATGCCTTTTTTTATCATCCCAGTCATATGCACACTAACTGTCCTTAACTAACTTCCCTTGAAGAGTTCTCGTCAGTATGTCAAATTTGCACAGACTGACTCAAAATAAAATCTTGGAAAAGATGAACATGTTGATTTGATAATTTCATAGAATATTGGTGCCTGGCAGAAGTTCAAATAGGGACATGAAGTGGGACTGTTCCCCAAAGAAACAGGAAGCTCTGCCTTGCTCCATTTCCTGATGCTGTAGCAGATGATGTGAATCCAGTACAACTTTCTGGCACACATCCATTTTCTAATAGTTCTGTTTTTTTCTTAATGGAGAAGTACAGGATTCTTTACATTTGAATAAGAAAATATTGTTTTCAGTAAACATTATTGATAGAACAAACGTGTTAGAAACCACGTCTCGTGGATTCACTGTAGGCTTTTATGATATGGAAAATAAAACATTTGATAATGATGACATGTACAGTTATGACACAATAAAACCTAACCCTCTACTGATAGTCCCCATATAATCCAACCTGTCTGTTTGAATCCAGGCATTCTGTATTCCGCCTCACAGGGGGTTTGAAAAGGAACGCAGGGTGTGAAACTGGTCACTGCTCTCGGACTCTAAGGTCCCAGGCTCTGAGTCCTCAAGGGGCACTGAAGGGTTGCCCTGCTCTCCTGGTCTTGGGAGACTGGGTACAGAAGACACACTAACTCCGCCAGGAAGGGCACTCCAGGAAAAGGATGCTTCGTTTTGACCCCACTTTTCTTCGGAGTTGGACAGAGAGGTTTGGAAGGACTGTGCTTCACTACTGCCTTTGTATCCAGTACTGTCACTCAGAAACGACACAAAGGGAGTTCTCTCTTTGCATATACAGACAGGCGAAGAACTACCTGCTGCTAACAAGATGGCCGCCTCTCTCCTCTCCATCTTCACCACCTCGACTTCGCTGGTGATCTTCCCGATGATAAAGTCCTTGGTCCTCACTCGGCGGATGGACTCCACAAGGTAGTCGAGGCCCTTGGGGTTCTCAGCTAAGTAGTCCAGCATCCTACCAGTCTTCTTGCTGTTCCCCACCCGGCAGCAGATGTCCTCTGCGTCATCCCGTGTAAGAACCCTCCTGGACCGGAGGTAGTCCAGGTGGCGGTCGGCCACTAGCTTCTCACAGAGGTACGGGCGCAGACGCTCCAACGCTTCCTTTTTGACCTCCGCCATGTCTTCGTCAGTGATACACCAGGAGTCCATTCTCCAGCCAATTGCCTGTGAGCTCTCTCTAGTTTTCTGAAGCTGCTGCTCAGGCTCTGGGATGCCCAGTGTAGCAGTTTCAGATAAGGGTTTGTAATATAAGCATATAGGAGATACTGTAACAAACCCCTTTCTAACCCTGGAAAGTCATTGAACTGGTCGGAAGCCAATATTGTGAAAATGGGAACTGCCTCAGTAGATCAGTTCCTTAATAGCAAACAATGAGGCGAGACTGAGTGGCACGTGTGTGTTTGTGTGTGCGCACATAGTTATTTGGACGTTCTTGCCTCTTAGAGAGATCAACAGCCAGACATTATGATAAGATGAACACAGATGTTAACATCCATCACAAGCAATTTAGTCAAATGTATTTTAATAAAAAAGAGCAGTAATGCAACACATTGCAAAGCACAAACGGAAAGATACTTAACATACAGAAAGAGCCTTGGTTGCTTTTGAATCCAAGACAGTGACCCTGAATAAAGTATTACAAACGGATTAAAACAGGATATAAAAATACATTTTATGATACAAAGGGGTTATGGTTTGGGAAAATAAAGGAAAACAAAATGTTTAAATAAAAGTGAAGTTATATACAGCATGGGATAGATATGGCAGCAATTCAATATATTTTATGAAACGTTATGATATAGTTTGTTATTGTAAAACATGTTTTAAGAATGTCTCCAAAGCAACCCTGATTGATAATGAGAGGAGAACATATTCATACAGTGAAATTACATTTTACAGTAAACTACAGCTTGTTCTCTCTCAGGCTCCTTATGGGACAGACAGACTTACAGACTTCTACAAAGAGACCTGAGGGAACTTGAACAACAAACTTTTCTCTCTCAGCTTTTTGCTCTAACTTATAAAACCTTTTCAAGGCCAATGCTTCCTTCAAGCTATGTTGTCTGACGCAAATGGGTTACTGTGTTTATTTGTGCCAATGTGATTAACCTTTAAGGCATTTCAGAAACAGAGCATGGGTGTGAGAAAGTATGCTCAATCGGCAAGCAACACGTTTGGCAGATATCCCAAATGATGTCAAAGAAACTCCTACATTGCATAACATGGCTAATATGAGAAACATCTGGACCTGCAGTGCATGGCTATACAGTATATAGCCTTTTTCTATTATTTATATATTTACTGCTTGGATTAGATTGCATGGGGAATCATTTGGTTTGTGTCCTGATTCCCTACACTTCTCCCAAAGTGTGCACTCCCCGTGGAGGGTGGAGGATCAGGACGTGGCTGTCTTATTTCCTATATACAGGCTGGGTTCAGGAGTCAACCTTCCCATAGGTCCCCTCCGGCGGCCGGTAGATCTTGGGGAATGCCATCAGCTGCAGCATGTTGAAGGCATACTTCCGGCATTTAATATTCTTTTGCACATTCTCAATCCGACATCCCTCCCTGGTTTGGTGGTTTGGCCATGATGACAAAGAGGAGGGAAGAACAATGAAATGAAATTATGAATAATTTGTGTTATGAATGTGGAAAACAACAACCAACAACCGAGTAACAGATGGACAGATGGGTAACAGACCACAGACGGACATCAGTTAAGTATCACATGTAGGACAGCGAAGGTAAGGGACTGTAAGTTATTTAAAATAAGAGATACCTGGAGAACATCGTAACTAAAGAAAGGGTTTCCATTGGGCTAGACCGGATTAATAGGCCCACATCAATGGGGGTTAGCCTTTGATGCCTTCATATTCAAAACTGTGTGCATATATATTCATTTAACAATTGCCTCATTGCGCAAGATGTTTCCAAGTCTCCCTCTCTCTACCCACATCTTTCTCTCTCTCTCTAACTATCTACCCACATCTCTCTCTCTCTCTACCCACATCTCTCTCTCTCTACCCACATCTCTCTCTCTCTCTCTCTCTCTATCTATCTACCCACATCTCTCTCTCTCTCTACCCACATCTTTCTCTCTCTCTCTATCTATCTACCCACATCTCTCTCTCTCTCTACCCACATCTCTCTCTCTCTACCCACATCTCTCTCTCTCTCTCATCTACCCACATCTCTCGCTCTCTCTGTCTCTCTCTCTCTCTCCATCTACCATCTCTCTCTCTCTCCCCACATCTCTCTCTCTCCATCTACCCACATCTCTCGCTCTCTCTGTCTCTCCCCACATCTCTCTCTCTCTCTCTCTCTCCCCACATCTCTCTCTCTCTCCCCACATCTCTCTCTCTCTCCCCACATCTCTCTCTCTCTCTCTCTCCCCACATCTCTCTCTCTCTCTCTCCCCCCACATCTCTCTCTCTCTCTCTCCCCACATCTCTCTCTCTCTCTATCTACCCACATCTCTCTCTCTCTCTCTCTATCTACCCACATCTCTCTCTCTCTCTCTCTACCCACATCTCTCTCTCTCTCTCTCTACCCACATCTCTCTCTCTCTCTACCCACATCTCTCTCTCTCTCTCTCTCTCTACCCACATCTCTCTCTCTCTCTCTCTCTACCCACATCTCTCTCTCTCTCTCTCTCTCTCTACCCACATCTCTCTCTCTCTCTCTCTCTCTCTCTACCCACATCTCTCTCTCTCTCTCTCTCTACCCACATCTCTCTCTCTCTCTCTCTCTCTCTCTACCCACATCTCTCTCTCTCTCTCTCTCTCTCTCTCCCCACATCTCTCTCTCTCCCCACATCTCTCTCTCTCTCCCCACATCTCTCTCTCTCTCTACCCACATCTCTCTCTCTCTCTCTCTACCCACATCTCTCTCTCTCTCTCTCTACCCCACATCTCTCTCTCTCTCTCTCTACCCACATCTCTCTCTCTCTCTCTCTACCCACATCTCTCTCTCTCTCTCTACCCACATCTCTCTCTCTCTCTCTCTACCCACATCTCT